>VIBL01000358.1:0-320989 GCA_008271625.1 Lutraria rhynchaena
TATATATATATATATATATATATATATATATATGATATGTATGACATACACGTTTTTGGTCCGTGTGGCCATTTTAGGCCTAATATGCCACTGTACTCCATCTCTTCAACGCGCTAGCCCCCTGTGCCGTGGTCTAAATAGTTGAACTATTCTCAAGTCAAACAAGAACACTTCGCTAAAATCTTACAAACAAAGCACACAAACAACTGACAATGATTAAATCTGTTACTAAAACAACACTTACCCTGAACAAATTGTAGAATGTCAAACAGAACAGATGAAATAAAATCATCTTCAATATACGCCTAAAATGCGTAGAACGAATGAGCAAGACGACGAGAACGAAAATAGTATTCAACTGATAAACACAAAGTGCAATTTATTTACCGTGTATGTGTCCTGTAGTTCCGTTGCTACTATCTTTATGGAACTACTGGTAACGACATTATCTAAGTCTTTCCCAAACTGAGCCATTCTGAACGAAACCCCAAACAGGAAATTTACATTCTTCCGAGACAATTTGGTCAGCGCACCGCCCTCTAGGAACGAGTTGCTTCCCCTGTTAACCACAAATTAGCATTCGTACTGAGAAATAACGTAAATGGTCGACATTTAGCGCGTTGGTACTTCTTTGCGTTCTTGCAGCTACCGTTGGTGTCAGATATTTTAGCAAATATTCGTTGACGTCGATTTAACATTTTCCTCCTTGAACAGACTGCAGATTGCATTCATGACTGGGTGTATTTAAAACGCATTAAGCCGACAATATGGGAATAGAGGAAAAACGCAGATAACAAAGAAATGGGATACCGGAAACCAGACTACAAAGATACTGATGGATACTAATTAATCAATCTCTATCCAGATACGTGTTTCTCAACACGTTTAAGAATTAATAAAACATTGTGAGAATGATAATTAGTGTTTCACACATGACATGACTGATTAAATACAGAACAAGTTTGACCCCCAGACAGCTGTAAAAACAAATGTAGATTCTGTAACGTATTTCATGTTTTCGCTGATTTTAGGTCTTTTCGTCATATCTTTAATTTTGTACAAGAACCAGTCAATAAAACGTTATCATTACGTTCTGTTATATTTATTCTCCCTAACACGACATGGTGTCAGAATAAAGAAAATCAACGCGAGATTCTGCTTAGCAACAACTTGTTTTCCATCCCTTTTGGGTAAGGACTTAGTGCAGTCACTTGTAACAATTTGTATCAGCTAGAATTCGCGTCGGTATTTGAAAGTGTACCAGTAGTCGGACAGTTGATTCGGATACGCAATATGGCCAGTGGATTTAATTTCGATCATCCAGTCTTTAATTGGAACACTGGGGACATTTATCAGGAATATGAACGGTTCAAACAACATGTTGAATTTGTATTCAAGGGTCCTCTATGTAAATCAGAAGCCAAAGATCGAGCTGGGTGGCTTGGTCTATGGATCGGTCAACAAGGTCGGGAAATATATAAAACATTCGAGTGGGCTGATGGCGAGCAAGACAATACAAATGTGATTCTCACTAAACTTGGAAATTATGTGAGACCGAGAAGGAATAAGCGTATTGCTAGATTTCGGGCCTCCCAACGTAAACAGTCAGAGGGGGAATCGTTTGACAACTTTGTTAAGGATTTACGCATTCTCTTAATGGATTGTGACTATGATAATTCGGACGATATATTGATTGACCTAATAATCAATGGAGTCGCTCATCCAAAAGTCCAGGAGAGAATGTTAGATAGAGGCTCAGACTTGACATTAGCTAAGGCCTTGGAAATAGGTCAACAGTTCGAGTTGTCTCAGAAACAGCTGAAATTGATAAGAAATGAAGAGAGCATCAACAAAATAGGATATAAGGGCATGAAAAACCACAATTCTATGCCAAAACAGGCTCCTTCACAGGATAAGAAAGAAGCTAAATCAAAGTGCTGTAAGTGCGGGACTCTTCATGCTAAAAACAAATGCCCAGCTAAAGGAACGCATTGCAAATATTGTAAAAAACCTGACCATTGGCTAAAAGTTTGTCGTAAGCGGTTGAGAAAAGTGAACTTAGTTGACGAACAGTCAAATATTTCTGATTCTGAAGGTGATGAACCACTTTACATAGAATCGATAGATACTGTGAATGTGAATTCGATCCAGGATAACAAATGGACAGTCAATTTGTGCATTTCTGAAAAGAATCTTCCATTCTGTATTGACACTGGAGCAAAATGCAACATGCTAAGGTTGAAACATGAATGAGAATAATAAGTCACAAGATGGAAATTATGTTACAGGATTGACATACTTTTGTTACAAGAAAGAAAAAAAAACATATACATAAAATCTGAATGTTTATTAACATATTCAAACAAATAGCCAACACAAATTGTCGGGCCGTTTGGCAACCTCCATTATATAATAAAAACAAGAAGTTTATTGGTGTCCATACTACGTTATTAATTTAATAAATTATGTAGCAGGATGGAAAATTTGTGTTACAGGATTAACCAGTAAGAAAGAATAAAACACTCAATTTATGCTGAATGGGCATTGCCTACGTTGTGAATTAAGTTTCACGATTTAATAAAAACTGAAGCAGTCAGTTTTCAGATCAATATGAAACAAAATGAAATATTCGTGAGAACCTTTTTACAAGCTTTTAGATATATGACATGTGGATATACTTTTGTGGCATGAATGACAATCAAAATACCAAAAAAGAAAAATGAAAAAAAACTTAAATACAACAAAAACTGTCAACTGTGTCAGAGAATATTTAAAAAAAAGAATAGAATAAAATGGTTTATTCGGTTGTGCTGAGAAATAAAGTTATGTAAAGTAATTTCAGCAGTCACGAATAATTGTGTGTATGCAAATAAGCATTATACGTGGTTATTTTTCATTATTGCCATTATTTGTTGCAAATGCTGTATCAGCAAGTATGAATATAAATGCTTTTATTTCTAATTGATAGACTTGAATATTATTAGAGGGAGTCTTATCACAACTCCACATAAATTTTGTGAAAAAAATGAATACTTCATATAACAAAATAGTGACAGGAGGCAAGTTTAACAAAGTTTGCTTAAATATATTCTCTTAACGTTTAGAATGGAGTGCGAAAAATTGTTAGTATAAGTTTCAAATGCTATACATGGAACTTGTATAAATGTTTGGTAATGAGTTCTGTATATGTACTACCCAACAAAAATGTGTAATACTCGGAACCCAGGCAAACACATTAAGGACGTTGAGGCTTCCAATTTGTACAAAATATTTTTTTATTCTGTGATGCATATTAAATCCTGTTCGCAACACACAATGAGAAACTAAATTCATATCATAGATCAAATGTAAAATGTTTGTCAGGGACGCGTGAATAACTTTATTTAGACCGCCTAAGAATACAGTTACAAACGTTTATACTTGTAAAATTTTACAAACAGAAACAGTTTACATTAAACGATTGCAGACCCACTCTAAGTTGGCGTGGCCTTAATTTTTCCATACACGTAAAATTCATCCAATAGAAGGAAGGATTTCCTCTGAATAATCAACACGTCATTTTCCGCACTGATGAAATTATCCAAGAGAATGAATTTCCATTGAATCATTAATATGTCATGCCAAGAAATATAGGTCAAAACTTACATTAGGCAACTACGCCGAGAAAAAGTTACGCGTACTTTTGACAGCACAGAATATGTAGGTGATAATTGAAACATTCTGTATTAGTAAAACAAAGTTTGCGAATCATTGATATGAAACCACAGCCATTGTTTCTACACTGACATTTCCTTAAATTATCTTTGTTATGTTAGTTTAAACAGTATTTATTTAGTATGCAACATGTAATGTATGTACATGTCATATAGATTTGCATATCACAATAAATTACTACATCGAAAAATGACATTTCAGCATACGAATTTGAAAACAAATTATGGACAAATTAAAGGAATTCCTTTCCGTAGAATAAATTGTAAATCATAAAGTGGTTAGTTCGTTATTTGACAGGAAGTATACGCTGAAAGAGAAAGCTACAATAAGTTGATAACATTATTTTGTACACCACGTCGAAGTAACCGATTAAAATTCGCACAAAATATAGGAAATATTTGCTTTTGGTTAAAATATTTACTAATAAGTCTTCTTGTGTATTCATTATTGCTTTCTCCACCTCATCCCGTAAACAACTGCCTACTTCCAATTTAATGAGTGAAGTACGGTCTGCAAATCTTTGCATTATCAGTCGTGCTTTGAAAGTACTATAGCTTAGGAAAAGGCGCTTAATACATGTCTTTGTAAATAACGCATACAAAGAAAACGCAAGAAAAATGAACAAACAACATTTATCCATTTTCAAATACAAATTGTATCCTATGTTGGTCCGCACATTTTAAAACTAATCTCAACAAATTCGTTAGTACAGTTTTCATCCAAACCAATGTTGAGTATTTTGACAGACATGGTTGTTCCTTCATGTGAGAAAATCGTCTAAAGACAATCCTGATTTTCCGGGTAGGAAAGCGGGAAGTACATGGAAGACAATGTTTCATAACTTCCGGTTAAATTTCCACCGCATTCAGTCGCTAAAAATATCGTTACTTCATGTGACAAACATTTTTACACTGTACCCATTCAATTTCATTACTTTAAATTGGCGATATCTTTTTAGACTACACAAGTTATCCCCACAATTATGAATGGCTTCAATTTATCAAAACACTATTCGATGAATGTGACCTTAATAATGTATGGAAAAATATCAATTGTTTTAATGGGTCAAAAACCTTACTTCTTAGTAAGTGTGACGTTATTCTTAAATCGCAATTTCTTCCAAAATGGAACACTGATTTAAACTCTTCTAACAAATGTTTAAATATTTGAATGTGTAAAACAGAACAGAAATTTGAAAAGTATCCCGATACTCTAGATGGAAAATGTTTAAGATCTGGGACCAATTGGTCCCAGTTAAGATTTATTGACTTTAGAAAGTGTAATATATTTTAATTACATACCGACAGAAAAAGGACGTTGGCTAAATTGAATACAATGGTAGAAAATCAAGTTGGCGACGAACTTCATTATTTATTTCATTGTTCACATAGAAACATTGTCCTTTTTCATTCTTTAAACAGAAATCCCAATGTGTTTGTGTTTCAGAATATCATGAACACAGAGAATAAAAAGCAACTTTGTAAATTCTTGCCTGAAATATTTCTAGTTGTTAAAAATCCACCAGACTAAAAGGCGTAGATCATTGTTGTTTTTTTTTCTTTACCACCACTGTAAAGGCGTTTTCTTTCAGTATTTGGTCGCTTTTTTCAACCATACAGTATAGTTTTTTTATTTATGTATCTACGTTATTGTAATGCTCAATTCATAATTGTACTACGCTTGTTAACTTGAGCCGGAGATCATAAAGATGTCTCAGATGATTTGTACTTACATGTACATGGAGATAGATTAGAAAAGGATTCTTAGCAAAAAAAGTATTTTTCCCCTAAATACTGCCCTCTCTAAAACCCACCAACCTAAAGCGTTCTTGTTCAACATTTCTGAGGAGAACTGTAGATTGTTGAAGACAGGATTATATTTACTTTAGTGACCCGTTCCCCTCATTTCGCAGGTAACTGCCTAACTTACCACTAGGTATCAGAGTCAAAAATAAGAGGCAAATGACTCAGAACGTAATGTTTTCAGCGTAGTTATGATCATCGCCCTGGCCTCAACCCGCAACCTCTGTTATTCTGCTTACATAATTGAACCGGAAGTGCCGTAGCACATTTGTTTGATGAGAATACTATCTCAAAGTATTAAAAATACTCAGAATTGCCTTTCACAATACAGAACGTGGGTAGAAACGTCCGTACTAAACACTCGTATATTCTGAAATATTTATCACCGTCTCGTTTTAATCATCTATACACATATATGTTCTAGTGAATTTCTGATAAATTGAATGGTAAAGTTCCGGTATCTAGACAGGAATAGGACGTTTCCGTAAACGTCATGATGGGGGCAATTTATTATCAAGTTTATTCTTGTCTATTTGGGGGGTAGGGCCTTTTTCAAAAGAGTAGTAATATGCTGCGGAAACTATGGATAACTGGTTCTCTTCACTCAGTTATATACAGTGAGAAGTATGGATAACAAGTGCTCTTCACTCAGTTATATACAGTGAGAAGTACATGTATGGATAACCGATGCTCTTCACTCAGTTATATACTGTGAGAAGTATGGATAACTGGTGCTCTTCACTCAGTTATATACTGTGAGAAGTATGGATAACTGGTGCTCTTCACTCAGTTATATACTGTGAGAAGAAAGGATAACTGGTGCTCTTCACTCAGTTATATACTGTGAGAACACAGAATATCTAGTGCCCTTCACTCAGTTATATACTGTGAGAAGTATGGATAACTGGTGCTCTTCACTCAGTTATATACTGGGAGAAGTATGGATAACTGGTGCTCTTCACTCAGTTATATACTGTGAGAACACAGAATAACTGGTGCTCTTCACTCAGTTATATACTGTGAGAAGAAAGGATAACTGGTGCTCTTCACTCTGTTATATACTGTGAGAAGACAGGATATCTAGTGCCCTTCACTCAGTTATATACTGTGAGAAGTATGGATAACCGGTGCTCTTCACTCAGTTATATACTGTGAGAAGTATGGATAACTGGTGCTCTTCACTCAGTTATATACTGTGAGAAGTATGGATAACTGGTGCTCTTCACTCAGTTGTATACTGTGAGAAGACAGGATATCTGGTGCCCTTCACTCAGTTATATACTGTGAGAAGTATGGATAACCAGTGCTCTTCACTCAGTTATATACTGTGAGAAGTATGGATAACTGGTGCGCTTCACTCAGTTATATACTGTGAGAAGTATGGATAACTGGTGCTCTTCACTCAGTTATATACTGTGAGAACACAAGATAACTGGTGCTCTTCACTCAGTTATATACTGTGAGAAGTATGGATAACTGGCGCTCTTCACTCAGTTATATACAGTGAGAAGTATGCACTACTGGTGCTCGTCACTCAGTTATATACTGTGAGAAGTATGGATAACTGGTGCTCTTCACTCAGTTATATACTGTGAGAAGTATGCACAACTGGTGCTCGTCACTCAGTTATATACTGTGAGAAGTATGGATAACCGGTGCTCTTCACTCAGTTATATACTGTGAGAAGTATGGATAACCGGTGCTCTTCACTCAGTTATATACTGTGAGAAGTATGGATAACCAGTGCACTTCACTCAGTTATATACTGTGAGAAGTATGGATAACTGGTGCTCTTCACTCAGTTATATACTGTGAGAAGTATTGACAACTGGTGCACTTCAGTTATATATTGTGAGAAGTATGGATAACCGGTGCTCTTCTCTCATCTATATAAGGTGAGAAGTATGAATAACTGGTGCTCTTCACTCAGTTATATAATGTGAGGAGAATGGTTAACCGGCGCTCTTCTCTCAGTTACATACTGTGAGAAGAATGAATAACTCACTTTTTGGTAATTATTTTAGTTTGTTTGCACAGCTGGTTAGGTAAACCATCTGATAGCTAAAATACTCTTGATAGTTATTTTAACCAACTTTTAAACAAATATTGAAATCATGAATTTGAAATATGAATTACTAAATAACCGGTTAGCAATTGAAACATAGACTGAAATAAGTGGTTTGCAATATAAGGGTGATATATATAAGCTGAATATCAGGGTTAAGATTTCAAAATGGAATACATTTTGTATTTATCTAAAAATGAATGTTAATTCATTAGAAAATTAGTAGCAGGTTGCTATGAATATTTACAAGATAATTTTGTAATCAATAGATCCCATTTCACTCTTTATTAGTCCATAAAACAACAAGACAATGATATTTATATCTGGTTACACTATTTCAGTAGCATCTTGGACAATTTGAATGTTATTGTAATTGAAAATGAACAAACAACAATACATATTCATTGTAGCTGAATGTATTGCAAATAAAGTTTTCAGTTGTGAATTGTCAATTGTTAGTTTAACTTCCTGCCCAAATATTTAAGGGGCAGCTAAGAATTTAGCTTAAGTGGTTTCATGACTCGCCTCTTGATTAACTTCATTGTTTCACTTCAGTAACAAAATATATTTTATTATTTTGAATGTAAGTCATCCTAACATGTACTCTTGTCACTGTGTCATACTAATATGTACTCTTCTCACTGTGTCATACTAACATGTACTCTTCTCACTGTGTCATACTGTGTCATACTAACATGTACTCTTCTCACTGTGTCATACTAATATGTACTCTTCTCACTGTGTCATACTGTGTCATACTGATATGTACTCTTCTCTCTGTGTCATACTAATACGTACTCTTCTCACTGTGTCATACTAATATGTACTCTTCTCACTGTGTCATACTGACATGTACTCTTCTCACTGTATCATACTAACATGTACTCTTCTCACTGTGTCATGCTAATATGTACTCTTCTCACTGTGTCATACTGTGTCATACTAATATGTACTCTTCTCTCTGTGTCATACTAATATGTACTCTTCTCACTGTGTCATACTGTGTCATACTGACATGTACTCTTCTCACTGTGTCATACTAATATGTACTCTTCTCACTGTGTCATACTAACATGTACTCTTCTCTCCGTGTCATACAAACATATACTCTTCTCGCTGTGTCATGCTGTGTCATACTAACATGTACTCTTCTCACTGTGTCATGCTGTGTCATACTAACATGTACTCTTCTCACTGTGTCATACTAACATGTACTCTTCTCACTGTGTCATACTGTGTCATACTGACATGTACTCTTCTCACTGTGTCATACTAATATGTACTCTTCTCACTGTGTCATACTGACATGTACTCTTCTCACTGTGTCATACTAACATGTACTCTTCTCACTGTGTCATGCTGTGTCATACTAACATGTACTCTTCTCACTGTGTCATGCTGTGTCATACTAACATGTACTCTTCTCACTGTGTCATACTAACATGTACTCTTCTCATTGTGTCATTCTAACATGTACTCTTCTCACTGTGTCATGCTGTGTCATACTAACATGTACTCTTCTCACTGTGTCATGCTGTGTCATACTAACATGTACTCTTCCCACTGTGTCATACTGACATGTACTCTTCTCACTGTGTCATTCTAACATGTACTCTTCTCCCTGTGTCATACTAACATGTACTCTTCTCACTGTGTCATACTATCATGTACTCTTCTCACTGTGTCATACTAATATGTACTCTTCTCACTGTGTCATACTAACATGTACTCTTTTCACTGTGTCATTCTAACATGTACTCTTCTCACTGTGTCATACTATCATGTACTCTTGTCACTGTGTCATACTAATATGTACTCTTCTCACTGTGTCATACTAACATGTACTCTTCTCACTGTGTCATACTAACATGTACTCTTCTCACTGTATCATACTGTATCATACTAACATGTACTCTTCTCTCTGTGTCATTCTGACATGTACTCTTCTCTCCGTGTCATACTAACATATACTCTTCTCGCTATGTCTTACTGACATGTACTCTTCTCACTGTGTCATACTGTATCATACTAACATGTACTCTTCTCTCTGTGTCATTCTGACATGTACACTTCTCACTGTGTCATACTAACATGTACTCTTCTCACTGTGTCATACTAACATGTACTCTTCTCTCCGTGTCATACTAACATATACTCTTCTCGCTATGTCATACTGACATATACTCTTCTCACTGTGTCATACTCATATGTACTCTTCTCACTGTGTCATACTAACATGTACTCTTATCACTGTGTCATGCTGTGTCATACTAACATGTACTCTTCTCTTTGTGTCATACTAACATGTACTCTTCTCACTGTGTCATACTAATATGTACTCTTCTCACTGTGTCATACTGTGTCATACTAACATGTACTCTTCTCTCCTTGTCGTACTGACATATACTCTTCTCACTGAATCATACTGTGTCATATTAACATGTCAAACTTGTTCCAATGTTTCCATCAAGATGAATTCTACAGAAATCATCAAGTCTAATGAGAAATAACAAAAATCTAACATGTTTAGCCTGTTTAAATTACATGTAGTTGGTACTTAAGCACGTGTATCTTGATAGAACAATCTCAAAGTTCCACATCACATTATTTAATCATCATTGAATAATGCATCTGTTGAAACGTGATACTAACTTTACTGCCGTAATGTAAAGGACAGATAGGAATACCATAATATGTCTGAATGAAAAAGTATGGCTGACAAAAATATGCATTGCAGCAGGCGACACATTACGCTCTTGGGGAAACGACATCTTTTGTTAACAGCAGTTTCATAGTTTTCATTGTCAGAATTGATATCGTTATTTTCACTGAGTAGTTTTTTCACTTTAAGGCCGTCTTTCTTCCAGATGGGCGATGTGTGCTCCACAGCTCGCTCTACCTGTAAAACAAACAGACAGTCGGACATTAATTTGTTTTCTATCCCCTTTACGTCATCGTTACTGAAGTTGGAACACCATATCACATAAAGTTTATATTAGCATGTTCACACTCGAGAAAATGCGATTGCATTGATTAAATTCTGCCTTGCATAAACATAACTACCGGATCACTACTTTCCATAATTCGACACGAGTACATATGTAAGTGTTTAAGCGACTAAAGAATTGCTAGTATTCATTAAGACAGATTTGACCAATCACTTGATGACGTCATCATAAATTACATCATACAGAATTTAGTGGACACAGATTAATCTTGTTCTAGATAGCGTTTATAACGACCATCACGAAACGGTACTCCATATTAGTTATACGACAGTCGTTTTTTAACGGCCATCACGAAACGGTACTCCGTATTGGTTGTATGGCAGTCGATTTTGTTGTTTGGAACGAACAATAATGTAGCTATTCTGAATAGTCGTTCGGGTCCAATTTTACTACATACCGAAGAGCTTCCGTGTCTTTCAGACTGAGACTGACTGAGAAAATAGAGCGAAAATATTTTCAATATTACACTTCAATGGCAATTTGCATTCAAGTCAAAATCAGATGGCTGTGCATAATCGTAATCGTGTTATCATGATCAAGTAACCCAGTCGTAAAAATATGCAAAACATCAAAATCGACAGAATGGCACATAAATATTGCTGAACTACTTCTGGAAAACACAATTTACGTATTACCAATACTTTACGCAGCCGAATTTCTGTCAAAAATAGTTTCATTCATGAACTATAGGAGAGATCGTCGATAACAATTTGTTACTATAAATAGCACTGCCGATATGCAATTCGGCGGCTTGCAGAACAGGTCAGACAAATGCTGTCGACAGTTTGATTGAAAATCATGGAGGACAATGAAGAAAATTTCGAAACTGAAAAAAGAAAATCAACTGGGGCTTCTAGACAAATGTTACGGTCTGTGTAACACTGACACCCGCTACGGGGATCGAGAAAATATTAAGAACGTGCGGTGGATTCCTTTCCCTAAACCCAAACGTCAACAAGAAAAATGTCTACGCTGGATACGAGCGCGCGAGACGGAGGGCTTCACGACGGAAAATATACACACATGTATAGAATTCGCATATGTCCAACATTCACTGTTTTGCTCATAGACTTGCCCTATGTTCACCACAAGCAGCTTCCGGCAAACCCCACCTCCAGAAACATTAGCAAATTCTTACTGATATGTTCTATTATTTTAAGGTAAGTGTGAAACTGCATTACAATGTACTTCCCAAGATTTTATCCTAATTAAATGCATTTATGATTAATAATTTGTGCTGTTAGCCATACTCAACTATTATGTACAGACAGGGGCAAATCTTATCTATGAGTGGTCTAGTTATCATAATTCATTCTTTACTAATTTATACGATTGCATATGCCCATGTTTTCTTTTGAAAGGAAGTAGCAAGGAAGAGAGCTGGTTACATGCCATACAGGCACTGCTGGACGAACCGGCCTTGAATGTTAAAGAAATCCACTCGGTTCGGTGGCTATCCTACTACAATGCGCTTACTACAGTCTATAGGTCTTTGAGTAGTCTGCTGGAATACCTGGAGGAAGCACACGAAGATGGGAAGGACCCAAAGGCTAATGGTTTACTGAAAAAGGTATGATAGTTTGTCACAAAATGATATACTTTTATTTTAGCCACCAATTACAAATATTTACCATGGCACAAACTATTAGTCTCATGTACATAAATACAGACACCCTTTATATTTATCATTCAATCATGCTAGGTTATGGTTAACTGCTTTGATGATGTGTAACCTATAGAGGTTAACCGTAACCTCTGAGCTGTGACCTAGATGTGAATAGATTATAGATACTACACATTGTATAGCGAATTTAAAATTAAACATACAGACACGGCTCCATGATCACGGTTTGACTCTAGTGTGTTTTTATCATCAAATATTGTATCTTCAGATTGCGTCCGATATGTTCATAAAGATCACCTACATGATGATGGACGCCATGGCGCCGGTCACCATTCTCTCCCATTTTTTCCAAAAGGAAAACGGGGACGTGGCCCTCGTGAAGGTAATATACTTACCGTATTCCTAAATCAAATAAACATCTCGTCGGATGTCATTTGAAGTTCTCTTTTTGCACATACTCTACAATGTCTGTGGTGTGTATGTGTGTGTGTAGATTTTATTTTTCAGGTGAAGCTGGTGATCTGGAGATGGTGAAGCTGATGGACACCGGGCATTTGAAGCAGCTCAACGAACATCTAACCACTAACCAGTTCAGAGGCACGCACCGTGTTACCACCACGAACTTTGACCTCCAGGCTTTGACCACCAGATGCTTTGATTCTCTCATCAATAACATATCCAAGAGGTACCAAACTACATTATTTGTGTCATAATAGTCACATTTTCAAATGATAGTTATAGTTGATTAAGTAGCCGTAAGAATTCCTCCCATTGCATTACAAGAATGAAGATGTTATATGCTGCTGCTATGACATCATTGTGTTCATTCTCCAACATGGTTAAATAAGTTTTAATAATAATACTTTGCCTATGAATTCATTTTCAATTCAGGTTTCCAGACACCGACCTATTGGCAGCCTTTGGGGTCCTTGGTATGAGACCTGTCTCATTTTGGGGAGAAGAAGAACTTGACCAGTTTGGTGAAGCTGCCTTTGTGGCTTCTATGGTGAAAGCCAGACAGTAAGGTGGTGTGACTATGATGGGGAACATGAGAAAACATCTCAGGCACTGATTGATAAGTCAGCTACATCTGAAGAATGGAAGCTGCTGAAACGTGTTGTAAAAGCCGAGCAGTATCTGCGTGACAACATTCAGAAGTTGTGGCATCTTGTACACATGTACCACGGAAACGATGTCCCGAACTTAATAACACTGGCTAGATTAGCACTTACATCTGCACCCTATTGTATAATCATTGGTTAACTTTAACCATAGGGTTAAATCAGAGTTTTGGTTAAAATTTTGGTTAAATTCTCGGTTAGCTGTTGAAGAAAAATTTTGTTTAAGTTTAACTGAATGTTGTTTTTGTTAAAACTCAAATAAACTAACTCAAGTCTAAGATGCTGGTTATATCTTAACATAAACGGTAACCAGTACCAAAATGGCAGCCCTTTTTAAATGTTAAATTGACTTCTTTAATGGTTAGTAAACCAAAATGGTTAAATTTAACCTTGGGTTAAATTAACCATTTGGTTAAAGTTAACCAACGTTTATACTATTGGGCGCTGCTGTACATACTGCTGGTTGTGAGAGGGGTTTTTCTACACAAAACTAGATTCTTGTCAAACACCGCAATAGACTGACAGTTGACAAACAATCTATGTTCATGCGAGTTAAGTTGACCACTTTGCCCAGAGATGTTCGATTACGGTCGTAATTGCAAATGCTAAAAACTAGCAGTTTGTTAATTTTCTACACACTCTGGTCAAATTTGTGCTCTTGGAAATTATTTAGAAATTGTATGTTTTGAAAATGACGATAAAATCATATGTAAACTGAAAGCAGCTTTGTTAAATACAAAATTCTATTTTGAGCACAGGAAATTCGTAATAATCGTTTTAAGCCTTGAATCTTAAAGGCCGCGACCGTGGTCCAGTGGTTAGTGCGCTGGACTTGTAACCCGTCTATCTGGGTTCAAATCCCGGTCGCGACAGGTGAATGAAAATTTGACAAAAATGTCCATTTTCCTTATGTGGAGAAGCCGCCGGCTACTTGTGGTAGGTTAAGTTAGTACTGGGTAGTATTCAATTAAAGAAAACTGGTAAGGAGAACCGGCCACCGTATGTAACTGAAAAATTGTTGAAAAATGCGTCAAACCCAGTGACAATATCGCATAAAAAATTTGAATCTTAAACACATTCAGGGATCAGATTCTCGTAGGTGCGTTCTCTTAATAAAATGACTTTAAATGATGACACTAAACATCAAATTTAATTTCATAACAGAAATTCAACCGACGGATATCACGTTTATCTTTACCGTCGCTGATAAGTTTCGGTTACTAAAGTATATCATGGCGCCATGATAGGAAAATTCAGTGCGTCAGATTTATAATGTTGCACACTGGATGGCTGTTATGTAATTTATCTAGGTATCTCACATTTTTGATTATCAAGTTCGAGATGACAGCGACATTTGTTTATCTATTCTCGTGATTTTATACCTGTCCGAAATGATCACATGATAACGACATCATTTCGAAAGTAACAAATGTTCCCAATTCATTTTGCTAACTTAACCTGCGTAAGATGTGTAGCTGAATTCAGAACATAGATTGATTTTAACTTAATATGGCCGAAAATTCTACGAACATGTCATCAAACTTGATTTCATTGAAGGATCTAACGAATCACGTGGATTTAATTATAGAAGGATTTGGGGACTATATAATTGGTAAGAATGTTAATCTTTAAACTTATCCACTCTTAACTTGTATACACAGTCCATTCGCTGGACAAAATATTAATTGAACATACTTGTATTTGTGTTAGATTAAATTTTGACACATTTACACATTTACGTGCTTGAAAATACTAACTTATAATATGATTGTTGTTTAATTATGCAATCATAACCCTAGCCTAAAATTGATTTTCAATATTTTTTTAATTCATTTCATTATTTTAATATCTCGTAATAGTCTTATGCTTCAGAATTTCAATACAGATTTATCAAAAAGGAGGAAGTTAGAATATGTCTACCAAAATTTATTTCATTGGATTCGTTTTCAAACTTAGTTGTCGTTTTATAAATACATTTTATAAATACCCTCTTATCATTTTAAGCGTAGTGCTCAGTGAGCTATAGTGTCAAGTCAGTCTCCGGCGTCAGTCGTCCGTCATCCACACATGGAGGTTGATAAGACTCTAGAGGCCTTACTTGATTGAATCTTCATCAAACCTGGTCAGTTTGGCTTAATGATATCTTGGACAAGTTCGAACATGGGTCATCTAGGTTTAAGAATTAGATTAACATGTCAAATTAAATGAAAACCTTGTTAACTCTCTAGAGGTCACAGTTCTGATTAAATCTTCATTAAACTTTGCCAGAAAGATTTTCTTATGATATCTTGGACAAATTCGAACATCTGCGGTCAAAACTAGATCACCAGGTCAAAGCACTGGGTAATCTTGTTGACGGTCTAAAGACCACATTTTGGATTGAATCTTCATCAGACCTTGTCTGAATGTTTGTCTTAATGATATCTTGAACAAGTTCGAACATGAGTCATCTGGGGTCACAAACTGGGTCACTTAGTATGTACAATATCTGAAAAACCTTGTTAACACTCTAAAGGTTACGGTTTTGATTGAATCTTCGCCAAATCTTGTCAGAATGTTCGACTTAATGATATCTTAACTAAGATCGAACATGAGTCATCTGGGGTTACAAACTTGGTCACCAGGTCAAATCACTGGAAGGAATTATTAACACTCTAGAGGTCACAGTTGTGATTGGATCTTCATTAAACCTTCTTAAACAGTTCTGAATGTTTATCATGATGATATCTTGGGCAGTTTCAAGCATGGGTCATCTGAGGTCACAAACTAGATCACCAGGTCAAATCCTTAGAAAACGTTGTTAACACTCTAGGTCACAGTTTTGATTGGATCTTCATTAAACCTTCTTAAACAGTTCTGAATGTTTATCATGATGATATCTTGGGCAGTTTCAAGCATGGGTCATCTGAGGTCACAAACTAGATCACCAGGTCAAATCCTTAGAAAACGTTGTTAACACTCTAGGTCACAGTTTTGATTGGATCTTCATAAAACTGGGTCAAATTGTTTGTTTTAATGATGTCTTGGACAATTTTGAATATGGGTCATCTGGGGTCACAAGCTAGGTCACCAAGTAGCACTGGGTAACCTTGTTAACAGTCAATTTGGATTAAATTTTCATCAAACCTTGTCAGATTGTTTGTCTTTGATATCTTGGACAAGTTCGAACTCTGATCAAAATCTTGGTCCCCAGGCCAAATCACAAGAAAACCTTAGAAGTTGCAATCTTTACTCAGGTGACTGAAAAGAGCCATCATGGTCCTCTTGTTATACAAATTTACAGATATTCCTTTCAGTTGTGAAACAAACGTGGTATTTAACAAATATTTCAAATTTTATCAATTTTTTTCTTCTTGTGAACAAAAGTAACAAAATGTGATACGGTGCACATATTTGATCTAGCTAAGGCCAGAAAAAAAATAGTTGTGTTTACGGTTACCCGACCGACCCTAATTTTTAGGGCCGACCCTAACGTTTCTAACCGCAAAAACGTGGTGCGAAAAACCGGAAGTACGAAATTTTTGCAGACGAATGATATTGCGTTCAAGCAACAATTTTTAACAGCAAATACGTGCGATTACTTACACGATATCTGTCGACTCTGTACATCACCAACAAAGCCAAAGTTGTCAATCAAATTCACCAATAAACCAACGTCAGCTTCGAACTCAGGATGATTGTCGCTACCAAAATCGTAGCTCCAGCGTGAAAATAGGCTTCTCCGTGAATGGCATTGTCCGAAAACGGTAATTTAATTTATCATATTTCATTGAAATTTGAAAATACATGTTTTATTTATACCGTTACAGTATAATGACAATTTACTTTGACGATTTGGTGTCAAAAAAGCGAATATAGCCACTTCCGGTTTAAGAATGACAGTTTACATTTTCTACTTTCGGTTTGGAATTTGGTCGCAGATCGAGTACAAATGTTGTGCTGGATTTAATTTTGTTATGTTAATGAATGCTTAAAGTAATCAGACATTTATTAAGAATGGGTGACTGCTGCAAAGACATGGTTTAGGAAAACGAATAATGACAAATCATGGGAAATTGGTAGACTGCTCGATCTTAGGATGTTTAGCCTTTAGGCTGAAAATAGAGATACTCATAATCAACTAATCTAAACTGTGACTGACAACGAAATGGAAATTATTAACTTTTTATTTTGAAGTAATGTTCATTTTTTAATCTGCATATTAGGCCAAGGTATGATGTGTTTAACTTGTACAAAATACCAAAGGAGACAAGAGTATCCTGTGTGATGTTTTTTGTGTTACCTATCCTAAATAAACATTTGAACTAAAACAGTTCTATCTTTTCTCTTTAAGATGCACCAGATTCCACCAAGTTCAGGAGAGCTAAACCTTTAACACACTCCCCTTGAAAACAGTGTTAAACCCTGGTGATAATAATTAAGTCACATAAAAAAAACAATAAAAAATTCCTGGCCAGAACATTGAAATCGTTCCAGTGGCATGTTTGCTAATTGCCATGAAGATATGTGCTCCTCAATATGTCCTAGAGAGGAACTTATACAAGTCGGTATGATCCAGTGATGTGTTTGATGATCTCTAATCATCAGTTGCACCGAAAATGAAAAATTAATTTGGTGAAATTTCACATAGATTGTACGTGTTTTGCTTTGTTTGATGTCTCCTGAACATGCTAATTGTTTTAAGGTGATTTTTAGATGCACAAATTGAAAAATACATAACACATTAACATGCAGGGGCAGTCTAGAAAATATGATATCAGATACATAAAATATTACATGCAATTAGAATCAGAGTTATACATAGTTCATAATTACTGCCCAATATATATGAAAAATACGTAATATAATACTTGCCTATATCATTTTCATTGTTAGAATAAATAATTACTATCTTAGTGTATCCAATACAATTATACAGTGTGAGTCATTGCTGGTTAATGCCTTATTCACGCAAAAGAAATGTTTAGAAAAAAAAATAAATAGAAAAATTTTTCGACCTACCTACCCTAATTGTTTTGGTCAAGTAACCCCAAACACAACTATTTTTTTTCTAGCCTAATATATGTTGATGGTGTTTATGAATAAATGTATTATATTAATTTGCATGATGAAGTTGAAATTTCGCCAAATATGTGTACATGTATATATAAATTTCAATTCCATTTCACTCAAGCTCCGATGGCCACTACATAAATATATTTAGAACTGTAAATATGTACCTACAGTTACATTGTATAGTCAGTAAAAAGGGAACTTCCCGAATAGACTCTTTAAAAACATTCCCTAGTTTCTGAAATTTATAGCATTGACATCATACACCGAAGCCGGTATAAGCAGTTTGTTCCACGGACAGTATGGAAACATGTTCAGTAACCATGGTGATTATTATCTTTTTCTGATTCACTTATGATTGTATTGCTGATGATCTTTAGCTATGAAGTTAAAGTAGTAAGGGAGTCCGTTTTTACATTGATATTTACGGGAAAATTGGCATAACTTTATATGGGTTTAGGTAACAGCATGTAAGTGCTTGAGTACTGGCGTGAAATATCCTCTGATATAACTAAAATGCTGTCTGTCGTACATTACTGAAAAACACGGCGTTAAGCACAATTCAAACATCATGGCGACATAAATGTCAATGCGTCCACTATCTTTAATAAGTAATAAATTCACACCTTCATTAAAGATAATTGTTTGATTCCAAATTACTGCCGACACGCGTTATCTTGAAATTACGAAGGTCCGACAAAGCATACACTGCAAGAAAAATTTAGGGAATAAATCAAGATTAAAAATACTTGATTCAGTGTTGGCATCTTGCCAGTTACGTAAATTCCTACATATTGATGATATAGAAATAACAAATTCACCTAGAATACGAAAAAAGATCAAACATCTAATGCATTATACACGTTTGTATTTCATAAATTTTAAGTGATTTTTACTGTAGAATATATTTTATTTCAGAATTTTTGCATTTTGTTCTTAAACAATGTTAGTTTGTGTTGGGTTTATTCGCCTAATTTTTAAATGCAGACATCATCAACCATTTATCATGTCTCAGTTTGTTTATTTATTATTCCATCACCTAAATCATCTAAAATCACCTAAAAGTAACGACCATGAACAATTTGTTCTTTGAGTACTTTGATTTTGCAATATTGCAGGTTTGTCAGCTAGTGGAAGCATTATCATTGAAGAAAATGACTTCAGTATGTGTATGTCGCTGCTCCTCTTGACGGTACAAGAGAATGGCGGCTGTACACTGTCGTCCGTTAACAAGGATCTTCCTTGTTACCTAAACAACGCCACCGATCCTATGTCTGGGGAAGTACATTTGTTGGATGGTACGTTTGTTGCGATATACAGTAAGATGCGGTTTCAGTAAATTCGGATATAGTAAAGTATTATTTCTCCTTCCTAAGCTAAATATTCTTTGCGACAATTTGGTTAAGTCATTATATCTACGGCCATTCATCATCCACATCTGGCCATTAATGTCCGGGCAGTTACTTTGGGAGAACGGGCTTAGTATTGGTACGGAATCCAAGAAAAATCGTTTGATTAACTGCCCACTGATTTTGGTACTTCCTTATTGCCGCGTTTTATTTTAATTTATAGCATATAGAAAGGCCTGAGAGTGATTTAACACATGTGTTATTTCTAAACATGTAGTTTATTTATTTGCATACGGGCTGTCAAAATCAAAACAATATGGCGACGCTCCGTGTATCAGACTACGTTAAATAATTTATGATATGGTTAAGGTAGACGAAAAGAAGTCTATCAAACCTGTTGGTGACGATTTTAAAGCTCAGTTACTTGGATGTAGACTTCATCAATGAAGGAACATAACTTATAAGCCACAGATTCCGTTGTCTGACATAAAAGTTTAATAAATAAAAATATTGACCGCAAATGCTAAATTTTATTATTACTTAACAACTGATATCACATTGACACTAAATGCCAACGATGGATGGTGCCCTGTTAGGTTAAATCAAACTGTCGCAAGGCAAGGCACGGCTTATCAATGTAAACCAGATGATCAAAACAAAATGTAGAAACAAAATCAGGATGATTGAAAACGATTCGGAGTTATTACATGTCATTTCTTAACTTTTAAAATTTACCGCTGTGTTTAAAAAAATGTATGCATCCTGGTACACTGCATAATTGTGTAATGACAAGTGACTTTGTTAACTAGTGACGTTTCTTTGCTGAGAGATCATTTGCGTATAAATGAAATGCTGACATGGCATCAGTTTTATTTGATATAACAACACATCATTCATTACTTGCACATAGAAATAGAAACTCATGTTCATTATTACTGTTATTGAATGGATGTTGTAAAATATGATTATAGCGGACTAATAATTCGGATTCCCAGAAACTCACTACAACCCGGTCCTACTGTTTATGCGAGCATTCCTAAATTTAGACAGTCTGTGAACAAAAACTACCTTCGGCCATTCCTTTGTATACATTTATTGGCATGATTTATTAAACCTCAGAATGAAAACAAATGTGCATAGCGGTCATATTGCGTCCCTCATAGCCGTGGTCATTATTCAAAGGTTTGCCCACTAATGATATAAAACAAAAGACGTTATTAACTATTTCATTTTATGAATACTTTTATAAACAATTATAAACAGATATCAGAAGGTTTAGTTGCGTCTTGTTCATACTGTTAATATATGGTTCATAGTTTGATAAGAGCGTCATAGATACACGTGTATAAACCTTCTAAAGTATGCGTATGCATGTAATCAGGCAACAGAAATATTCACTGAGTTTATAGGTTGTAAACTATAAATATGTATTATGTAGTTGTATATTAATATTTGTAGGGTCAACGATCGAAATTGCCGATAAGAAGTTGAAATTTTTCAATGGTCCAATTCCCAAACGACGGCGTAAACTACCGCAAACTCCGGGTACTATGCTGGGAGAGCCGCCGACTAAACCTGGTAGAAATTGCGTGGTATGTTAAACGCCGATTAGGGGCGCATTTGATTTACCAGAAATGGGAACATGTTTCGGATAATGTTTCGCCGAATCAGAAACATGTTTTGGTCAGTTTGCAAACACTATGTTTCAGGTTTTGTTCCAAAATAGCTACCGCAAAGAAAACTAATCTGCAATTTTAGGAGCTGTTGCGTTTTCTTTCTTAAAATTGCAGAATTCAGTAACAAAATCGAGAATAAAATTTTGATTAAGCAACTGCAATGATACCAGTCCTTCAATGTTCAGCAAGTTGACTATTGCTTGTCAGAGAGACGATGCCACTTAAATGTGACGGCTACATTGAAAAGATTGTTCCGCAGTACAGTTTTCAGCAACATTTTCTTCTTAGCTGGGGAGCTTTTGAATTAATTCTTCAATATATGAGCAAGCCTCCATGTTTTCAAAATAATCGTTGCATTCGCCGCATTGAAACACTGTGGTCGCCATCTTGGATGTTTTGTTTCACTTCGAATCAAACTTGAGGAGAGTTTCGCTTGTTTCGGAATCATGATTCAATTTCGTTCGAATAAATCGCTGAAACAGAAACATGTTTCGGAATCCGGTTTCAGTTTCAGTTAAATCAAATGCGCCCCAGATTGCATTAATAAACTGGTACCGCTCCATCCAAATATATAAATAAGTGTACGTTGAGACAACGGAAGCCAGCGTATTGTTGATCACGAGCGTTTTCATTTGGAAACACTAGAGTAGAGTTAATAATTAATGAAGTGATATAGTTGTGAATTAGATCTAGCGATGATACGCATGCGTAAAATAACTCTCAACTGAACGATATTTTGGCATTCAAACTAAAACAACATGGCTGTCAACGATGTAAACAAAAACACGGCTTACACCATTGTTGTCCCCTTTACCCTGGACCGGTCCTGCATAGACAGAGTTAAGCATTAAAAGCAAGCATAATATATTGAAAGAACTTGGGCACGTTTAAATCTTATATAGCTGTTATATATCCCAGTAATAGAAAATATTTAGATTTTATTATATCCGAATTACTATTATACGAAGGTAAATTACTCATGAGGAGAATTGTATTTATGTTTTAGAATCCATTTGAGATTTTCCTTATAAAAACAAAACTGTTACTTGCATGACACAACTACTACGAGAATAAATACTTTTGTACATAATTTTGAGAAGGACTTGGCCTTTTAATAAGTTTATACCTCGGAAAAATGCAACGAGAATTCAACTGACGAGATTTACTCCGCCATCTTTAAATTCTACTCACTCTTGGTTGGCGCGGGGTTTGCAAAAGTCGGGATGAAGAGGTCATGAGACGTCATGAGAGTCGTAACTGGCGCTGTTCGAATGGAAACTCGCTACCCGAGTTCCACCTGAAAACGCCCGATGCATTTCATTTCACTAACTGCCGACAATTTATCCTTCGCAAGTTCTCGAAGAAGAAAAAACAGAAAAATCTCGATATACATATCAGCTTTGGGACTAAAAACATTGAGCTGACAAGTTGAAATTTTGAAAATCATTGATGACTGGTCCAAAAATAAGTAGTCGTTACATAATTATATAGATACATGTATTATTAGATGGTCTTTGCATAGGCGGATCCAGGATTTCTAGTTAGGGGGGGGGGCGGAAACTGAACAAGTAGGCTGGGGGTCCAGGGGGCCCTGGAAGCTCCTGAGTTTTGGTCATTTCTAAGGGACTCGGGCACATTTCCAGAACCTCACCTATCCTTTTCATGTAAATATCATATTTCATGATAGAAAAGACCTTTGCTTGGGCAATTTTATTGATTCGCCTATGCTTTGTATAGAAGTAGTCGTTCAATGAGGTTTCACTATACTTCACTGAATATTAAAAACATATTTTAATAAGAATTATTTTTTACTGAGCGACTTATATATTAGCCGTAGATAATATCCATGCCATAATTTGTTTTCGTGTAAAACATCTATATAAATATCTATTATTACATTTATTATTGGTAACAAGGAAAAATAATAAACGCGGGTAATTTTTATAAAATACTGGTAATAAAATGATTGGTTTATGGCTATGCTGCGCAGGATGTGCGGAGAGGTCGATTTTATTTCGTCATTTCCGTAGAGTCAGTTTTTTACTTCTTATTCGAATACATGTACAGCACGAGCAGACTGACATGTATCATGTAAATTAGCATGGGCGTATAAACTTTGGTTGAATGTTTAATGTCAAATATCAAGATAAATAAAGGGATTTCGACCTTCAGTAAGATAATAAAGATATAACTTCTTTTCGTTTTACCTACCCAGCAAAACGAATCAAGTTTAGTCAGCCCAAACACACATTCAGAAATACTGAACGTCAATGTTGACGCAAGAGAACACACTGATGACGTCATTTATGAAGATGATGCTGGCGAAGAGGCTGATAAACGCTGGTTAGAGGCCAGCTGGTGCTTGCTGGACCTTCCGGAGTCTGATCAATATATGTTTAAAGAATTGTACACTCCAGAACAAATAAGCATACTGGCGGCTAGCTATTTTACAAAACAGCTACGGATGTTCACTGACGCAAGGATTACACAAGTGTTCTTGGATGACATCTTCAGGCTGTTCATGGTAAGTTTAATGCTCTAAATGTAGTTCTCTCAGACTCTAAACGATGCAATCTGGCTGGAGATACAAGCTGAACCAAGTAAAGCATTCCGTTTTATTGATCAAGTTATAACACAACTTTCGTTTTAACCGAAGCATGAACGATCATAATGTAGCGTAGAACGGTTTAAGGTAGCGTAAGTGGCTACAAACGTAAAAATAAGCGAAAATGACATTTCAAGTTATTAACAATAATTAAATATCATACTATCATACCATGCAACAAAAAAATCGATCCGAATATGCAAAAATAGTGTTTTATCGCGATAAAAACTGCACCCCCATATCGACTCCACTTTATCAGCGAGAACGATCTAGGAGGCGGCGTTGTTAGGGGCTCCTTAAGGGCAATTTTGTATCAATCTATATTAAATTTGGTATCGCTTGCCGTATGTTAACATAAGTATTTGAAATTCGACAGATTATCAACATCAAGCGGATTAAAATGGGAAAAAAGAAAAATAAGGCTAAGCAAGGTGTTAGAGTGTTCTCAAAAATTGAAAAATGTAGTTAGAAATCTCTTTCTCGCGGAAGTTGGTTTACGAATGCTAAAGATACCGAACTGCATAAATCTATATCCCGTAAAAAACTTGACCGTAGTGACGTGACATATTGTGAAAATGGAAACTTTATGGTGGAAAATTACGTAATAAATATATAACTGCAACAATCATTTGATGTGCAAGAAAGGTGTGAATTCATTAACACCTTGGTCGATTGGACTACTAGCATCTAATATACTTTTAATATGAAATATATGATGAAATAACTGATCCAGAACGGTGGTCTTATTGAAGTGTGATATCGATATCATACTCTAACGCCTCGCTAATTATACTATCAATATGGGTCAATTTAGACCTAATATATGTCGCATCACATATTTCTTTATGTTTTGGCGGGAGATATGATAAACAGCAATATGGTATGCAGACACTTCATGCACCTTGCAATAAAACGCACACGATAAGAAAACGAGCGGTCAAAGATTGTTACCCCGTTAATGTTATGACGTACCATTTTTGCAAGTTTAATTAAATTTATATATTCCAGAGTCAGGTTTCAAACACAATTAAAGTTATAAAACTAAAATATATTTAAATCGCCAGTAAATTAATACAGGGAGACTGGGTCAACGAAAATTATTGTTTTCGCTATTTCATTGATGTAATCAATAAGGGGGACGCTCAAAATCCCCCTGATCATAATCCCCTTGGTTGATAAACGACATAGTGATCAAAGCTATCAAACAAACAATAAGATGAAAAACAGTTACGCCTTATGGACATCGGACGCGCATGTTTTTCGAGAATCTTATATTATTCTGTTATGTATCCAATTACCTTTATATATTAGTACGTTTATAAATGATTACATTAACAGACATAAAACATAGACACTTTTCTAAAAATCAATCACATCTTAAGTTCTTAATTTTACACTAAATGCATGGCTACCTTTCATTTAATTTATATAGCGGTTTCCCCAGCCATATTCAACTCGATTTCCCAATCAGCCGTTTTCCCCGTTGAGAGCCTCTCGGTTGACGAGAAATCTGATGTACTGTGTATTGCATCGGTACGATATGATACTATTTTGACAAATAATTCGTAATTAAGCTCTTTAGAGTCATCTAAAATGGTGGGCGGTTTCACTAATTGATCCGCTAACGATGAACAAATTTGATTGGTTATCAAATTTTAGTAGGCTGTATTAATTTATAGAATAATTGTTGATTACACAAGGTGATAATGATCTGACACTTTTATTGTTAATTTCTCGCTTAGAAAAAAACGCAGTGGGTGCTATTTTTGAACAAAGATTGCCGCCTTATTTGAAGATGGATTTCAAAGCGGTTTTCGGCATTTTATAGCGGAAATGCTTATCTAGGGAACCGTGTCACAGAATTTTGATATTTATTTTCGTTTTTTATCTATGACGTATTACGTAATTTTCAGCGGGGGTCAGGCTACGGAATTTCTTTAAAGTCAAATATCTATTGAATGGAGGACGTTATCAAAAATCTGAGGCACGGTTCCCTGCATGATACCATGATTGTTATTTTAAGTCTAATTGTTGTAATATATCCTTATATACACAGTAGTGATCTTTGTTCAAAAATATGAAAATTACGTGCGATATTGGTTTATAGAAGACAGACCAAGTGCAATATTTGTTTCAAATCACTTGCAATAGACTCTGTATAGTGGGTTTATTAATGTATACAATTATGGTTGACTTTTTAAAACTGTAAATTAGTAAAACATGATATCACCATATAGCCACTTACGATACCTTAAGAGGAGGTTTAATTGCTTAGTACATGTATATGGATATGACTTATGCCTATTTCTATACATTGACTGTGTATCAAAGGCAAATTACTTTAGATGTAATATCTTTAGACGAATTGTCATGTGGAAAAATGTATCTCGCCTGCCCATTCTCGGACCGTGACAGAGCTGATTATGAGGACATATAACCTATGCCTGACGCCATGTAATTTGCTCAAAATACCTTGTAGTCGATAGCCGAAGTTGACAATTGCATAATCAAAAATTATCAGTATAAATCTGAATTATATCATAATCGCTTTTAAAGTAAATTAGCATTGAAATTTTTTTAACAGGACACCATAAATTATTGCCGGGACGCGTACATGGAATATCTGGCCGATATATCACGAGCTTTAGCCAAGACTCCAGATAAGCCTAATATCCGTCCTATGCATGGACCAGCCGTTAAATTCCTTACAGAGCTTCTAAAGCAATGTTTGGTGAGTACATTCTTATGAAACCTTTGTCATACGCTCCAAATTAGAAACAATTACATTTGGCATAAATGAGAATCAATCCAATGCTTGACAGAGATTGGGTTAAAATAGCTTCTTTCAGAACGTCACCGTTATACTTTTTTTAAAAAAATACAACAAAATACTTTACTTTTAATTACAATAATAAAAATTTTGGCAGTGATTTTAGCACATAGTGCTCAAAGATGAGCTAATAGAATCAGTCAATGTTTGACGTCCGTCGTTCATACTTAGGAGTTGTTATCACATAGAAGCTGAAACCATTATACACGGTTAGTGGTCATTGTTTTGATTGTATTTGCACTAATCCTTGTTAGAATGTGTGTCCTTATGATATCTTGGACAAATTTGAGCATGGGTCATCTGGAGTCAAAAACTAGCTCACCAGGTCAAATTACTGGAAAACATTTCAATACTCTAAAGATCACAGTTTAGATTGGATCTTCACAAAACCTTGTCGGCATGAGCGTCTTACTAATATCTTGGACAAGTTGGAATATGGATCATCTGAGGTCATAAACTAGGTCACCAGGTCAAATAATTGGAAAACCTTGTATAATGTCTTAGATTAGCTATAACATAATTGAAAACATCAAGACTTTTCAAATTGACAGAAAGATTACATCTCCCGACAAAATGATTGCGAGAAGTTCTCCATACTCACAAAATTAATTAATTCTTAAAACAGCGCACATGCTTATAGCTGTGTCCCTATAAAGAATTTTGACTTCATAGGTGAATAGATAGATGTTCACTGTTCTGTAGTGTTCAGTGCAAAAATTGAAGATTGATTTCACAAATGTGTCATGAACTATGATGTTGTGTGTATACAAAAAAAATATAAAATGAAATTAAATGTCACCTAAAACTTTCTAACTGGTGTTGATTTCGTGGTGTTCGGCGTCGGGGTTTTAATCCAATTGCGTCCCAACAACACAGCTTAATGGACGCTTTGGATACTTCTGCCGCACTGATTGTCAGCCATAGCCGTTTTCACGAATTTCTCATTCTTGCTGATTTGGCATATTTCTATCGATATTTTTCTACGGAAAGCTAACGATTACTGTCCGAATTCTGTGCTACCTTCGTCTCTTTCGGTGTGCATCATTGATACTAAAAACGATCGAAATGTTAAAACTGATTATTGTACATTGCCCTCATTACTTTGTACATTGTATTTTCATACGATGTTTTCACCTTGTCAAAACAAACGAACCACGCTAGTGGTGCACAGAATTACAATTACATACAATTATATTATTACATAATGTAGATTAATCGTTAACCACTCAATGAAGTCTGTAAAATTTCTGAAAATGACTGACAAATGTAAATACCGTGTTGATAATTAGCAAACTTCCCGGTGGTATTTATTATTAACTATTGTGATATATCATTAAAGGACCCGGTTGATAGAGTCGTTCTTATATTGGATCTGTTAAGAACGTTCAGTCATTTCGATAACAATGTCGGTACAATGATACGATGGCAGACGGCTGCAGCTGTTTTAGGAAGCATGTCAGCATATGTTCAAATCCTGGAGGTTCAACAATATAGCATGGACATTCTAGCCAAACTGGCGACATTCAGACCAACCATTGAGAAAAAGGTGAGTACGTCATGTTTGCTTTGGATGTTAAACCATGAACAGGCCCTCCACGTTGTCTTTTTCTTTATATCAAGTGAAAGGATTTTAGAATGTCTTTTCTCACCAGAGGCTTAGCAGCCATATTCCCGGACACACATATCGCACTGAAAACAGAACACTAAAGCTTCAATACATTTTCATTGTCATCCAAACCAACCTTGATTTACAGCTGTTAAAGTTTCGAAAATCCTCATTTTGGATGGTCCATGCCCCAGATTCCCTAAGCATATCTACCTCCTGCGATAATCAGTCACATCTCTGTTTGTGTAACTGTAATAGCATATTTAGCATTACAGTGCAACTTCTCCAGAGTGGCCTTCTCTTGAGCAACAACCTCCCTTTAAAAACAATTGTATCTCTAGAGAGGTCAACTTTATAGTTAATATAAAGTTGACCTCTCTAGAGATACAACCTCTCAACAACAACATCATTTTGCTTCTCCCAAAGGATGTTACTTTGGAGAGGTTGCATTGTAATAGTAATTTTACAAGATGGTGTCTAGCTTTATTTGGCGTTCGTACCGTGCGTTTATAGTTGCTTAAAACATTAGTCAGTATGTCCATAAAACGTAATTTACCTAATGCTTAATGCTCGTTGAACAGGTTCATCAGGATAGTCAGACAAGTATAGATAGCTATTTTATCTTACATTTCCAATTTTTGACACTTACTGTGGACAGTTTCGCTATTCATCGAATGGCTTCCTTGGAACTGTGACTGGTTCCTCTTCAGGTCAGGCTGGTTCCCCTTGGACAGGTCAAGGGGAAGTAACTGACCGTAGATGGAGCTTTGGGACCGCGATGGGCAGTCCAGTCTCTCCATTGTAGCTAGCCTATATATTTGAAATTCTTCGAACAACGAAGTTATTAGTCTACAGATAAAAGACGCATACGGATCAATACCGGAGAAATACGGATTGATTCACATCATCCTCTACAACACAAGCATAGTATGATCAGAACTCTGCTAGACAGATGTAATTGTATGGTAACCAGGGTCGAGGACAAGGAGAAGGGAGTTGAGCACATAACAACAGCTCTATCCCAAGTGAGCAAATGTGGAAAGGTAAGAATGACTTTTAAACTAAGAAAGAAAAAAAGAAGGGAAAGGGTAAAAAGGATAAGAGCAAAGGCATGGTTGTTCTACCCTACGTCCAAAAACTGTCAGAGAGCATTTCGAGGGTATACAGGAAACATGGGAATTCAACTTCGGTGTGCCCACATCACACCCTCAGGAATGTTTTGGTCCATCCCAGACTAGATTAGTCAGGACAACATCTGTGTGTATCAAATTGAGTACAAAACTGTAAAGAAGTGTACATTGGAGAGACAGGTAGAACATTCGTGACTGGATTAACTGGACATAAGAAAGATGCAGACAATGTACCACAAGTGTTCACTGGATCAGAACGGAAAAACTCGAAAAATACTTTTAATGAGAGTGCCATCACTGACCACACAGCTAGGACTAATCATGTAATTGACTGGGAGGGGGGCTAGATCATTGATAGGGAGGAGAACAAAAGAGTCAGACATGTAAAAGAGGCTATTTGGATAGCGAGCGACTAACACCTCATGCACCGGGACCAGGGGGCCTACTCACTCAGATCCATCTACGGTCAGTTACTTCCCCTTGACCTGTCCAAGGGGAATCGATCTGACCTGAAGAGGAACCAGTCACTGTTCTGAGGAAGCCATTCGATGATTGGTGAAACTGTCAACTGCAAGTGTAAAAAAATGGATATTTTAGATGAAATAGCTATCTATATAGTTCGCTGTTTCAATTGGACTTGAAACCTTCGTATAAATGTCGATTAAAAAATGACATTTTACCACACAGTGCCGTTTCTTCTTTACATTTTTTGTAAAATACTTTCTAATGTGTTGTTTAATGTGTCATCTAGGCACCAGTCAGAGAAGTCGCCGTAGACATGATAGTTAGAGCAGTGGAGTGCCATTCCTCTGACGTACAGTTAGCTCGTTCTTCATGTAGAGTATTGGCAAACTTATCATCTACACTTATTGCAGTATTGAACCGTACACTAGAATCCGGTATATCATGCAATAGCAAATTTGAATTTTTAGTGTCGTAAATTATTTTGTTTGATTACACGTATTTCAGTCAATATCAGTAGCTTTTAACACGGTTCCCACGGTCAGGGAAAAGTCACGGAAAAATGATTTTTTTCAAGGTCAGGGAAAAGTCGGGGAATTTTGAAATTGATCAGGGAAATTTGAAAAATAAGCAAAAGTCAGGGAATCTTGTAAGGGAAGAATGTTGGTCAAACAGTAGGAAGCAAAATCAGGAAAGGCTAAGGCAGTTTCTTCCATTATTTGGGGTATCATATTATTATTTATGATTATGAGCATCTTTTTTATTCTTGTAAACATCTTACTCTAAAAAATATGCTTATGCCTGAACATTTGGGATATTTTTTGTCTTTTACAGTAACTTAATTACTAAAGAAGAAGCTGAAAGACGTGTAAAAATACATTTAATGTTCAAAGATTGTGCAAACTTGACGCTGTTCTTGTTCAGGGAAAAATGGTTTTGATCAGGGAAAGTCAGGGAAAAATCCGGGAATTTTTATTTCTCTTTGTGGGAACCCTGTTTAAGCCGTACCATGCGATGTTTGGATCTGGCAGGATTTGAGTATTATATAAAGTAGAATGTTTAACATAATAACCTAATAAAGATTACTCGATATTTGTTTGGAACCGTAGTGTTTAACGTCAATGCAATGTTCAAGTGGCAATACTGTGATGCATTCCGATAATTCCTATTTATCACAACATAAACCAACTTAGATGAAGCATCCAACGTGTAAAGAATCACCATCTCTGCATAGGAAACGTTGAGTAAGCCGCAGTTAATATCTAAAAGACCGTTCGGGTTTGTGCACGTAACAATAGGCATTTCATTATTATGATATGTATTTTCTTCTAGAAAATATGACTTGATTTATTTAGTATTTAGTGTCCATATCTCGTCTTAAAAGATGAGATAGGCGTATACATTGAACAATGACGCAAGTTTTGCTCTTCTAGTCATCCCGACAAGTGACCACGATCATGTTAGTGATTTTATAAACAAGTATGAAGACTTGTTGAATTATATGTTTAAAGACGGCATACAACTCGTTCAAAACATGATGAAAAGATTTGATAGTGATATTGGTGTAAATACTGAAGGTAGAAGATTTATTTTCTACTATGCCAAGTTGCCACAAATGCAGTGAGTATTACCACAAACCATATAGATACATACTGCACAATAAGAATTTTTTTATTTCATAACATATTTCTTCCCCATTTTCTCAGTTGCATCGTGGTTTTCTTTTATTTTTTTTTTCTCCCCTAAAAGCACCGCATGCAAAAGATAATTACTCAATGCTATGTTTTATAATTGTACATGTACAAATTATCTGGTTAATATATTTTAAACATGTTACAAATTCATATCATAGCGCCATTTGACTTGAAGTAAAAGAACATATATCAGTATAAGCAAATTTGAAATAATTCAACATGTTATTACGATGTTTATATTTGACGTTACGTGCATAATGAGTATAATAATTTGATTGAAGATAGTGTAAATGGTTGTCTACTGCAGTTCCAGCAATTTTGTTTAATTAACTGAGAACAGACAACAAAATCAGGTTTACACTTTTGATAAATTGCTTCAGTAACATTTAAGACATTTATGGGCAGGTTTAAAAAAAACATGTGGATTGCCGAAGCAACTCATGAAGTGGAAGTAGACAAAGACACGCCTAAATCAACATTGATTGGTGATTCTGGAGAAGGATCTATTCGTACGGAACTGGAAAACACAGAGTTCGACAGACCAGTCCATACACAATCAAAAAATGCTCAGGCCGACAGTGACCCAGTAGATAACAATGAACCTAAATCTAAAATTTCATCTGATAACGAAGACTTGGACTTTACTCGCAATAACAAAAATGAGTTTTCTAAGGCATTTGGAATTCTTAAGAAAGTGGGTTCATATGAAAATTTGCGAACTCCCGAAAGACGTCTTGGCTTTAGTGAAGAAACAGTTGGAGGATCTGATAGTGATACAGACACATCTACTTCCGTAAGTGATGCTGAATGTGATGGCTCACTGGTGTATATTCATCCAAAACAGAGGAGTGATGTTGAAAACTTCAATTCAAATGTTGTTAAGCACTTTGTAATGAAAACTATAAAGAGACGTTACACGCATGGAAACTATCAGGACGATTCCGAAAGTGACCCTGAACATGAATTTCTTACTAGTTTAGATAAAATACCACCGTCTGAGTATGATGGTGCGCTAAAAAATAATTCTGAAGTCGTAAGAAATGTAAATGAGTCTGCAAGAAAATACGACTATAATGATTTAGAAAAAAGTGCTCAGCATAGTGTGATCTCAAAGGATTCTAGTGGTGATGAAGATGATAATACGACAACGCTTCCAGAAAATCAAAATAAAGTTGAAGCCGAAAACGATAACTTTCAGTCAGTTTATGTAGATGAAAAGAATGCCGAGGTTGAAAAGACTAAAACTAAACATGGTGCAGCCAGTGACACGAAACATTCAATAACTGATGTTGTCTATCTGGGAAAATTAGTTCGATCACAGGTAATGCTTATACTGGCTACAGGTAAGAATCATTTTCATTTAGTCAATACTTCGCTTTTATAGTGTTAACACTTAATGTTATCTCTTTAATATTTACAGGTCACACTAATTGATATTTTGTATTTAGTCCAAAACTTCAGAGATATCAATAAAAATCTTCATTCTCATTTTATATGATAACAAAGATACCAATAAATTGGACGCACATAAATTATATACTATTTGTTATATGCCACTTGCTCAAAGCTTCAAGGATAGTTTTCTATCATTTTCAGATTATTACTTATGTTGGCTCTTTAGTGTTCCAAGGCGAAGATTCAATGGTACTTATGGTCATTGATAAATCAATCAAAGATTTACTTGAAGATGCTAAAGCTCCACTCGGACTTATTGAATATGCAGGGAACCAGTATGGCTCAGATTTAACTCTGATGGATCTGGAACCAGCAATGGTCATCAGTGTGATAGATGCGGTTAGGTACAGGTAATACTTATATTAGGTTTAATCACTACACCTATATAATTATGTAATTGCATTACACAACATTTTCATTAATGGCATGTCTGATTAGATCGTTAGAATTATCGAATTAAACGATGTACAAGATTACTCCAAAGTAAATTGGCGGTACTTGAGCTTACATGTAGTGATCATGTTGGAACACATTGGATAGATTTATAAACCATGAAAATGTGGATTGCCTCGATTTTAGCATAACATGAAGAACTAACGTATTTTGACTGGTGTTGGCTATATGCATTTAAGCACTTACCTGACTGAAAATATTTCATTTGAAATTGTTTGTTCCACACCTCTGACTCAGACGCTGTGAGAAAGCTGATATCACCTAAGATATGAGCTCAGGTCACCAACCAGTACTATTGAGGAATAGTACTGGTTGGTGACCTGAGCTCACATGTCAGACCAGCTGTTTTGTGGTACATAACGGAATTATCATAGATGAAAAGTGTCAATAAAAAGCATACATCATGACTTATGTAAAGGTTTGATCTATCTTCATTAAAGGTCGGTCACCACAGAACTCGTCCAGTCAGCTGTACTTAGTTTAACTAGAAGTATGTGTGCGACACTTCAGAGAGAAACTATAAGTATTACAATGTTATTCTTCAAATATATTTTCTCCGATCAAAGTCTTCGAACAATCATAACAGGTAGAGTTATCCTGAAAGCGAGAGGTGAAAACGAAAAAGGTGCTTCTAAATTTTGTATCAGTTCGGCCTTTTTTCGCTTCCACTCTTTATTTCATATTTGTACATAATGGATCAATAGTACATCACTAATATGATTTTTGTGATGGTGTTTGCTAAAAATCAGGTCATTGAAAAAAAATTACAAGCGGTGTCAGCGATTAAAGCAAATCGTCGAAAACGGTGAATTTTTATTTAGATTCCTGTTCAGCTGTACAGTGTAGAGAATTGCATCAAAATGTACGAATGTGAAAGCGCCAAACCGAAGTAGAATTAGTGAAACTATAGTCAATAATTCTTGTAAACCTAAAATCCTCTGCTGAGTTCCATATTTTTGATTTACCATAATGTCATTGACCTGGTTATACCGTATAACCAACTTCCTAAATTCAATTTATTTTGTGTGAAGTTTACACACAAAATAAGTTGAATTTATGTTGTTGATGAAATACAAGATAGATTTGCTGATCATTAAAATTACCCGTGAATTTGCTGATCATTAAAATTAACCTTGAAAGCGTTGGTTTATTTATTGTCCACGTGTACTAAATATCAGTTAATTGTACCTCTAAGAGAGATAACTCTGAGAAATTTAACTTTCCTTTCATAGTTGTTGATAAAAATACAAACAGACATCACTCAACACTGAAGCTGCAGACCATATTTTCTGTATGTCAATGTAGCCTTTAGAAAATGAAAAAAATCAACAGAAAACTTTTATGAGAAGCACAGTATTTCTTGTTAAACAAAGTAATACGAAAATGGTTTCAAGAATTATTCGCGTAAAAATAAGGAAAATTTTTAAACCATTCAAATATGTTAAGAGCGTGTCTGCAGAATTAATTCAGAAATATTTCTTATTTAATGCAGACATTAAATGACATTTTCACAATAACCAATGTTTAGATGTTAAACATTTTGGACAAATTTGCGATAATTACTGCAGACATCTGCATCATTCATACGCCTGTATAATTATCTACACGTTTTGTTTTCAGAACAAACGTTCTTGGAAGAATTCAGAAGTTGTTTCCAAAATGCAACTGAAAGAATGGAAAACTCTCACTCTATTGAAGAAATTCGGAAAAACCTTAGTCCACATAGTTTTGTTGTGTAATCAGGATACAGTGTATAATGTTTAGAGCGGGTGTCTTATTTACTTAAGTACTTATTTAACGCACAGGGGGCTAGCACGTTGAAGGGATAGTGTATAATTGTGTAATAGGCTTAAAATGGCCACACGGATCAAAAACACTTATATATATATCGTAGAACAATGTCTAATAAACACATTTCAGAGATAAAACATAGGGTTACTGAGCTAATTTTACCCCCAACTTCTAAATTCTGTTGCATTGTCAACAAATATTTGCCAATATCAGTTAAATTTTGTAATGTGTATATGAAGTTGATAAAGTGTAGTTTTCTGTTTATCATCCAATAAAACTTTTTAGTTTTGATATATATGTTAGAACAATTTTGTACCACATATTTCACTTTAAAAAAGCATTTGAGTCTTTGAGGTAATGTTAGCTCAGAGTCCTAATATCATCTACATCATCAACAAATATTTGCAATAAATGATGAACTTCCATTACAGTCATATGAAGTAATTCAATTTTGAACTGTACATGTAGTGTTTCACATCAATTAGTCACTATTAAAAAATAAAGCACACAAGTATTATAAAATATAGTTGATGTAAGAACCACCCTGAAAGTTCCATTCATTATCATTAACAAACAACAAAAAAATAACCTTGATTTCCTGAACTCATAACATGTTCAGCACGTAGCTCAAACAGCTCATTTACTACAAGCAATGTCAAAATTTAAAAAAAAATAGTTTCAATGACCTTGACTTTGGGTCTAACACATGGTAAAATTTCAAAAAGGTTATGAGTCAAATTATCTTACTACCAAGTTTGATTACTGAAAGCCATGTATATCAAAAGTCATAAGCATGGTTAAAGTTTTCGGATGGACAGGCAGACAAGCAGACTCACAGACATGACAGAAACAAAATCCAACCAATCAATTTGATACATCAAGTTTATGCCACATTATTTTTTTTATTTAGAAAATCTGTAATAACCTGAATGATACGCTTACAAGAAGTTACTCTTTGTTTACCATTTATTTTCTCTGCAAGAAGTTTTGATAGTCCACCATGGTCATATGCTATCTTTAAATGATTAAAATGTAATCCGCTATTTGCAATTTTTACACACATATTTTTAGTTAATAATTTCGATTCATGCAGCATAGACAAAGAATTCAAATTAAAATCTGCAGCAATATTAGTATAAAAACAGTATTCTCGCGGCCATCTTGTTTGGTGGGATAGACCATTGGTTGATCAAATGTCGGGAGAAAACATGTTAAGAGAGGAGTAAGATTCTTTTTTTCATTTTTGTAGTTGTGTTTTCCCCTTATTTAGTAACAAATAATCATTTGAATATGGCACAGGCTCAGTTGATGTTCACCAAGGAAACTTTGCAATATTTCGAGGAAAATGGCTTTGAAAATGTCAGTTGGCCTCCACTACGTAAAGAAATCCATTGTGTTATTTCTAATGACTGTGTTTTAGTGTTGAAAAAAAGACAACGGCAAATCAAAATTTGTCTCTATGCTGGGAAAAGCAAGATAGTTTTACCTTCAGACATATTTGTAACATTAAGCGAAAGTGTTCAATTGATATCCTCATTTTTACAAGGACAACCATGATGTCAACAAGCAATTTTAACAAACTTCAGCATAAATTACCAGACTTTTTATTTTATGAAGAAAGACTTAAAACATTTCATTTGTGGTCTTCTCAAATTCAACCCTACAAGTTTCAAAAATGAGACTGTGGAATGTTTTTTATGTGCAGTTCGATTACGGGAGTGGCAAAAAGTGAATGACCCACTAACAGAACACAGATTACATTCTCAAAATTGCTTATTCTTAAAAATCATTGGACAATTAAAAACCGATAATTCTTCTATCAGCCCATCATGGAATCCATGGAAATCATCAGATTTTCAATTTGGTGACTTTGACTTTGGAGGTGGGTTAGATCATATTGATTTCAACATGGCGACATCGAGTTAATGACCTGAAAAATTCAAATTCAAATATTTAAACTCAACCGTTAGAAACAACAAAGTCAGTAGAAAAGATGACCAATGTAACTCAATGACAGTCAATGCAGAAGAGTCAGAATTTACAACACCTCCTATAGATCACGCAACTTCACCATCAACAAGTGTTATGTTGATGAACTCTTACTTCAACTTCATCTATGCAAAAGCATTTAGTGAAGTAAAAGGCTTAACGGTGAGGAAATATTGCTATGGCTGTCAAACAAATCATCCTTCACAAAAAGAACATGACTGCATCATGGAAACTGATGATGACGAACATCAAATTCGGTTTTATTTTGAGGAGATGTTGAAAGAAGTGAATGAACAAGACATTATTCAATCCTGGGAGGACGTAATGCAGATTTCAAACATTTCCCTTGAAATGATCTGCCTACATAAACGAGTGATTACCAGTCAGGACTTTTTAGATGTAATGAAAACTGAACAGTTGAAATCCAAAATGATGAGAATGGTGTTAACAATCGAACGTTTGGAAGATCGACTATTTCCCTCTTCATTTTAACTAAAAATGGATTTTAAGGACATTGATTGTAGCATCGTAAATTCAAATAATTTAAATAATTTCAATGTTGTTGTCTTTTTTGTTATAAACATGCAGTAAAATTTTATTTTAAAAAATATCGTAAATAGCTATTTTACTTGTATATATGTGTATTAAAAATTGATGTTAATTAAGCTTTTGTTAAAAAAAAGGTTGTCAAAACTACAGACATCATTAATCATGAACAAAACACAGAAGGAAAACGTTCTCAGCGAATATTATTTTAATGCAAAACAACCAGGGAGTTATTTAGATGCCGCAGAGTTACATAAAATATTAAATAAAAAATATCCAGGAATATTTACTGTAAACTTTATTAACAAATGGCTAAACAATCAAGACTCATATGCTGTGCAAAAACAGGTGAGGCATTCCTACAAAACACCCAGAGTGCAGGTAGCTGGTTTAGATGATCAAGCAGACATGGATCTTATGTCAGTTGAAATCATTTCAAAACACAATGTGGGAGTCAAGTATATACTCATTACTATAGACATATTTTCACGTTATCTTTTAGTAAGACCTCTTCTAAATAAAAAAAAACATAAACTGTTTTATCTGGAATCAAAGATGTTCTCCGAACAAGAAAATTTACAAAAATAAGAACAGACAAAGGTTCTGAATTTATCATGAAATAAAAAAGTTCATGAAAAAACAGGGGATCTATTTATTTAACTCACAAAGTAAAAATAAGGCAAACTATGCAGAAAGGGTCATTCGTACATTGCGAAGCATGATGTTCAGAATGCTAAGACATCAACAAAATTACAGATATATTGAAAATCTTCAAGATCTTGTCAACAACTACAATAATAGTCCACATCGTAGACTTGGCGGTTTATCCCCGAGTGAAATAACAAAAAAGAACGAGACTCAAGTTTGGAGCAAACAGTAAACCCAAAAATGTTTCTAAAATAAAGCCCAAGTTTAAATTTGAAATTGGTAGTTTGGTTCGATTGAATTATACAAAACACCCTTTTAGACGAGCATATCAGCAACAATATACCAAAGAAGTATTTAAAATTAAAAGCAGGGTGTTTCAACAAGGAATACCACAAAACTGCTGACTTAAATAATGACACAATTAAAGGTTATGTGAAGGAGCAGGAAATGGTTCCAGTTGATAAAAATGAAGAAAGTCTATTGGTATGTTGAGAAAATTTAAAAAAAAAAGATGAAGGGAAAACTTCAGTATTTTGTGCGATGGGAAGGCTTCCCAAAATCTTTCAATAGTTGGATTGACGCGGATCAAGTTCAAGAAAAATAATATGGAGCGATATGTTTTTATTTCTGATAGCGAAAGTCACAATATTTTCAGTGAATATATATAACACACCTTATAACTTTAAAGTGCAAGCTAAAGCAACCACTTCATTTTGATGGGTATTGGAAAGTAACATATGTGAAATTAGTTCACATGCCAAGAATAAAAGACGTGGTAAAACTTCAGAAAATACCCTATTCATCTATTCTAATATATGTCTGGAAAGCATTGTCAATGGTAGTGAGCATACGTTGCTGCGAAGAATTGAAAAAAAATGATATGAATAATTGGAATTATGTGTTTGATTCTCCATTTTATTTTCCAATAAAAAATCCGAAGTTCAAGAACCTGACTTTGTTATAAAAACGATAACAACTCATCAGGTACACCCTCAAGTAGCTGTTAATGATGTTTACTTTCAAGAGACACGGCCATTATCCCAAGTATCAGATGAAACACACTATTGAGTTTCAAATTAGTGGTCAGAATTTCTATGGACTATCTTGATCTCAGTGGAATACAATTATGTGTAAAATTAAAAATAACAAACCCAGATGGGACCGATATTACCAGTAAAAAAGTGGGTCCTATCAATTTGTTTTTACAAGCATTGTTTTCTGCTACAGAGGTGACATTTCATCCAATTATAACCCATATATTTCTATGATTCAAACTTTACTCAATAACGGATAAGATGCTACATCCTCTCAGTTATTATCTCAACTGTTTATCAAAGATGACAATGATCATCCTGAAGATTGTGATCCTGAAGGGGGTAACACTGGTTTGTTTCGTAGAGCAAAGTACATCAGTCAATCTAAAACATTAGACTTAAAAGGACCTATCAATCACAGTCTATTCCCAATTAAGAGATACTTGTTAAATCAGGTGGATGTTAAACTGAAGTTGTATCGGAGCTCACCAGCATTTTGTCTATCATCGGGAGACTTATCCCCAAACTATAAAGTAAAAATAATGGATATTTACTTATTAGCTAAAAAAATCAGGGTTAACCCTGCCCTCATCGTTGCATATTCGGAGATGTTGAAGACCAGCACTGCTAAGTATCCTTTTGATAGAGTGGAGTGTCGTTCACAAACAATAGCATCTGGAAGAACAGTTTTTACATGGGATAATTTATTTCAGGGACAAAAACCTAACAAAGTAGTTGTGGCTTTTGTTCAATCAAATGCTTTATCTGGGGACTATACATCAAATCCCTTTCACTTTTTGAACTGTGATATTCAAAGTATATGTTTGTATGCTGATGGTGTTCCTGTGAGGGGAAATCCGCTAAAATTGAACTTTAACAAAACTGAAGGAGGAAGTTTTATGAGGGCCTACACAAATATGTTTCTAACTAATGGTACATGGAATAAAGATAGAGGACTTGATATAAATAGAGAAGATTTTGCTAATACATCCACACTATTTACATTTCAGTTAGAACCCATCTTTGATGCTGACCAGTTATCTTTTGTGAAAACTGGTAATGTGCGATTAGAAGTGCAGTTTAAGACAGCTCTAACAGCAGCAACTAGTTGTATAGTATATAGTAATTCATCGGGCTTTTTCCAAATCAACTCTCAAAGAGACATTATAACAGAATGAATACATCTCAACTTCAATGTCGTAAAGATTGCGATGCATTGCTAAAAATCAACTTTGGGAGTGTTTGCAGCAGATCGATTACCCAAAAATTTGAATTTTCCTTGAGGATTTATAGCAAACACTGATGATCATTTAAAGGAAATAACACATTGGTGCGCTTTTTTTTCCAAATCCGACCACAGTGGAGTACTTTAATAGCTACGGAAAGCCTGTAGATTACTTCAACTCATATTTTTCTATATATGTTTCCAACTTTCCAAATATAAATGTAAATTCTAGACAATTACAAAGTGATGTATGTTGAATGTATTGTTTACTTTTCTTACTGCAACGATTGAGTGGAATGTCTTTTTATGATATTGTACATAGTTTTTCTTTTGATGATGAATATAATGACGTATTTGTATACAACTTGGTCAGTAATAAATTTCCACTTTGTGTTCAAAATGTCTGTATCAATAACCATGTATGTAAACCACTAATAAAACATGATGTATTTTAATTGTAGTTGGTTATGTATGTCTATTTATTTTGTTGTTTACCATCATTGAGTGAACATCATGACAGAGGCTCTCATTAAATTTGAGTGTCCAGCTACATGTATTGTAGCTGGGATGAGTGGCAGTGGAAAGTCGACCTTTCTTTTTGATATGTTTAAAAATGCAAAGTCTATGTTTACCCAAGTTCCAAAGAAGATCATATATTGCTATTCTACTTATCAAACATTATATGATGACATGAAAAGCCAAGTGGAGAATATAGAATTTTTTGAGGGTCTTCCATGCAAAGAAGATTGTCATTTGAATTTAAGATCTTGGTAATTGATGATCTAGCTCAAAAGGCTTCAGAAAGTGTAGATATAGTCAACTTATTCACTATTTACAGTCACCATCATAACTTTTCTGTATTCTTTGTGGTTCAAAATTTTTTTTGGGAGGGAAATATTTTCGAAATATCAGTTTAAACAGCCATTATTTTGCATTGTTTAATAACCAAAGAGATCAACTACAAATTCAAACGTTAGCAAGACAAATGTTTCCAGGTGAAACAAAATACTTTATGGATGCTTACAGGAAAGCTACAAGAAAAAAATACAGTTACTTACTAGTGGATATAAGCCCACATTCAAATCCACTATGTAAACTTCGTACAGACATATTTCCTTATCAAACATTGATTGTGTTCCGTCCTGAAAAGGAAAAATATGAGTGAAAAAGTGCAAAAAGAAGGTTACTTTTTAAGATTTTTGTTAATAACGAATGAAAATCAACAAAAATTGTTGATGAATAATTTAACTAAATCACAAATGGATGTAATAATTGAGATGATTTATAATTCTCTGGCAGGAAATTTAGCAATATCTGACAAGGATAAAAAAGCTGAAACGATACAGGAACGTCATTCATAAACTAGTGTCAAAAAGATTATCAAGTAGAAAGAGAAAATCACTTCTTGTAAAATATTTAAAGCAAATTATACTATTGATAAAACATTGTGTAGTATGGCTCAGAAATTAATTCATAAAAATGAAGTATGAACATTTACCTTTGAAATCTAAAGAAAATTGTCAAGAACAAGATGAAAAACAAATCTTGGATAAAAATCAACAAAAGGATTCCTCTATAGAAGAAAATTTAGAACAAATGGAGGAAAATTAGTGAGAAGATTATTTGTGAAATGTTCAAGGGAAGAATTTGAGGGGAAAAAACTCACAAAACTTTAAACAAACTGTCAAAAATGATGTGAAGAAAACTAGTCAAAAGACCAAATGGATATCCTATCATGTGTAACATACTTGGCTACCTGCAAACAATTGCGGAATTTTGGCGAACATTTTTGGCGAACGTTTTTTTTGGCGAACTTTAGCACTATGTTATATTTGATATTAGAATCACTCTCAGTGTGTTAGAAACACTTCAACATGAAGGACATAAATTTTGAGGAGTTAGAGAAAAAATATCCGGATAGTAGTGATGTGTTTCAAAAGGAGATAAATTATTTGAAAAGAAAATTATGTGATGAGGAGGACAAAGAAAATAAAGTGTTAAAAACAGAAAAATATCAAAGTGACATTTGTTTGAAAGCATATAAGCATAAACATCATTTAAAAAGGCACATGTTGTCACCTGGTGTATTTTTCCTATGTACTTTTTGTGGAAAGAAATTTAGAAGGCAGGATGTGTTGAAGAAACACATAAAACATCAGCATGGTGGAAAGATTAAAAACCTAAGACAGGTGGACTTACCATCGAATGTGATTCCATCAGAATCCACCACAAGAGCAGATATTAATCCATTTCCACCACCCCCCTCACAAGATGGAAGTCTGACATTAAATCAGGATCATGACTATGCAATGAGTTCATCGACAAACACAACAACTCCATCTGATGATCATGACTATGTAATGAGTTCATCAACAAACACAGCAACCACATCTGGTGATCATGACTATGCAATGAGTTCATCAATAAACACACCTACTCCATCCTCACCTTCAATGCATCATAACAATGCATTGAACAATAATATACAGGACTTCACTATTGAACCTAACAACTATGAACAATATGATATGCTAACATTTTTCGCCAAATCAAATCAACAAATTCAAACTCTTTTAAAATCAAGGCTTCAAAATCATGCAATCAAGTGGTATATATCAGTACAGATTGAGTTGGTTAAGGAAGATGATAATACAACTTCAATTCCTCACTTTGTCAAGGACATACACTGCTTTAAACTTGATAACATTAGATGAAGGGGATGTAAATGAAAGTTTTTAAAAAATGTTTGAAAGTTTCCAAAAATATGTTTTCTCTGGTGTTGTCTGGCTTCCATCCATCCCTTTGATTCTACTTTGGGTGAGTACTTATGAACCTTTTGAGCATGAACTGAACATGAAAGATTTGAATTATCCAATAATCATTGACCAAATTACTAAATTCAAAGAGCAGAACCCTTCTATATCCATCAATGTTTATTCATTTGAGGTGAAAGATTTTGTACCCATTAGAATTACAAAGTGTATGCATAGGCTTCATCACATCTCGCAATCAGAAACTAATGCTCATTACGTTCTCATTCAAAACATACACAGGTTTTTGAGCAATTTCAGAAAAGGCAATACCTCATATTATTTTTGTCGATATTGCCTTCATGGATTTATCAATCACCAGTTGCTAGATGATCATATTGAATATTGTCAAGTTCATGATGCTCAAAAAATTGAATTACCTTCAAACAAAGACTGCTTTTTGGATTTTAGAGATTTTGAAAAAACATTACGGGTCCCCTTATGTCATCTATGCAGATTTTGAAAATTTAAATAAATCCATAAGAAACATCTACTCAAACAAATTCTACTGTAAAATCATAATTACTAGGACCATGTTCATTCGGGTATAAAGTAGTCTCCACCGATTCTAATTTCACTAAGGTTGTAGTTTTGTATAGAGGTCCCAAAAACTTGAATGTCTTTTGAGGGAGGGTGAGGTAATTAAGCAGCGTTTAAAAGACATACAACCTCTTAATTTGAGTGTGTCGGAGGAAGATGATTTTCTTTTATCAGATAGATGTTGTATATGTAGCAAAATATTTGGAGATAAAGAAATAAAGGTGAAACATCATGATCATACCACAGGGAATTTTATTGGTGCAGCCCACAAAAATTGTAATTTGCAATGTCTTTTGAGGGAGGGTGAGGTAATTAAGCAGCGTTTAAAAGACATACAACCTCTTAATTTGAGTGTGTCGGAGGAAGATGATTTTCTTTTATCATATAGATGTTGTATATGTAGCAAAATATTTGGAGATAAAGAAATAAAGGTGAAACATCATGATCATACCACAGGGAATTTTATTGGTGCAGCCCACAAAAATTGTAATTTGCAATGCAAGCAAGTCAATTTTATCCCAGTCATTTTCCACAATCTAAAAAATTTTGATGCTCATTTGTTATGTCAAAGTATTGGATTATTTAAAAATCATAAAATAAAGTGTATACCTCAAACCATAGAAAAATATATTAGTTTTAGCATTGCTAATCTCAGATTCATAGATTCTTTAGGATTTCTACCCTCCTCTTTAGAAACTCTGGTAGACAATCTATCCCAAGACAGTATGCAACCATTCAAATATTTTCAAAGTGAAATACATCAACTTGTTGATCTTTTGTTAAGAAAAGGTGTCTATCAATATATGACCTCTTGGGAAAAATTTGATGAATGTCAACTTCCTTCAATTGACAATTTTTATTCCTCATTAATAAATGAAAATATCTCTGAGAAAGATTATAACAATGCCAAACATGTGTTTCACACTTTAAATTTGAAAAAATTAGGTGATTATCATGACCTTCACTTAAAAACTGATGTCATACTTCTAGCAGATGTGTTTGAAAATGATATGTCTCAAAAATGCTATGATCTGGACCCCTGTCACTTTTATACAAGTCCAGGACTCAGTTGGCAGGCCATGTTAAAAATGACAAACGTCACATTAGAACTAATGACAGATATAGATCAGGTTCTATTCATAGAAAAAGGGATTCGTGGGGTATTGGTCAGATATCAAATGTCAAATCATTAGAATATGATTCCTCCCAACCATCATCCTACCATGCATATTATGACATTAATAATTTGTATTGTTATAGTATGTCACAAAAGTTACCTACAGGTTTCTTTTGTTTTCTAACACAAGATGAAATTGATTGTTTCGATGTACAAAACATACCAAAGGATGGATGCAAGGGATATATTTTGGACGTGGATTTAGAATATCCCAAAAAATTACATGAAAGTCATAATGATTTCCCTGAAAGAAAATTTGTGTCCAATGAAAAGCTCTCGCCTTATGCAAACAGAGTGCTTAAAAAATTACATAATTCAGACAAATTACCACCTAGAGCAAAGGTCGAAAAATTACTCACCACTCTTGAAGATAAAAACAATTATGTTCTACATAGTATATTCTATATTCTAAACACCTATATATAATATAGGTGTTTTTGGTCCAAGTGACAATTTTAAGCCTAATACACCATTATACACCATCCCTTCAGTGTGCTAGCCCCCTATGCTGTGACCTATAAGAGTCAACCTAAACATCATAATATCAATTTTTAGTAGTATGGTATATTTTAAACGTGGAATCCCCATTCGATCATAATGGTCTAGGTATAAAATTGATCTGAATTGATTGAGGTGATAGATCCGTATATAAAATGAAACAGAATTAATAGAAAAGTATTCGTAGTTTTTGACATGAATTTTTGTGTTAATTTTACCTCTGGAACTTTTTTTTAACCTTAAGAAAATTGCAATTAACTTCCTCATATGGAAACTGTCGGATGATTGAATCTAGATTTGTTGGTGTCAAGTTAAACAACCGATTTTGATTACCAAATATGGAATGATTTGTCCGAAGTTTTACGATTTTATATTCCAAATATGATCTACCTGGTAGCCGGTCTATACTGAAAGAATAAAGAAACGCAGGGTAACATTTGTTCCGATATTTTGAAAAAGCGTTCTCCAAATAAAGTGAAACTTTGTGGATTGAGTAATTAATGTCATATTACACCATGCCATGTATCAAAAAAATTTAGTAACGGTACATTTACTGGTAAATGGAGGAAGGAAAAAACAATAATCTCGTGCACCGTGTTGTTCTGGTCTCATGCAGCGTTGGTCAAGTCACTCTTCGTTAGTCTTTATACAGACCAACTGCTTCCCTAAAATTAATTGAGAATTTGATTCGTTTTAAGAATGGCTCGACTCACAGAAGTTCAGAGGGTCAGGCCATTCAGATGCTGATGCAAGGACAGCTGCAACATCAGGTTGCTAGGCACTTTGGTGTTAATGTTTCCACCATAGAACGTCTTGTAAGACGTCTTCGGGAAACTGGGCGATTGGCCGAACGACCTAGGTCAGGACGTCCGCGCGTAACGTCACGATGTCAGGATCTCTTTATCGTCGTCTCTCATTGTGCGTAATCGGCGCCTTACTGCCGTTTAGAGTGCACATTAAGTTCGTGGAAACCACAAGTTCAAAAACTGTAAGGAATCGATTACGAGAAGTTGGTGTAAGAGCACGTTGCTCCTACGTAGTTTCCACTGAGGCAGTGGAGACCAGTTTTCTTCACGGATGAGTCTCGATTCTGCCTTTATCGATCTGGCGGCCGTCAACGTGTCTACCGACGTCGTGGCGAACGTTTTACGGACGCTTGCGTTGGAGAGAGGGATAAGTTTGGGGGCGGTTCAGTTATGGTGTGGGGAGGAATCTCACACGGGTTAATATCACTTTTGGTTGTTATTGATGGCAATCTAACCCTCAAGCAGGATAATGCTAGGCCCCACGTAGCAAGGATTTGCTAAGTCTTCCTATCCAACAACATTCAACCACTAGATTGGCCGCCATATAGTCCCCGATCGAGCATCTTTGGGGCCAGTTGGATAGACAGGTTTGAAAGCGCCAGCCACCCCCTGCTACTCGAGGGCAGTTGGCCAGAGCTCTGATTGAAGAGTGGGACAACATCCCCATAAGACGGATTAACGCTCTCATGAACTCTATGACCAGAAGAATAAGGGCCGTGATCACAGCAAACAGCGGACACACAAGATATTGATGACTCAGTTCAATTACAATTTCAAAATCCTATGGGTCCATTCAATTTAATCGTCAGTACCTCTAAACCAATTTGTCAGATGAAAAATACAGACATTGGAAATTTTTAAGCATTAATTTATCTGCAAGTATGCAAAATTTCGTTTTAAATCAAGCCCGATATCATACTTAATTTCTGGTTTAACGTTCACCCTGCGTTTCTTTATCCAGTATATATTTTCGTGAAAAGGAAAATGTTATAATCTTAAGATACTGAAGATTTGTTAATTTTTAAGAAAAGTCCCCTACACTGATATCACTATGTATTTTCGAATTTCAGGCGCCAAACTACGCACTTCTTACTTAAGCCAGTAAAATTTATAGATGTGGTAAGACTAAATGATACAGAATTTATTTTGCAGTACATGATAATTTCAATATTCGAAATCCATTATAGTTGCATATGAATCACAGATTCAGTGTTTAGTGTTTTAAGTATTTTTTATGTTTAACGCTTGTACATTTGGTTAATGTACTCGTGATCACTCTAGAACGGACAGTTCACTTATATAGCAGCATAGTTTTGATTTGACTTACCGGTCAATCTTTACTGAACAAAACAAGAATCTTCCGCTGTGTAGAGCAGATATGCTTAAATATGGAAAGAAGGGTTGAAATTTTTTATATATACTACTCAAAATTTAATAAGGATCACTAAAAACTTCAAATTACATTAACTTTAAAAAAGTTAATGTAATTTGAAGTTTTTATGATTACACACGAAGAAGCTTGTATTTTCTTATTTTAGTGTATATATTCTACATAGACAATATCCTGTCTTACCGGTTCTTGTCTTGCCAATTTGCGCGGAAAAAAACAATACATAAGTATTGCACCTTGACAAGAAATGACATCCAAGATGGCTGCCGTTATACATGTTACTGAATTGTTCGCAAATGCAACTATATTTTTGGCAATATATAAATGCTAAATATTAAAATATGATTATAAGAAGTATGTTTATATATGTCTCATATGCATATCAGATAATTACCATGTAATTTACGTATCCAAAATATACGTTACGTTAAAAATTAATCTGGATTTTGACAGAACAAGGCACATCTTAAAACAATATCAAAGGAAATGTGCCAATTATGAGCTAAATTAGGCATGACAGATCGTTCTCGTTTATTCATGTTTCCATAATATACGTTACATTATAAAAAAGCAATTTCAACAATTCATATATTTAAACCGTTGTAAGTATTATATTAATTCATATCAACATACAATAATTGAAACATAGAACTTGTACATCAGATGTATCTTCACATAGTTTACGTTACCAAAGCATGTTTAACAGAATAAATGATATATATATCAAATATCTATAAATATTAAAAGGTCAATTTTGTACATATTACTAGTATGTGGTATTCTTGGAATTAAATGTTTTAGTTAACTTGTATTCCTGCATGGTTATGTTTTGTAGAAAGTCTTCTTGTTTGGGGATGGGAATAGTTATTACATTTATTTACTAGAACTGTTACTCCTATTATAAATCAGCTAATGTTGTGAATTGTCACCCCGATGTTTTTTTCTACTCGTTTAAGGCCAGTTTAAGTTTCGTACAACTTCATAATATACGAAGATGTGAATAAATTACAGTTAAGTAAAAGCTAGTAGATGTCTATATGCTTTTGGCAATACTTTTTTAAGAATTTAACAGGAAATGGGCAGTTTCTTAAATAAGAACAATATTTTGAAGTATGATGTGCTTTTCGTGTTTCACAGGTACAGGGGAATACTGCACGAAAGCCATCACCATGCCAGTCGAGGAGTGGCACAGAAAACCTAAATAGTTGGTTGGTTGTGTTGGGTTTAACGCCATTTTTCAACAATTTTTCAGTTATATACGGCGACCGGTTCTCCTAACCAGTTTTCCTGGACTGCATTCTAACCAGTACTAACTTACCCTTCCACAAGGAGCCGGAAACTTCTCCACATATGGAGGAAAATTGACATTTTTGTCAAATTTTGATGGAAGGGTATGACCTGCCGCGACCGGGATTAGAACCCGGATCTCTGGGCTGCAAGTCCAGCGCACTAACTACTGGACAACGGCGAAAACTCGAATACATCAGCTCTCAGTAACCATGCAGTTACTACCCCAAAAAAGCATTCTGGCCGTACCTGCAAACAAGAAACAACTGATCGCTCTGATTGTGGATGACCTGGGATCAAACCTTCCGTTTTCTGAAAATACCAGGAATAACAAGAAGCTTGTTGTGATCGGAGATGAGAGTCCCACTAAAAAATAACGCGGACTGTGAAAATTCAATGCCATGATTTGAGGCATACAATATTTCGGCTCAGTAGTGTCAGACGATGCAGCTGTTTTCTTGGTGCTGATGTATCATTATACAGAACAAGGTGTGGATGTCCAAGTTTACATGGAATCACCTGTCAAAGAGAGAGCAATAGTTGATATCAAAGGAACCGCATAGTGAAACGATATGAACCGATAATGTACGGATACTTCCCGATATCCTTGCAGTCCACGCCCTCTCCGGTTGTGATACAACTGCATGCTACTTTAGAATTTAGAAAAGGGACTGTTCCGAAAGTGTTAAGGTCCGGAAATGTCTCCATTCCTGACATGGATGCTGACTTTGACACATTTGGGCAGCAGTCAACAAGATTTGTTTCGGCATGCTGCAATATTTCCTCAGATATAGCAAATATGTCAAATGTACGTCAACGCGTTTGGACATCGAAAGTGGGGAAGTCGCCGTCAGCTGCGCCATTGTTATGTGCGTTACCTCCTACATCTGAAGCATTCCAGGAAAACGTTAAGAGAGCACATTTACAGAGGTGCTTACGAAAAAATGCGCCCGCCAGATTTTTGACTTCAGTTTATATGGATGGGAGAAGAATAATGAAACGAAGTCGCTTACCCCAGTTCTTCGCCCTCAAGGGATACAACTTGCACCAGCGGAGGTTCTACAAATGATAAAATGCTCTTATTAGAGTCAAAGCACCTTGCAGTACATAAAAATGCCGGTGCAGCAGTGCACGCCTTGCATGCACAATGTTTTGTGCGTGCAAAGGGAGTGTTGTCTGTCAAAATGAACAAACGTAGCAGCTTTAAATAAACATTTAGAAGCTTTGGAGAGTATGGTCTGGATTACAGAAACTGTGTATGTCGATAGTATTACTAGTCAATAAATGTTTTGAAAACAATGTATAACTGTTGTTAAAAATTAGTCTAGTCAAAATATGCCAGTCATTTTTTTCTGTATACTGTTTCACTTCTTGATTGCCAATAGTATTGCCGAAATTGATAAAGTATGTTGTTGTGTAACCTAGTTGCAAACTCTAGTCTTATTTAGTATACTTTTAATGAAGATTAATGTGCCATGTCTAATTGTCTTTATTTTACACGTTAGCCTTGGCATGTGTTTGTTGAATTAGAAATTTGTTAAATACATAATTTGATGCTTATTAAAAATACAAACTCTAAATCATTTGCTGTTTTATAGTTCCCTTTGATAATGTAACGTATGTTATGGCAACGGAAACTGCATACAAGTACATTGGTACAGTGTTGGTTGAAAGAGCTATAAACCAAAAATTGTCAAATCCATAGTAATTTAGTTAACGTAAAGTATATCTTGTTAACGTAAATTACATGGTAATTATCTGATAATGCATATAAAATATATTTGACATATATTAACATACTTCTTGTAATATCTTTATATTTAGCTCAAAAATATAATTGCATTTGTGAACTACTCAGTTACATGTATACCGGCGGTCATCTTGGACGCCATTTTGTTTTTTGCTAAATGCTCAAGGGTGACCCGCTGGCACCCGGCGGGATCTTCGATGGGAGGATTCAAGCATCACAAAACCCTTAAAACATTTTGTATCGACGCCAAAACAAGGTTCATGAAAAAGAGGCCCAATTTCTACTGGACTTCACCTAGCTGTTTGTTTGAATATGCTAATCGTAATCGTCTTTAGTGGGAAATCTTAGTCACCGATAATGATCTTAAATCAACGCTAAACCAGTTGGCGTAATTGCAAAAAAATGAAAAAATGTGAAAAGTGATTGAATTAAGGTCCATGACCTTGTAAATATCATAATAAGATAAGATATTTTGGTATATAGTACATACTTGGTAATAAAGCACAATAATAACACAAGAAAGGGTAAACCCTCATTTCCATAGTGGTCCGTCAGCAATGATGGCAGTGTTAGTACATTTATCACAATAAAATCACAATGAATAATAATTATCACAAAGTTATTTTTATCACATATTGACTTGGTATTATAGTAAATGTCACAATGAATAATAAATAAAATGAAAGTTTTTGCCACATTTTTAATAATACATACAATTAAACTCTATAACCAATGAGCACTCTAAATCATAAGTATCATATATAAGCTTGTCATCGCTTGTGTTTTAATTATCAAACATATCACAGATTTAAAGATAATCTCAGTATTATCAAAAACGTTAAAAACATATGCTAGATCAGTATAAAAATTGTATAAATTGTATTACTAAAATACTGTATATAATAAACTATGTGTAATGTTTGACGTCTTCATCAATAAGCATTTTCTTCTTGTACGGAATTCTATAATTTTTCAGTCTTATTAATTTGGCTTCTGTTGAGGCCAATCTTTATTTCTTTAAAACACTGCCACACACATTTGTAATGCTGTGCGTTGCCGAGCTCTTCCGCGATCTGATTCTACCTTACATTTGAATACCATACTTTATTGGAATACCATGATGAAATATTTACCAGATTTCAATGCTTTCTTGGAGACAATTCCTCACACTGCAGATTTGCACAATATAATTGATAATCACTTCTTTTTCACGCGTGTGCATTTTTAACATGTATTCGACAGTTATAACGGCAGTAGTCATTTAATGAAACTCGAATAAATTCGAAAAAATTTCGGATGTGATGCTGAGTAATGAATTAATTTAACGTAGTTAACTGAAGTTTCGTACTTAATACGGATTAGTTTCTACGGATCGAGAATAGTTAATGATTGTTAAAGTAATTCTTGTGTGTTTGTTTACCAGTGTGTTACGAAGAAGTGGGATTTTATCAATCAAATATTGGAAAACGTTATTTTTTATATCAACAAGCACATAAGTTGTTTTGCTATATTTTTAACTTAATAAAGTTTTGATGGTCTGTGACATGGAGAGGCGTTTGAATTTTTGAAAAGTTTCATTTAATAGAAGATTTTACAGACAAAAGACTTGAAAGGTGAAATGAAAGTAATTACAGATACTCATTATTTTAATAATCTATCTCACCAATGCTTACCAGGGAGAATTTACAAGTGATTTCAATCTGTACCAGCATTCGCATGGCGCCTTGGTTTTCGGTTGGTCCCATTAATTTCGCGAATCGGTTAATGGAAAACTTCCTACAACAATTTTATATTAGAACGGTCATTTCTCAAAGAGGGATGCATGTTTCTGTTATACAGAACAAAGAGGCATGAGTAATTCCTAGCTATTTGTCTGATTTTGTATGGAGATGTTCACCCGTGGTCTGGACCCGTTGCTGACAGTTTTTGATGATTTTTGATGATTTCAATGTATTTAAACAACGTGGGGTTCATTTTCTTCACATGAACAAGTTTGATTCCAAAACTAGATGAAATCTGTATCATTGTACAGAAAAGCGTGTACATGTATATGGTTTGATAATTCAGTTGTATATAGTGAAAATCACATAGAATATAGTATTTTAGATATTTCATTGTCTTGTCATGCATATGAAACAATTTCACCTGGTGATTTTAATACAGATGTTTCGAAACCTTTAAAGTCATGTGCTCTTTATCCTGCTCTGATGAATTTTAGTGATATGTTTAATTCTGCTCAGTTAATTCATTGTTTTTGCTAAAGTGTGTAGTTCAACCTCCACTTCAATCTTGAGTCAGACTTACATAAAGTTTCTCTGTCGAGTTATTTTCGTTTCTTTTAGTGATCTTTGTATGATATATAATTATTGTACCAGGAGGAGAGTATAAAAAATCATCACAGTTATTTGTAAAATCCTATTTCCTTTAGTAGCTGATAAATGTTTCAGGTGAAACAGTTTTGAAAATGGTTTTAAGTTTTCGACATTAAGATAATGCTTAGTATGGATAGGTTGAAGATCGATGCAATCGATAAGAATATGTTTGATTAGAATGTGGTGCACTGCATGGGAATACATTCTGGCTTGTCATCTCTGGTGAGAAGCCAAGAATGGGTTAAACGAGAATGACCAATTGTGATTCTAGATAATATTACTTCTCGAAGAATGGACCTGTAAGAGGGGTTCTCCTAGGGTTGGCAACAACAAACGTCACTCAGTAATCTGATCAGGAAGATCGCATGAGGTTAAAAATTGACATATTTACATATCTTCTTCAGAAGTTTTATAGTGTCGTGTCATTATAAGCGTAAACAGTTACCATCATAATAGTCTTTACTCGATACAAAACCTTTAATTTTAACTGTTGTACCCCATACAAAGTTAGTGAAAATATTGTATATCATTTTCATTAGATTGAGGCGATGGTGTCGGCAAAACAGTAAAACAAAGTGTCAGAAACGGGGTAAAAAAGGTACATATCTTACCTTTTTACATCAAACATAATTCCTAATAACTTGATTGCAAAGTTAACTTTTAGGCCTGAATATTTAGCAAAATTGTCTAGCATATTTAAGGCTAAATTTTATGTTTAAAGAAAAGTAAAAATGACTAAATCATTGTGGAAAACTTTGAAAAGGGTGTATCTTATAAAAGTAGTAATATTTGTCTTCATATTGATCAAAATATTTCTTCTGAAAAGCGAAAAGATTGCAGATTCTTTTTACAGCGTTTTATACTTCATTTGCTTCTGTCGGAAAATTACCTGCTTGTGTCGATAAGTTTGGTGAATCATTTCAGGAAGCTTTCACGATATTATCGTATTTTACTTTATGCAGTAAAGTTCACCATTTTCCCTATATATTTCTTTATAATCGCGGTCCGAAATTACGACCGGTTTGCAGAACAAACGTGCCATATTGTGTTGTTTTAGGGATTCCAATAAACCGCAAAACTTCCCTAACAACTACGGGAGAAATCCACTCGCGGAACCCTCCGAGATTGCCGGGGAAGCCAGCCCGAAAATATGCCGCCGGCAGCGAGCGTCCGTCGAAACTTCCCTAACAACTACGGGAGAAATGGTTCCACTTGTTTTTATGTGGTCAGCAAATCGATTGATCATCCGCGGGTCACAAAGTACAGAGAGCTTTTTTATCGTAAGCACATAAATACTCTTTGAAAATCAATGATGGGACGTCGGCCTGGAATGACGTTTAAGCAACATGAGAAAGCCATCGGCAGTGTTTCATTTTGAATCCAAAATGTATGGGTCCCTGGGGCGCACATTTTTGAAACCAATGGGTCCCTCTCCGTCACGTACAACCAATATGTTAGAAACGTAATGTATCGGTAAATCTCAGACATCAGCAAAGATACTAGGCAATTAAATACATTTCAATCATCAAAGTTTGATTCATAGTTGAATAATCACTGTAAAAGAGTAATGTCGAACATTTATTGTTATGTACTATAACATACAATATTGTTCGCTAACTGAAACTAACAATACGATCATGATCAATAACACAACATCGGTACGACAGACAGAAACTGAACTACATAACCAATGCATTTACTGACATAATCGAATGCTTCATTAATAGAAGCATTCAACAATGAGTGTTACCGTGTATGAATACCAGTCCTTCAAATATGACATTTATCATTAGGCGCAATAGGTAAATGCTAGCGTGACCTAGTATCTGATTGATGATATTTCTGTCTCAGGTCAGGCAGTTAATCAAGTATATCATGCCATTTATCTTTTACAGAGTAAATGCACCTTGTTTTCTCGCATTTTCTTGAAGACTGGCAGTGCCTTTCCAGTGAGAACATTTCTGGGCAAGTTGTCAACTTAACTCTCATGAGCATAGATTGTTTGTCAACTATCAGTCTTATTGCGGTGTTCGACAAGAATCTGGTTTTGTGTAGAAAAAACCCTCTCACAACCAGCAGTATGTACAGCAGATGTAAGTGCTAATCTAGCCAGTGTTAATAAGTTCGGGAAATCGTTTTCGCGGTACATTTGTACAAGATGCCACAACTTCTGAATGTTGTCACGCAGATACTGCTCGGCTTTTACAACACATTTCAGCAGCTTCCATTCTTCAGATGTAGCTGACTTATCAATCAGTGCCTGAGATGTCTTCTCATGTTCCCAATCATAGTCACACCACCTTACTGTCTGGCTTTCACCATAGAAGCCACAAAGTGTAGACAAGGCAGCTTCACCAAACTGGTCAAGTTCTTCTTCTCCCCAAAATGAGACAGGTCTCATACCAAGGACCCCAAAGGCTGCCAATAGGTCGGTGTCTGGAAACTTGAATTGAAAATGAATTCATAGGCAAAGTATTATTTGATTTAGGAATACTGTAAGTACCTGAACGAGGGCCACGTCCATGTTTTCCTTTTGTTACTTCCCGTTAGTTTCCATATATAGTTATTTTATAATATGTTGAATTTAGTTTTGGATCTGTTTTCCAATTAAATTGATGTTAGAAACTCTGATATTATTTACTTCACCATTCTTCTTATCGGTCATCACGGTGGCCCCATCGGATCCAAGTGACATGACTTTGCTGAGATTAACTCCCATTCTACTCATTTCACTGACACATCGGCTATACCTTTTCCCGTCGGGGTTTTACATTCAATGTTATTCAGATAAACTAATTATTAAGGTAAAGTAACATCACTTACTGGTTACTTTCTTACGACGGCCAGTATACTAATATGGTAGATGTAGTTGTGCTTGGTGTAGTAGTATAGCAGTTGTACTTGTATAGTAGATTTAGTAGCATGGTGAGGGTGGTAGTAGTATCGTGGGTGTAGTAGCATGGATGGTGTACTTATATGGTAGATGTACTCGTGTGGAATATGTACTAGTATGATATGAATACTGAGATGGTGTGTGTACTGGTATGGTAGGGGTTCTAGTATAAAATGATAACTATAAGAGTATGGAAGATGTACTAATATCGCAGATGTACTAATATGGCGGGTATACTAGTATGATATTACTAGTAATATGATACGGTAAACTGTACTAGTATGTTAGATGTAGTGGTATGATAAGTGTAGAACTATGGCAGATGAAGTAGTAAAGTAGATATATTAGTATCATAGATGTATGGTGGAGATGTACTTGCCTGCTGCATGTACTTGTTATGGTAGATGTTGTAGCATAGATGATATATTGATATGTCAGATGCGCCTGTTTGGTGGATGTAGAAGTAATGTACCAGGACGAAAAAGAAACGCAGGGTATACAAAATACGCAACATATATTTTATTGCTTGGCCTAGAATAATGAAAATCGGTCAGATTATGTGTTGTTCGACATGGAACGGTACACATGTTTAAAATCACACAATACCTAATCTCTTCACTCTATGAGAGTGACGTACTCAAATGCAAGAATCCCTTGCAAGGGGAAAGGTCATTGAGCCCAACCGAACTTTCAGTCTATTTGATACTATACTACTCAAAATTTGATAAGGATAGCTTTTTAGATTGCTTATATTTGATTGGATATAATTGTCTACCAAACTTTTATTATTTTAATTGAAAGTTTATGCATTTGTCTATTTGTTTGAAGAAAGAAATAAGTTTTTGGTGTATTCATTTAAACGTGACAGAAGACAAAAGTTGAATGGGAGCTAAATTGACGTTTTCGTATGGATGTGCCAAATGTGAAATTTTGCTGCGAATGAATTAATTTCTTGGTCAGTATCGAGTGTGATGTCCATTTGCATTTATAACCGCCTGACATCGCCGGCGCATGCTGCTAACAAGCCTCTGGATTGAGATTTGTGGGATTCGAACCCACTCCTCCAAGAGGGCCCATCTTAGCTCCTGGACTGTAGTGGGCTTAACAGGCACGTTCCCCCGACATCAATCCCATAGAACATGTATGGGTCATGCTGCAGAAAGCCATTTCAGCCCGCCCTGTTAAGCCCACTACAGTCCAGGAGCTAAGACGGGCCATCAAAGGATACTACAAAGGAATGTTCGTGATGACTGGGGGATGCCACAGACCAAATTTGGTGATGATCCAACCACTGGTTCATGAAAAGAAGTCATTTTAAGGTATTTCTATTTTTAGCTCTTGCGGCCCCTAAAAGGAGCCAACTGGTATAATATGAGCAAATTGCAGTAAGAACGTCAAATGGCTTCTGCACAGCAAATTTGAAGTAAATCCGACTGGTAGTTTCTGAGGAGAAGACCATTGTTGACGCCAGACGACGGACGCCGATGCATCCACCCACTCATCCTAACAGCTCACCCTGAACCTTTGTTTCTGGTGAGGTAAAAATGAATATAATAATATAATAAAACATTTTGTTGTCATGTCCTTATAACTACTTTCGTCCGAGTATATATTCAAAAAGTAGGTGTACTAGTTAGATGTAACATGATAGATGTTATAGCGTTACACGTGTACTATTATTGTAGGTATACTAGAATGTTAGATCTCGTATCATAGTTCATATGTACTAATATGGTAATTTGGTTGTAAGAAGTATGGCAGTTGTAGTATTATGGCAGGTGTACTTGTATGGTAGATGTAATAGTATGGTAAATGAACTAATCCGGTACATAGTGAACCGGCCACCGAAATATAACTGACAAACGACGTTAAATCTAGCGAAAAAAGAAGAATCCTATTAGTATATCAACTGTCATTCAATACCTACCCATGTTACTACAACTATAATACTGGCGCGTCAACTGTACTAAACTCAGACCCCTACCATACTCGTATTCCCACCACACTAGAAAACCCAAGTACAACAATACTAGTACACCTACCATGATTCTACTGCAATTCTACAATTACCTACAATATAAGTACAACTAATATACTAGTACACCAATCATAGTATATCAACAATTAAGCTATATCTACCATACTAGTTCACCTATCAGACGAGTACTCCCACCATATTTAGCATTTCAACTATACTATAAACCACACCAACTATGCTTAGTAAACCTACCACATATTGCAACAACTACAATGTATACTACGACATTTAAAAGTCATATGACTTCAAGAACTATACTACTTAAACCTCCGATACTAATACACCTACCATGCAACAACAGGCATACTAAATATACCAACCATTTTAAATACCCTTGCAACACAAAACCTATCATATTACCTACTATACTCATACGCCCAAGTACTAGTACAGCCACTATACCAACCAGTATACAGAGGATCTTGAATGAGTGCTCATTCCTTTCCATCATTATTAAACCAGTTGACTAAATAATATAACACGACCATGTTTACAAATATCGTAGTAGCGTAGTAATACAAAACATGCAAATGTAGTGATTTGGCTAATTTGAATATTTATTGCACAGTTTGGCAGTGCCGAACGATATTTCCGGCAAGGGTTTACGGCACTCATGGAGCGCAGGGTATGTGATAAACTATAATACTAGTATACTAACAATACAACTAAACAAACCATACTAGTACATCTTTTATTTGATACACCAACTATACAGGTACATTTACCATACTATTACACCAGCCACAGTAGTACAACAACCATATTTGTGCATCGACTATGTCATGACACCTTCCATTCTCGTATACCAACCATACTGATACATCTAAGTTTCTGGTTCATCCGCAATACCACTACACCCAACAAATTAGTACACTGATCAAACTAGTACACCAAGCATACTAATACAAAAACATACTAGTGCACGGGAGATACTAGTACACCAAATGTACATGTTCAACAAGGTAAATGTACTCTTATGGTAGATGTACTGATATGGTAGATGTAGTGGTATGTATGTCCGGTGTCCTACTATGGTAGGTATACTAGTATGGCAGGTGTAGTAGAATTATATCGTAACTACTTAATATGGTACATGTACAAGTATGGTTGATTCACGAAAATAAAACTGCATCAAGTCCATTCAACAAAAACTGTTCAGATATTGTCAGAATTTACTCGTATATCAGGATGAATCTATTGTCAGAATTTACTCGTATATCAGTATAAATCTATTTATGTGCATACCATTTAGAAATATTGTATTGTTTTAGAAAACATTTTTCAGTTTAGGAAAAGGTAGGCAGCAATGCTGCACACCTTGTCACCCTGTAACATTTGAGTGCCTGCTGTAATAGAATGTCAATATCATCGCTTCCAAGCATGAATATACACATCTATGGTCTGCTACTTTCCCATCAGTTCGCTGCCTCTAGTTTGATTGGTTATTTTCCCAGATTTACACTGAAAAAATAGAATAATTGACAATATAAGGCCAATTAATAATACAGCAAGACTAAGAGTAAACGCCACATTGTACTGGGATCTTTAAAAAGAATTTATGCATAAAATGACTGAAAATTACTGCAAAAATCAACAGTAAGTAAAAACAGTTTCCTGACAGGAAGCAACCCTGAATGTATCGAATCATGAATATTCAGTTATTAAAACATCAAATTCAAGCATAAAATTTATATAGTTACATTTCACTTTGATACAATAAATCAAAGAATACAAGCTGAATTTAGAACACCTATTTAATATAATTATGTTGATGCACAAAACTCACCAAAGAGAGTGCCATATATTCCCATAGTTTTCGCCTAAGTGTTCGCCATCACTCCCCTCATCATGGTTGACTGAAAAAAATATACATGCATGTATTAATCAGCAAATTGGTAAGAAAAACCACACATTTACTTACTTCATACCTTGATTAATGGTTATAAGAATTTATTGCATCATTAATTAAGACTGCAATTTATTATAATCAAAGACCAATATTATATCTACAATCAAATACAAACATATTAAAACTGATTAATAATTTCATGTATACAATGATAACCTCATTAATATGCCTTTTAAACGACTGCAATTGCTTACTAAACAAATATATTATTTTAATTTAACCTGTAAATATTGACTTTATTCCAAGCCTTTTTATATCCTAACTTGAATTATCCTTATATAATTAAACCTGCGAAATGTTTCTTTACATCTAAAGCCTTATTTACATCCTAACCTCATAAATTCCTTTAATTTAAACAGCAGTGTTATAATAAAATCGTACTCTCATTCATTCATTCATTCATTCATTCATTCATTCATTCATTCATTCATTCATTCATTCATTCATTCAATTAATGCTAGTCTTATTTATATCCTTACCTCATTTGTTCATTTAAGCAAGCCTGCAATGTTAGCGTTAAAACAATACATAGACAGAAATAAGTTATATAGTTATACATTTTAAACTCTCTAGAATTGTTTTTAAGTGAAAATTGTGTCTGCGATATTTTGCGCATTTTTACGTTTATATGTCCTATCATTTATCATAACTTACAAATAATAAAGACTACAATGGGAATAACGGGAATATTCATTACTTTTCGTATTATTCTTGTTTATGTTTCAAAATAACTTTGTTCATAATCATTTATCTATTTATTTCAGTGTCGTTATAGTGATACAGCTATATGACTTATTTCCAACATCAGGTTTTGTCATTTTTCATGAACAGAGGAGCAATACATGAAGACTTATAAAAACACACATCCTAATCTTATTTATTCTTTTAAAAAATACATTTTAATCATTATTCACTCAAAATTTTTCTTTCCATTTCAGTTCAAAGCCATTCATTTTCCTCCTGTTCACTTTCATATATTATCTTCCCCAGATTTCCTTTCAATTCAATTTTATTTTAACTCCATATTCCGCCCGATTATTGCTTTCACTTTCAATTTAGTTTTATTAAAAGTCAAATTACTTTGTACGATTTATTTCAATATCATCAATTGTTTTAATAGCAATTTCAAGATTGAAAGACAGAGTACAAAATGTACTCATTAAATCTAACTTGATATTTTGTTTACATTTTTTGTTGCTATTACTTTTGAATTTAATTTCAATTTAATTCGAATATACATTACAAGTTAAATTTTAATATTTATATCAAATTATTAACGGTATCAGGTTATTAAGAGTAAATTTCAAATACATTTAAATTTCATAATTATTTATTGTGCTTCATTAATTTTTTTTCTATTTACTCACAACATTTTAAATTGAATTTCATATTCAACACTTGATTCAATTTCTTTTTTCTGATTTTATTTCAAATGCATTTTTTTCTTTTAATGCAGTATATATTTTAGTAGCAATCATACCATTTCAATATTCAAATTTCATGTTGATATGATTTTCATTTTATTTTCGTTTAATAACGTTATTATTTTCAATTCAAACTCACTTAGGAATCCATATTTACTATCAATATTCAATATAGTTTTGATTGCACTTAACGACGTGCTGCTGAATTTGGTCAGACTTTTCCAACTTGCTACACTTGACGTAAGCAGCATTAGCATTTTATTTAGTATTTCATTTTTAAACTATCATTTTGAGATTCATTTTCAATTTTCATTGATTCTTCATCTTCAGTCATCTTTGAATTAATTGTTAATACTTTCTTTTATTAAATTGCAGTCATTTCAATATGATCTTCAGTTTTGTTATTTTGATTAATCCTAACGGCGGACTTTGGATCCAATGCGCGAGTGTCAGCCCTCCTCCACCGCTGATGATGGGCCTCGCGCAAAAAAAAAACAACAAACATACAAAGAGTACAAAATATTAATGTCAGATCATGAAATTAAATCAATAACTATAATAATTATATTTCACTATAATGCAATACCTGAAAAATAAACTTTCAACTAAATTGAATAACAACAGAGGGAGAAAGATAAATGTTTATATATGTTAAATCAATGAATTAAGATTATTGAAAACAAACTCACCTTTTGTCAAGTGTAGCAAGTTGGAAAAGTCAGACCAAATTCAGCAGCACGTCGTTAAGAAGGTCCATTCTTGACTGCATTGTGCAGGCCTGAAAATGAATTTTAAATGCATGAATGACAGTTTAAAGGAAGCAAAGTTAAGATAACCACAGCCAACAAGATTTCACTTTAACCTATTTTTTTTTTTGCAATATTGGTATCAAACCATATATCCAGGATTGTAAAGTGTCCATATCCAGTCGATTATGTGTTCAAATGTACTTACCAACCTGCCAACGTTTTGTCTATATTTACTTAGACTTTCAATATGACTTTAAGCTCAAGATTTCAGCATGATTTTAAGTAAGGTACAATGTATTTGATATGATGAAATATCCCTTAAAAGTAAAACTAATTTTTACGTAGAGTCTTGGCCACAGTGTTCGCCTGACCATTGCCACAGCCTATGGGTTCGTCTAGTAAACGAAAAAACAAACAAACTAAATAAATGAAACAACAAAAGAAAAACAGCTGCAACATCAGGTTGCTAGGCACTTTGGTGTTAATGTTTCCACCATAGAACGTCTTGTAAGACGTCTTCGGGAAACTGGGCGATCGACCTAGGTCAGGACGTCCGCGCGTAACATCACGACGTCAGGATCGCTATATCGTCGTCTCTCATGTGCTTAATCGGCGCCTTACTGCCGTTTAGAGCGCACTTAATGTTCGTGGAAATCATGGGCGTCCTATAAGTTCAAAAACTGTAAGGAATCGATTACGAGAAGTTGGTGTAATAGCACGTCGCCCCTACGTAGGTCCACATCTTACCCCTGCTCGACGTCAGCAGCATAATCTAACCCTCCAGCAGGATAATGCTAGGCCCCACGTAGCAAGGATTGGCCAAGTCTTCTTAGCCAACAACAACATTCCACCACTAGATTGGCCGCCATATAGCCCTGATTCGTCCCCGATCGAGCATCTTTGGGACCAGTTGGATAGACAGGTTCGAAAGCGCTAGCCACCCCCTGCTACTCGAGAGTAGTTGACCAGAGCTCTGATTGAAGAGTGGGACAACATCCCAATAAGACGGATTAACGCTCTCATGAACTCTATGACCAGAAGAATAAGGGCCGTGATCACAGCAAACGGCGGACTCACAAGATATTGATGACTCAGTTCAATTTCAATTTCAAAATCCTATGGGTCCATTCAATTTAATCGTCAGTACCTCTAAACCAATAGTCAGATGCAAAATACAGACTTTGGAAATTTTTAAGCATTAATTTATCTGTAAGTATACAAAATTTCGTTTTAAATGAAGTCCGATATCATACTTAATATCTAGTTTAAAGCTCATCCTGCGTTTCTTTATCCTTTCAGTATACATTTTTCTGAATTACGATAATTACGATCCATCAGATAATGCGAGAATCTTTATTCCACAAAATTGTTTTTTAAGAGAGTAATTAACAAACTGTCAAAACATTATCGTCTCATGTAATTAACAATTATTCAATTAATGAACCCATTCAATTTGATAAGCCAATTAAAAAAGTTAATCAATTACGGTTCAATTATTGAAACCACTCCATTTTTGATGTCTAGTGAGTTTTAATCACAAGTTAATGTCAAAATAGCATGTCATACTAACTCCATACACAACACGTCAGATATCATTCTAATAGATAGGCTCACTACAGGGAAAATTGCAGATTGGGAAATCAAGTTCAAGACCTATACCATTAAATAAGTAGTTGCGATATATATTTTTGTAATAAATACCATTTTACATAGTGATTGGTTAGGAAGAAGTCTGTTTGCTTCGTTAATGTAGTAATTTAAACAAGACTTACACATGCACAAAAGTTTAAAGGATTTTTATAATGGAATAACGTGATCTTGAAAATATACACATCCGATGTTAGAAGTTACCGCATTTTCTACATTATTCGTACAGTATTAATAATATACTGGCAATTTTTATATATTATAAACAGACGCATAGCTTCTATTAGGCAGTACTAGACAATCGTCTAGACTCATTTCCAAAAATGAAAAAAAGATCATCGAAAATTGATATCTTTGACCATTCATATAACTAAAACTGATTTTTTCTTTTTTAATAGTCATAAAATACCCCCAAAATAGCTGTAAAATGCACCTACGACGTTCTAAAATTTCAACATTTTCCGGGGGGCATGCCCCGGACCTCCCTACAATTTTGCCTAGACACTTTTTAGGCAAGCTACGCCCCTGATAAATATTTATAAACAGGGCTGAACCCGCGAGCGTCTGCTTGCAAGTCAGCTGCTCTATCAATTGAGCTAATCCGTATACAAACTACAATAAACATATATATTACAAAACATTAATTTGACCATTTAGGACAATATTGTGCAAGCGATACTATACTTTGTATCGATTGATTCTAATTTGTGCCATACTGAGCCCCTTACAGCGCCGCAGATGATTATCGCTGATAAAAATGGAATCAATAAATAAATACAATGTTAATCACGATAAAACGCTTTTTGCGGACGTTTGATTTTTTGTTGCATAATATAAAAGCATAATATTTAATCATTGAAAACATAAAAAATGACGTTTTACGTAATAAGGCACTTACGCTATTCATTTAACTAAATTAAACGCGCATAACTTATTACGATAGAACAAAAATTTACAATGACAAATATTCTAAGTTAGAAAATAATAGACAAAAATTACTTTAATAAAACTCACATACCTTGCAAGCTAAAATATGAACGTCTGTCATATCAAAGAGGAACTTCACCGTCCAATGCTAATCCTTATTTGAGCAATGTTGGCCATGTGGTGTCATTAAATTATCGTTTTTTGTTTTGACGGGAACAGAGCGCGTATTCTCTGTGCCCCAGCGAATCCTCGTGGAATCTACTTTCTGTCTATATACTAAGTGTGAGGCCCGTACTGGTGTTGTTACGATGAAAAACAATAAAACAAATATTTATTCAAACCTAACATTCTTGGTACGAATCCGATTTCATTGATGATGCATTAAAACGAACGTCTCTTTATCCTGAAAACAGTGTAAAAAACTGAATACTACTTTCTAAACAATAATAATCGTAATTTTGCCAAAAGATGATACAAATCCCACTAAATCGAGGCGCGGCATTGGGTCACTTTGTGACAACTCAAAATGTTGAACCAGTCGTTAAACGATCGTTTTCTATCGTATTCCTGAAAGCTTAAATCCCCCCCCCAAATTATCTAAAACATTTATGAAGGTTTTCTTAAATTAGTCAATGTGTTGGATTTGTTATGATAGCAATTCCCTTTTTAAAGCAAATAATTGTTACATCCATTCAAATCTTTTAACCCAAACTTATCATATTAATGAACAAATTATCATGACTAGTAATATATACTCTGTTGTCAATGTATCTTCCTGGTTCTCCTGTATTTTCTCCCTTTCCCTAGGTCGGCTCTGAAATGACCATAGCTGACGAATGGGCCGTTAAAAAGGCAGATAAATAAAAATAAATAAGGATTTGTCAGTGCTTTGATATGAAATTTGCATAAAATTCAACATTATATACTACCTATGACATATACAGTGTACACAAACTCCACCCACCGGTTTTACTGCGTCACGTTATGCTACAGTAACCATTGCCACCACTCATCTTCAAGCAACCGTGAGTGTTAAAAAGAAATAAGCTTGAATAGCATAATGATATATAGTAGTTTAATAATAGTTATGTTGTTAAGATCAAAACAAATCACCAATCAAATAGACTACAAAGAGTTGGGATGCAATCTTATATGTAACCAGGTTGTCTCAATTCCTATAACCTTATCAAGAAGAATTACACTATGGATCATATCACGGGGGTAATATGTTACTAACATGTGTCTGATACCTTGTTAACAATACCACTTTGATCATAATCGAACACTTATTTCAGTTCTTTTTTTTTTGGTAGAAACATGCGACCGTAAAAAATTGACTGTACATGCCACATGGAACAGGAACCAGCTTAGTTCCTTTTGTGCACTGCAACATGGAACGGGAACCAGTTTAAAATCTTTCTGATTTTCTCTTACTGTCTCCATTAATACATGTAGTTACTTATAAAAGGATGGCCATTTGGCAGTAGATTGCCAGCAGATTCATCTAGAGTGCAGAGACTGGAGGACAAGAGTGATGTGCTCACGTTTTTTTTGTTTGCGTGATCAGACGTGCGGCAGTGTTCTGGACGCGTTGCAGTTTGCTCAATACTTTGTTGTTGGTACCACATAACAAAAAAATGGCATAATCCAGTCGGGAGGTCACAAGAGAGTTCACCAGTGTTTTGCAGGCATTCTCAGTTATAAATAGTCTAATACGCCCAATGTTACGACGGTGGAAAAAGCAAATTTTTGATAAAGCATTAGCTTGTTTGTCCATGTTTAAAGTTTTATCGAGGAAGGCACCTGCATTTTTTCACAAATGGTGACTCATGAACATCCAAGAACTGATGTCTGACAGACAGGCATCAAGTTCAGGAACTACACTTGTCCAATTGTCTTTTGATTTGATAACATTGTGTGTCATCAGTATAACTGTGATATAACATGTTATGGCTTTTGCATATCTCGCCTACTGGTTTTGAAAACATACAGTACTTTCTCGGTCCCAGGACCGAGTCCTGAGGGACACCAAAATGAAGAGAGGTTTCATCCGATACAGTTGACCTGACTGAAACACGTTGAGGCCTGTTTCTCAGATAAGAGCGAAACCACGCCAGAGCAGAGTCCAATATTCCATATGAATGTTCCAAGCGCTTCAGGAGAATAGGATGGTCAATAACGTCCAAGGCTGCGGAAAAGTCTAGCATTATTAGAACCACACAAGAGTTATTGTCAAATGCGGTGGCAATGTCTTGATGTACTCGCAGTAGAGCTGTCTCTGTGGAGTGCCATGCACGGTAGGCAGATTGTAGATCATCGTGTAATCCATTGGTGTCAAGGTGTGCCTCTAGTCGTTTTGCTACAGCCTTTTCAAGCACTTTAGAAAGAAAAGGGAGGTTTGATACTGGTCTGTAGTTTTTAAATACAGACATTTAATTTCATTTATAAAATGCAACAGCAGTATGGAACGCAATTATATGTCTACGGTTTTTCGTTTTCATAAGTATCCGAAATTGTATGTTTCATGTTAGGACTTCGCTGGCTCCTTATAGCCATCGCCCCCAAAAGCCTGCAATCCCACTCTATATCTCTCAATGTGGCCTTGGAATGTATTCTTATTTTAAAGGAGACCACTGCGCCGGAGATTGTCTACAAATTACAGACCATGCATGTCCTGTCAAAATATTGCTAAATCAGTCTCATGTATTTTTGGTTTGTTTGCGTGCTTGCTTCAAATTTATGCAAAATTGTTTTGAACTGTTTCGTCTGTTTTATATAATTGCTTCTTAATTGTCCAGCCGTCTTTGTAAATGTGCTCATACTAAATAGATAATAACAATACAAATATGTTTATTTCTATGTAAGAAGTATGTTTATGTTTATTTATGTAAAATATTTGCTAAAATTTGTTTGCACACAATTGAGTAAAGTCGAAAGCTTTAAAATGATATTTTCACATAATAAGGATAATATAATTATCAAAATGACGTCGATATGTATGGTGCAAACTTGTATACATACCAGTATGCATTATAAAATAACATTCAACAACTGCAGAACTGTGCGTCAAACTCTAAATCTTAACCGATTAAAATGCATATCACGTTATTATTGTATTTATCTAATCGTCATATCATTTCCGCAATTCTTATAGTTAAAGCTTATCTGCATTATATCAAATATTTCAAAAGATATGTTTTTATACCTGGGACCACTGCACAGAATATTTCAAGCGGTCAAATTTACCAAGAGAATTGAATCTCAAATCTCAAGTTTAGTTATTTAATCTCGACAGTTACAATGAAAATATAAATATAGATAAATAATACAAAACAAACTTTACGTAAATACTTCAAATGAATGCCCATTGAATCGGATGCTAAAACACCAGTTCCTATCATCTTTATTAATACACTGTTCATATACACACGTCACTGAAATAAACAACCACTTATGTATTTTGCTAGGTATACGTTGCATACATAAATTCATGTAATATTCTGACAATTCACTCTGTTTCATTAACATAAACAGGGGGTTTATAAATGATGCTGAACATCTTGCGTAAACTTGTAGCTGATATATTTCCATCCTTGTATTTAATCCATAAATCAAACATCTTTCCCTGGAGAGACTTGTTTTTGTTGGCGTTTTTGGAATCTTCTCAATTTCAAGTTCTGCGTTAAGAACAGCTGTTCTATCTCCATCATATAAAAGTTTAACGAGCAAATAAAACGGGGGCGTCCCATCATTGGCTCTATGATTCAATCTACGATGCCATCCTGAAAAAGAGAAAATCGTAATGAATCATTGACAGGCCAAACCGTGGACTCAGTCCAGGTTCGCCTAACATATACAATGTATGCATGCGATGCACAGACGCTAAATGACTGATGATTTGAAATAAAATAATCATGCATTAAGCAGACAGGGATGGTAAACAAAAGAATGTTCGTAAGAACTTTCCTTTAGATGTATTTTGTCCTTAATTCGAAATTTCGAATTAAATCGCAAAAATCGAGTCAAAAATATTCCTCAGAAATAATGATAATGAAATTATATATCTAAAAAAAGGCAATACCTTCAACATCATTGTTTGTACAGATACCGTAGACCGACCATTACTCTACTGGCCAAACACTAGATTCGATCAAGGTACATCTTATTTATGCCATGAATGACTGTAGGTGTTCTGATGCCAAGTCGGTTAGAGTTTCAAAAACAGGAACCATGTGTCCAGCCGGCAGGAAGGGTAAAGAAAGGACTTTTCTTATGAAGGCGTATGTAGCTTTCCTTTGGATGTATTCGGTCCTTAGACCTTTATTCTGAAATAAAGAAACAAACAACAAAACATCATTGCCAACGGAGGATATTAGACGTGATCACATTCTTTAAACATTTTTCTGTGTTCCGACAAGGGCAATAACTCTTACAAAATCAGCTACACTGCTTGTTTGATATTAATATTTTTAGGAGATGGATCAGAAAAGTACAGTATAAATAAAGCTGAGTAATCGTATTATGTAATCGATTTAATTACCTGGACTTGCCTCCATACTGCCTGGCACCAATGAAAAACACAACCATGGATGTTGGCACCGCTGAACACTTCCCTAAGACTCCCACAAGGCAGATTCGAAATCAACGACGAATTCCATTACATTAACTTCGCCATCAATCATCCTACCAATAGCCTACAAGTACATATATGATCTCAAATGTAACCTGAATGTAATTTTTGCCATTCTAAGCAACAAAATGTATCAAAAATCATCATTGTCATCATCAATTATAATTGTCCGGTCAGTTAACTCAAACATAATAAAATTGTGTTTCTTTTATATCATATGACTTTTATAATCCAGAGATTCTTCTGAATATTTGACAACACAGATCTATAGTTATGTGAACAAAGTGAATTTTATTCAAGATAGACTATGAACACATTCAACATTAACAATAAAACAATAGTTCATACTTAAACAATTACATGTAAAGTAGCAGTACATGTAATTACATTGTTCTGTAAATCACAGAGCTGAAACATGTGCATGTTAAAACAGTAATTTCAAACAAATAGGTAACAAATACAACTGTAATGAACAAGATAAATAATATACATTGTAATAGACAATGTAGAAAAATATATTTCAGTGTACATTTCGTCGTTGGACATCACACAGAATTTAATTTCTCAAATTCTGTTTGAAAACACATACACATTTTATAAATTTGGTTTCTTATATAAGATGTCCAAATGTAAACTTTCAATATAACAAAAATATACAATAACATGATCAATATGATTAGATCGCAGGTGTTGATTGGGAGATGTTGCATTCTACGACTGTTAGGCTCTCACAGAATACAACATAAAAACACGATGCAAATCATCAAACATGACAAATGATGGGACATTCACCAGTATCACGTTAGAACAAATCCATTTTTTATACTTTTTACAGCATATGAATAAATGAAAAACTGAATATCACATTACTAAGATTGAACATTATCCTACGACTGTCAGGCTCTCACAGAATACAACATAAAACATAATTCAAATCATCAAACATGACAAATAATAGACAAGCACCAGTACAGGGCCTTTTTTCAGTTTTTGGGGAAGGGGCCCTAGCCGTTTTTGTGGGGGGAAAAAACCCGATTTTTTGGATTTTGGGGACTATTTTACGGAGTTCTATGAGGATTTATATCAATTAAAACACCAATATACATGTCATCCTTTAGTATTTGGTGAAGGAAATGGTCTCATAACATCATCACCAGGGCAGCTAGCCACACTTTGTGAACTTGGACCATCATCACATTCAGCAAGAACAAAGACTGGGGCAGTAATGCTGCAACTACTGGAGGGACTTGTGTTGACTGGTAGTGGGGCATTCTTTGGACCCTCTGCATGACTATCACTACTTTTCACACTATCTGACGGAGTGCTGGACCTTGGAGACTTACATGCACCATGCACCACTACTAAGCACAGACACGACAGAGTTACTTTCAGTTTCATTTTCATCACATGATGCTGTAATAAGGGGCAAATCACTTTCACAACTTGAAGTAGTTTCAGTACTGGGCTGAGTTTTCTTTAAGAAAGCATTTATTGACGGCATGTTTTTTTGCATCACTTGCTTATAGTTTTCATTTGTAGTTTCGCCAGTTGTGTGACACTTTCTGGTGCTGTTTTCGTTTTTCATCGACCTTGGCGCCGAATTATGATTGTCGTAAAAAAATGTTTAAATGCGGCGCAATTCGGTCCCAATGGTAATAGTTGAGTTCATCTACAGTTCTGTGAAAGAGTAGGGAATAATAAAAAATAGTCGTAAAGACTTTAGTCATTGCTATTTTTTGTTGTTTATTTAGCCGCAGTTGAGATGTTCAACAAACTAAGTAAGGTCGCAAATTGGACCGGAGCCGCAATAAAGTGTGCTGCAGATTAAACAAGTCACAGAAATAATTGCTCGTCTCTCATTGGACAGTTATTGCTAGTCGTAGAATCGTAGACAAACTAAACCGGGAATTGACCCCTTTCCTGTTTCGCGCCCCCTAGCGGATTTTTCCGATTGCGCAATCCAAGATGGCGGCGTATGGGGTCATGGTGTAATCTACGATATTACGCCAGTATTTCGTACTTAGCATTATTTTATGCAGATAGATCACTACTCTACGACAATTATTGAGAAGCTGTATTGATAACTAAAATATATGCGATATTCAAGCGATATATTTGTCGCTAAAATTAGGTGGAATCCGTCTTGTATTTTAGAGATATTTATAGTAATCACGCGTTGTCATTTCTCTACCTGTTGTTTTAAAGTGTATTTAGTATAGTAATTTTGATCATTTTGGTGTTGCGAGGTCGCGTTCGACTTAACGAAATTGACGATTTTTCGAAGGAAAAAGTTGAAATATCTACTTCATCGTTTTGAATTGGACCAAATATTTATTGGTTATGTGTAGTATAATGTATTAGCTATCTGTAGACACCAGTTATTAGAAATTTGAGCGATTTCTTTAAAAGTTACGTAGTGTTAAACAAACTTGGTACAGAAGCTGTCATTTCGGAAGTTGTATCCCTTGTATATGTATATATGTAATATAGGTGTTTTTGGTCCGTGTGGCCATTTTAAGCCTTATACACCATCCCTTCAACGTGCTAGCTCCCTGTGATTTGTGCTATTTTACAAAAAGGATGTATAAATTCATCAATTTGGGGAAAAAACGAAAAAATGCAAACATATACATGTATATAGGTCTAGGTGTTCCAAAATAAAAAATCTAGGAAAAACCTTGAGTATAAAAGTTAGGCAGGTTTTAAGATCCTAAAAATGACCATTTTTGGGGTCTAATATGTTAGCATCTGTTTTTTTTTCACTATTTTCTTCCTTTCATTATGAAAGCATTACTTATTTTAAAATATGAGATGTTACATTTTTAATTGTAGAATCCAATGCTGTTTAATTTGGTAAATGGTATATAATGTTGTAGAACAAATACTTTTTATTTTAGACTAAAATAACCAAAATTGGTACTACTGTAACCAGTGACTTCATTTATTTATGTTTGATAACCTTTTACTCAAAGTATTCTCATGAAAATGACTTCAAGAGTCAGTCATAAAATTTGAACATTACAGGGGCCTGATTATGTAATGTTACGTAATAATGCTGTCCCTTTGTCAGTGGACAGTGTCAGTGTTAATTGGTCCCCTTGATAACAGTACATCACTTATCAAATCACAGTGTGGGATCAGTATATATCCAATCAACTATACCATCATGTTGCACAGTGCCAGGATGTATCCTAGACATGACCCCTAATGTGTGAAATTATATAATCTCATTTTTAAGAAAGCATTACTAACCATGAATGCCGATGCAATAAAACATGCTAAAGAAAGAGATACAAAACAGAAGAAAAAATTGAAACATTTATTGTATCAGTAATTGAAAAATTGCAATTATGATAACAGTGATTTCATATCCATCTTTTAACCTCTAATTTCATATTTGATTATAAAAAAACAACATTTATTCTGCTATTAAATTTATAGAAGTTTTTACTATCTTAACCAGACAGATAGATAATTGTTGATATTTAATCATTACCAATAAAATTTGAAAATTAGTTGAACTGTTAATATACAATAAACTGTTAATACAATATAGCACTACGATTTGGATGCCGTAAAAACTTTTCAGTCGGCAGGTAAAAGATGGGTCTGTCGAGTAACCGGAAATCAACCTATGTTTTAGACCCTATCAGCAAACATAGTGAATGTGTAACTTTGTTTTCCTCCAATTTAATTCAAGAAATATAATGTAAATATTTTATTTTTCACGTGGATCACATGTACAACTGGAATTTCAGTTAATTGACAAAGGAACGGAACTTCTAAAAATGTACAAATTGCAGTGACCCGTGGTTGTTTTAACTTGAGAAACATCAGTAAGAAAAAAACAATGTGAAGTGCTTACATTACTGCGGAAGTTGATTAATCAGTATACTGAATGGTTAACTGGATATATTAGCATCATTTGACATTGATCTACATCATTTCAGACATATTTCTTCGCTTTGATGCTGTTAATGGCTGCAGCTGTGGTCAAGTGGTTAGTGTGCTGAACTTGTAACCCAGCTCCTTGTAAGTTAGTACTGGTTAGTATGCAGTCCAGGAAAACTGGTCAGGTTTACCAGTCGCTGTATATACGGGAAAATTTGTTGAAAAATAGTGTTAAACCCAAGTGACAATAAGTCACGTAAAAACAAACAAAAACAAAAAAGCATTTGATGCTGTTTAATATAAATACAGTAAATGGCAATTCATGACAACCAAAAATAATAGCTTTCCATTTCACCGAGTGCCACATTTCTTTTAGTTATGTCCATCCCAGTTTAGTGTAATGTCCATCCTGCTGTAAATAAGCTGCTATTATATTTTTCTTGGATAATTTATGTCAAAGACAGAAGCAGACTGCTGGCATGTTGGATGATTTGCAGCTTTATTGTCTTTGTCGCCAGTGTGACGATAGTGAACAATTGATGATCTAGGGTGATTTTGTGATAACTGATTTCATCCCAGAATTGATGATGAAGCAGAGAATTTGTTTTCTTGGAACTGCCGTGGTGCGGCACCTATACGATACAGGAAACCTTATCTAAAATATATAAAATAAATAAAAGTACATATCATCAAGAGCCTGTGTTTGGTAAGATACATGATATAAGAAACATGGCAAAATAAACCATAGAAAATATTTGTTCGGTACTATCACCCATTCCAGGGACCAGGATCGTTATTCATTTACTACCAGCACAATCCAATATAAGTTAGGTGTACACAGGCAACATAAAATTTCCGAACGCAATATGATTATAAAGATCTCTATGATCATGTAATAAACCATTCAAAAGATAAGAAACGTAGCTATCAGCACATAAATATATTTTTTATTACATCACCCCACCCACTAAATTCAAGCCAACAAATTTTGCATAAATGATGAAAATTAAACGATCTAATAATCGTTTAGGATCATACTGACATTAAATATGCAAGAAAAGCTATTCTCTTACCTTACATGAAGTTTGGATGAAATGACAGGAACATAAAAACGGTGAATTTCGGTAAAAAACGACTATGACAGTTATTCAGCGCATGACCCCATATGCCGCCATTTTGGATTGCGCAATCAGAAAATCCGATAGGGGGCGCGAAACAGGAAAGTCGTCAATTGACGATATTTAATTATCTATATTTCCGTTTTGTTTACAAATACAACGAAAGCAGTGTGGAATGGAAGATTGTATGTCTTGGAGAATTTGATTTGAATTGGGGAAAAGATGGACAGATTTTGGGGAAAAAGGAGGGTCCGCAGCTTGGGGAAGACGCCGTTATTCGGCTACGGCAAAGAAGGGCAAAAAGGCCCAGCAGTATCAAGTTAAAACAAATCCATTTCTTACTGTTTACAGCATACAATTTTCTGAAAAAAAAAACTGAATATCACATTATTAAGATTGAACATTACTAAGACTTGAACATTTCCAGAAACACATCGGTAGTTTTCCATTTCAATATTACAAGTGTTTTTTCCCTTGATCATCCAAGAACATTTTGGCCCATATCTGTAGCCAAACCTAATCATCTAATTTTCGGTGGCGCTTTGCGACCTGTATAGGTTCCCCATCAAGAAGAGTGACAATCTCATTTTTTTCATAACTAAATATGTCCTCCACTAGTGGCCTGAAAAACCGGTTCACCCCAATGCGATGCATTGCTGAAACTTCTACATAGTTTGACGTCAATGACTTTACCAGGATACGGCAGACCATCGTATTCAACAACAATATATCAGTTGATCAGTATTTTGTTGATATCCTCTACCTCCATAAGAGCATCCACTTTCTGAAAATGTACAAAACAAACCCCTTATAAAAATCAATTGCATCACATGCACTAAAATGGCTTTGGTGTATTTTTTATACATGTATCATTTATACACATTTGATATGTCATGTGGATATTTTTGTTTACATGATTATGTAACAAAAACAAGTTATTTTACAGCATCACAGGAACATTTAGGCTGTAATTCTGTTATAACATATTATGTAATTTTGTAACAAAATATGTATCGACTTACCTTACATGTCTTTCGTGAAGCAACTTAGCCTACTTCTAAATGAGATATCTTGACAATGGAGGGTAAGTCATTGTTGCCTTCTTGGGCTGAAGAAATCTGTAAAATCACAAAGGAAGTAAATTTGACAACACTTGTCAAAAAGAAATCTAATGGTCAATGAGGCATGATTTGTTGCTATACTTAAGTAATGTGTTTCAAAGTAATGATTTAAACAACAGTAGATTTTCTTGACAGGACACAGTAATATTCTGTACACTGAATTAGGTACATTTTAGGTGTATTTTATAAGGTAAGCAACTGTGATGATATAATCTAATGATGTAGTTTCTTGGGTAAGACCCCTACAATTGTTCTGTTATGAATATTAACCCTTTAATTCATAGCCCCCTAGTCAATATACCTACTGTATACTGATAGTGGATTAGATAAACTGCTACACTATCTCCATACAGGTTATTGGGAAAATGCTACTGTTTTGACATGTGTCTACTTCATCACTTGATTACTATACTAATTGTTAACCCAATCAAATTTGAGTGAGCACAAAAGTTGTTCATAATTAAGTAACCTTTCTTATAGTATAAATTTTGTAATTGTAGGATAAATATTAAGGGAGATAAATAGGAACAAAAGTTACATAAATATTTCCAAGTGTATTTTTTTTCTTTTCTGTTTTACTGATTTGATACCTGGTCATTTCAACACCTAATTTTGGTGCTAAATAATGGTTATTAGTTTTAAATTATGCCAATTTGTTGATGTTTAAAATATCTTTCTTCTAATGTGGAAAGTTTTGATATTGGGCAAATATTAAGGGAAATATAAGGAGTACAAGGTGACACAAATTCTTGGGGATTTTGTACACATAAACTTTATTATTTTGCCTTTTCTGTTCACAGGCACATGGTTTTCATCAAACATAATTCAATAAATATGTTGAAGAATGACTATAAAATATTCTCTCAATGTAGAATAATAACATATTAAATAGAATAATTTTTATTGTACATTTCATAAATATAAAATCTCATATTTGAACTTACCATAGGATGGTCAAAAATTCCTTACAAGAAATGTTATGGCCTACTCCACTAAATTCATTTTTAGCTACAAACACTAAAACTTAAAATAATCAACTATCAAAAATGAGAAGGGTAAAATTGGCCCACTGCCAAATTGGCTCTGAGCCAGTGATTGACTCTATAAGCTGAGGAATTTGTTTCCCATAATTAATGTCATCGTGACCCAGACATTGTCTGCTAAATGTGTCAAGTTCAACTAATGCAGTTAAAACAATCAAAGGTTGTGTACATGTACCAAATTTAAGCAAGTTGATCATACACGGTACATTCGTGGACAATATTTTTATTGATCTTAAATTGTAAGGCCCCCAGGCATGGATTAAATCTACTGTCATATATTTTGTCAAGAAATTGTCACACGTGCCAGATTGTAAAACTATGTGGGGGGGGGAAGTCTTAAAACACCGGGTGACACATTTTTTTTATAATAATAAACATACTGTTTTGCAGACTTAATCTCCTTGATGACTGCATCAATTAGCACAAAATGTGGTGAAATTTGAATTTGTTTTCATGTGAACTTACTGCAAGTCTGTGTCGGTATTATTGTTTTATGACTTCAAAGACAGAGCGGGAACAGTGGTGTACAATTTTACAGCATCAAAGAATGTTTGAAAATATCAAAGAACTGATGTTTTACGTATCTTTCAACAAAATTTCCAGCATAATTGATGTCAAAAATAAACCGCATGTCGGCAGACTATCGTATGAACATAACTAACTGTGTAATCATCGAGTGATCGTATTGGCGAGTGTTTACATGGTATTTACGGCATTTTTTAAAATATAAACCAAATATTTTTGTTGGATGTTTGTCTTCATGAAAGATTGAATTTTATGACTGTAGTAATAAAAAACGGTGATATTTCTGGAAAAGGGATTTATTTTAGGTTGAAGATCAGACACGTGAAAACCCAGGATTATGAAAATGCGGTAGACAGGTGAAAACCCAGGATTATGAAGTAAAGGGTTAAGTACTGGCATGACATAGGATACAGAATTGACAATTTTTTCTAGAATTGCACTGTTAATAAAATATTACCTGAACATATGTTGTTATAGGTAAGAAACACGCAAAGTCCGCACCGCAAAAGCAACTCAAGGCACGAGATGATACGACACCCTTCTGTTTTACCACAACCTGCACATTAATTAATGTTTGTGTTATATGTACATAAATTTCCTTCAAAAGTCAACTACACATGACTGAAAGAATGTGAACTGATAAAAATGCGAAGTTTTATATTCATGTGAAAATTGCAAAATTAATTTAAAAATTAAAAATAATTACCTGGTGAAGTTTCATTGTCTCAGGAATACCAGGAATATCAGCCGGCACTGGTATACTTCTCTCTTGCTTTACAACATCATCACCAGAAATCTCAAACACCTGAATTGTACTACCAACTTTACTAATTCGTGAAACATAATAAAGGTGTTTCGTTAAAGTTAATATATAACTGCTTAAATACACGGTCAGATAAAACATCTCAGCATATATTACAGTATTTTCAGTTTAATATAGGGTAATATTGTGAGTGTTTAACTGGGTCCTCTCTCATCCGCTTCCGCCACTGAGCGGCTCTTTCACTACTTGATACAGCCATTGATCTAATTGATCTTGAAAAATAGACCTTTTACCTTTTGTCAATTGAATAATTTCTTTCAACTCTTCAATTTTCACTCTCACTTCTTGTGATGTGTCAGTATTTTCTTGCAACTCTGCAAGACAGGTTTCCACTTTCTCTATTCTCTCAGTGAGATTTTGGACAATTGTGTTCACTCTGTTTATGTCTTCCACAATATCTGCAATAAGATAAGGTTATGATGCTTTTATTTTTACATTTGAAACATTAACTTCAAGAACTGTAATCTTTAATAGTTACAAATGCGTATCAACTTCCTCAGAAATTATAACCTTTATTGGGCTGAAAGTAAGTATTTTTGAGTTCTTTTATGCATGTTTCTAAGCTAGTGTAACATTGTTGTATATATAAGTGTTTATAGTAGTTTGTAGACCTGATTAGCTCAGTTGGTAGAGCAGCTGATTTGCAAGTAGGTCGCAGGTTTGAGCCCTGCATCAATAACTTCATTTTCTGCTTCCTACTATCCTGGTGATACTGAATACCGGTGATGCTAAATTTAGACCTGAAATTGAAAAAAGAAAACAAATCACTCCCCATAAATAGATATAGTGATTTATCAGTACATATCTCTTTTGCAGATGTCAACAGTCAAATGTACAAAATCTCCATTAATCTAGTGCATGCAACCCAATGAATACAATGCTGTGCAGTGACATCACTATTTTCTCGTATATACTAAATACCGGTGTACCGGTGATCAAATAAAAATCTCCCAATGTCACATGACATCATCATGTAGCACTCATTTTACTGTACTGGGTTAAACTTCCAAACTATACAAATGAGTTATATATAAGCTAACAGTTTCAAATGCAACTTTCAACTTTAGATGTTTCAAAAGTAACAGCAGGGCACTTTTTATAGTGTTCTGTAAACTTCCTGTTTTGTTTCCATGCATAGTTTTCTATTTAATTACATTTTGGATAGGAAAAAATATCCGTAGGAAGTTCAACATAGTATCTTTATAACGGAAGCGAGCACCTGCAGGTGGCTGTGAAAGAAGTCCATTTTTTTTCTAGGAAATACAACATAATTTGAAATCTTTTGATTGAATCATGAATATTTTTTATCATTTTCTTTAAATTAAACTAATTATAATGCTTATTCATCCTCAAAAATGACATTATAACTCTGATTCTGCGCCGACAGATGGCGCGAACCAAGATAAACCAAGCGCAGCGTTTGTTGACAACGGTCAGTTTCGCATGCGTGTGTGTTATGGCTATTTATAGAATCACCGGTATTTAGTATTCAGGGTTACAAGGGATACACTAGTTATAAACGCTGTTCAAAGAAACACAACCATATATTTGAAGGCATACTCACAAAATTATTAGAGAACATACAACTGCTTACGAAATAAACCACTTAAATTCAATATTCAGATGCAATTGTTATCTCCGAAATGAATTACTAACGATTCGCCCCTTTTTCAATTCGCCCCATCACGACTCGCCCCCTTTTTATAACGATTCGCCCCACTTGAATAACGATTCGCCCCACATTTTCCAAAACATTTATTACATTACAAACAATGTTTAGAAATCAATAATTCACGAATAAAAATGTGTAATATGAATTATTATGACAAATATGATATATATTGATGAATTTCTGTTATGTTTTGTTTGTTTCCGATTTTCATGTATTCATGAATGATATTTTCATGTGCGCTATATTTGCATGTTATAATCTGTATAAGACGTTGTCGTGATTAATTATGTAAAATGATAAATTAGTGGATATTTTCATTGGAACAAACCCAGATTTAGACGAAAGCACAATGAATGTTTAAATATGTATAAATCAAGAGCTGTGCAAGAAATACCGTCCAAACGAACTTCAATAAGCAAAGTAAAATTTTATGCGAATACAATGTCCGCCATGATATATTTGATTGACTTATAACGCAGCCTAGAAGTTGAAATAATGTCACCAATATATTGGATTACAAAATTAGTTTTTTCCAGCAGTACAAATTTACAGATACACCATTATAATATGTCTTTTGTCTGTGTATCTGTCAGTCTGTCGGCTTAAAAATATTTAATTCAATCATCGCCTCGTTAATTATACCAGTCGTTACGTAAGTTGAGAAGGTGCGAATGTTGCGAATTGAAAAAGGGGCGAATCGTTATATTACCCCCGAAACGGTCCAGTCATTACCAAAACAAACAGTTCAGTTTCGGAAATGACATTTACGAAGTTTTTCTCCATTAGCGTCTACATGACAAAGACTATGAGAAGTTTACTTTTGCAGTTTCCAATATTCACATATGTGTAAATTAAATGCGAAAATGCAAGGTCAAAGCAGAAGACCTGTAGCGTTTAAACAAGCTTATGGTAATGACAAGATAAAAACATACGCTCAAAATCTGCAATTTACCAAGCTCGCTTTCGCCATCTGCCATTGAAAGAACGCTCAAACTAAAACCTCGCGCCAAATTTATAATGTTTATAATGCGGCGGTATTTTTTGTATAATACGGAAAATCAGTAGATGTTACGGAAATGACATGAATTCAAGTGACAAAAATGATCATGAAAGAATGGAAAAGAATGAACATTTATTTTTTTTCAAAATGAGATTGATATATTCTATAATGTTTATTTAATAAATTTAGTTACAAAAAGCACTTTAAATCTGATTCAATATAAATGAAATGGTGCTTATTAAATAGGAAGGTGGAATGAGTTGCATGGCTGTCTTGGGACCCTTGACTACATGAAAGCATGATAATCAGCCTCAAAGTGGGTAGATATGAAAAAATATGAGATCAGTGTGTCACATAATGAATATATAATTTTGTCTTAACAAAACTATACATTGCATTTTGTTAAAAAATCATACAGAAACGTTTAAACTCAAGTTACATATTTTGGCAAAAATTATAGAATTACCCTCTTCCGTCTCCCAGATATAAACACGAAAACCAGCGGCAACTGTTTCACACTGTCACCACGTCTGACGAAAGCATGTATAGAAAACAAACTTGTGAAGGGTTCCTTGACGACCTGCGTTAAATACAAAACAAATACACACTTTCATATAAGTGCATGCCGAATTAATCATCAATATATAAACTTGTTGAAATTCGTTGAATCGATTAATCATTGATATGATGAACTTATTATAAATTTAAGCATTCAACAAAAGCTTTGTAATACGTACATTTATATAAATACATGTCGACTTAATAATTAATACATTAACTTGTTGAAATTCGTTGAATTGATTAATCATTGGTGTAATGAACTTATTATAAATTTAAGCATTCAACAAAAGCTTTGTATTGTGTTAAATACGAAACAAATACGTAGATTTATACAAATACATGTCGACTTGATCATTAATACATGACCTTAATGAAATTCATTGAAATTGATTAGTCATTGGTGTAATGAACTTTACAATATCTCATTACAAATGAAATGTATATGTATATATCTTAAAAGTTCCATCAATATACCATCTTCTGGACCTCTTCAAGAATGTTAGTTGGCCATCAGTGTAAAAGATCAAATGACGGCGGTCGTCCACATTCACTTCTCTTCTGTAGGAGCCATCGGGAAAGAAGCTGGTGTTCAGGTCAAAGTTCATGTCTTGGGGGTCTTTGGGTCGAGTTTTCTCTCTGTTTCTATTGACCACGCGAGCTATGTAATCGGGTCGGGGTATATCCACATCGGTTTGTTTTAAAACATCAGATGAAACTTGTTCAACTATCTTCATAGCAGACTTGAAAACATCTTTAGTACCTTTATCTATGACTTGAAAAAAATTGTATCACTTCTTTTGTTTATACTATCATACAATGATATGAACGCGTGAAAATTGACCAGATCAACAAAGGAATAATGCGGTATTTTCTCACATTTCATTTTTTTACTTAGTAACGTAACATTAACAATGATGATTGATGGAACAGAAAAATTATAGAAATATTTCTTTTATTAAAAATGTTTATGAGTATACCTGTTGGGTAATGTTGATTCTGGATTTCCTAGTTCGATCAGGAGGTTGGACGTGGTCCTTTTGGCCTGTTTTAAATTCATCTAAACATTGACGAATCACTGCTGGACATTTCAGGGGAATGTGTATTCCCCGGCCCTAGCGCCGGTAAATAAGAAAAAATAATTGATTTTACGTTTTTATTTGAAAGTTGAAAAAAAATAGACCCTAAGGCCTTATTGTGTTATTTTTTTATTTTTTGTGCAATTTTGAGGTACTCAGAAACATATTTTCCCTGAATCAATTTTCAAAAGTTAATATTTTCTGAAAACTGAGAGCTTTAACTTAAATATGATACAAGAAAAATAAATGTAACCGTGTAAATATAGGTAATTTTCTTTGGGTTCCTTGATTAAATTAAAAGGATAAAAAAGCAACACTTTACTGTTTCTATATAGCTATAATCTGACCCTGATAACAACCCTGAAAATATACATATAGCACTCAGTTATACAAACACGAATTACAGACAGTTTATAATACAAATATATCATATATAGCAGACAATACATGTTAAAGAAACATATATAGACTAAACATCACATATTATTAAAATACATTACATAAACATATACAAAACCATAAATACATACAATTACACCAAATCTCATATTCCACTTACCAATCTGAGGGATTGAGTGTCTATATACAATGTGAACCACCTCTGTCCTTACACAAATTCTTACATACCAGTGACTGCTCTCTGTGAATTAGATGTTAATAGTGAACAGATAGTAAAGTGAATCTTTAGAATGCAATAGAATAGAATTTAGTAGATATGATCTGGATATAAATCATTATAAATGAAGTAACTCAATACATTAGAAGTAAGAATTCTAAGAATTAACCAAACACATACAAGTAATAAACTTCCATCAAATAATTAAGTCAAAATAAATAAATTAAACCATTAAAACTCCTTACAATAGAATACTATAGACAAAAGACAAATATCTAAAACCAAATAAGCAGATACAAACCACAGCCAACAAAATTATCAATTTCCACTACTGGGTGAAGGATATGTCTTTACACAAAGAAAACTCTCAGTCCATTGACTATACTGATCAAAACGGCGGGAAAATGTCACATGATATAAAACCAATCAAGCAAAACTAATTCACTCACACAGAAAGACAACTCATACAAACTTAATTGAATCAATTGATGTTAATCTCCCTTACCACATATCAAGAAATAATGACCCTGTTACATAAAAATAAGTTGCAAAATAAAAAAGACCTTAGGGCCGTGAAATTTGGACCCAAAAATAAGCGACAATTTTTCTCGAAAATTTGGTGAACTTCACATAGCTCAAAAACTTATTTTCATACAAGATATATTAAATATATTTACATTCTCTGAAAGCTGAGAGCTTTGCCTTTACCTTGTGTGTATATTTTATAAAAAATGATTGAGAAATAAAAAGATAAAACCATAGGGCCGTAAAATCAATTGTTTTTTTGTCTTATTTCCCTGCGCTAGGGCCTGGGAATACATTTTGCCTGTGATAGACAACGAACCACAACTCTGGATTTTCTTTTGAAAAATCAACGGGTCGGTCTTTATTCAAACCCTACGGTGAAAACTGCAATATGATTGGTTACTTTTCGTTTTTCTTTACCAATCAGTTTAGCTTTATCGAACAAACAACGACTTAGCACTGCGTCAGGTTTGCAAATTTTATTGATTTATAACATATTTCTTCTAATTTGGCTGTGGTAACTTCAAAAAAGTGTACATGACTGGTATGCTTATCGATTTTTTCATTGTTTTAGACTGGTTTTAAGGTAAGAGTCATATTCGATAAGTGTATATGGTATTAATTTGGACATTTCGATCCTACCATCATGACGATTTTCGTAATAATCGTTTCGTTGTAACGATGGGGGATCGGTGGCTTTGTTGACTTGAAAACTTACATTTTTTTCTCGCAATACTCGTGAAACTTAACGTGACTAATGCTGTTAAAATTCATCGGTAATTCGATAGACCCATGATTTGATGGTAGATTAATGATTAGTCCAACTAATTTAATTAGACTGTGACGGGGAGACATTTTTATTTGGCCCCGACATTCACAATCTTACATAGAACTGCAATTAAAACCCGTTGGGCACGATAACCACAATATCTGCGAACAATTTGCACCGTTTTGTAGATAGGAAACACGTTTCTGAACTCATATAAGCAGAAATTATTCTACCGTATCTTTTCTGAAAAGTTCACTAACGTTTTGTTTCGCCCCACTATTTCTCTATGGGAAACGAAACCTGTGTAATGGCTGACAACTGCCAGTGTTGAGGTAGATAATTTACTAGATGTCTACCGATGTTATTGTAAAGACTTCCTATCCACTGTATTTAACCCATTACTAGTCCAACTAATTGGACTGTTCTTGACGGCGAGACATTTTTTGATTTGGCCCAGACCCTCACAGTCAAACATTGAACTGCATATTTGTGTGTGGAAAATTTCCAATTAAAACCTGTTGGGCATGATAACTACAATATCTGTGAACAATTTGAACCATTCAGTAGATTGGAAACACATTTCTATACTCATAGTCATACAAGCAGAAATTATCCCACCATAGCTTTTCTGAAAAGTGCATTTAAGTTTTGTTTCCCTCCCGTATTTCTCTATGGAAAATGAAACCAGTGTAATGGCAGACAACTGCCGGTGACGAGGTAACGACTTCCTATCCACTGTATTTAACCCATTTAGTGTTTCCTGCAGAATCTAAGTGAGGCATGGCATTACGGGTACACTACAGTAGTTGAATTTACACAGCTAATTCAAATTTTGTATGTGGTGTGCACATCTAACAGAGATTGTATGTAGAATGGAAGTTTGGAAACATCATGATATGGTAAAATATGGCATGGCATGGCCGCTTAAACGCAACGTGCTACAAACAATTTTAAGTCAAATATTTGAATTTGGCATTAGATACTGAGAATTTATAGCTTATTGCTTAGGATTATTGTTTTTTCTATCGATTTGAGTAAGCTATACCAGTTACTGATGCATTTTTACGTGATTTGTGTTTCCGCACAAGAATATGCAGTTTTCTGTAAGGCTGAGAGGATGGCTCTTCTGAATTCATTTATGAAATCAGGCAACTGGAAAGCCGAATGAGTAAGGCTAATCAATGATACGTTATGTGTGTAGACTTATCGTGAAAAAATGTTCCTTAAGCTTGAAGTTAGTGTCTATGCTTTGTGTCTCATAATCTTCCATGTTGAACATGACAAGTCAAGCATACAGTATTAGAGCCTCAGTAAAGCATTATAAATATTAAAAGTAAAATATTGTATTGATAATTCTGACCAATATGGAGCTCTAGTGTAAATAGTGGTAAGAACATAACCTAATTACTGAAATATATATAGTTTTATATATGTTCGAGTATCAGGTTCTCATGGTATAACTTAATTCAGTCCACTCCACTTATAACGAGATCGGTTACAGCGAGATACCGCCTATAATGAGGTGTTTTCAAAGTCCCGGCCATTTTCCTTATTTATCTATATGTTATTTCCTTCGATGCAACAAGATCGTCTATAGCGAGAATATCGGTTATAGCGAGGTGTTTTTATTTGCCGAATGGCAAATTTTACACAGGTATAACGAGATCGTCAATAATTTGAAAGTTTTTTCACACCTCTATGGCAATCAGACGACACACAATGAAAGTGTGAGTGTTCAATTGACTAGCATATTAAGGAAAAATTACCACTTTTGTGTATGCACTGCAAATCAGAGATGCCTTTACTGTAAGAAATCGTTGCTAGATACACCAATCTAATAAAAATGAAAAAATTACCCCAAGCTGAATTACATGTATGTTTACGAACCGCTCGTGATTTTGGTAAGTTACGCGCAATCTGCTCATAATACGTTTCATGATAGCTAGATTTTGCAAGTCATTATGTTAACATTTAGTAAGTGTTAGGACATTTTTATTACACCAAGCAAAATGGAAAGTTCTAAAAAACGAATAGCGATATCCCTATAGACAAAATATGGCATAATTATGGATGTAGAAAAGGGTGATAAATCAAAAAGTGACATTGGCAAGGAATACGGAATTGTGTCAAGTACCTTAAGCACAATTGTGAAGAATGCGGAGGTGATCAAAAAAGAATTTTGAGGGGGACAAATTCATGAACAAACACAAACGTTTTCGTTCCGGTGATAATAAAGATATAGAGGCTGTCTTATTCAAATGGTTCACATGTGCTCGCAATGCCAACATACTGATTTCTGGGCCGATACTTACTACCAAAGCAGAACAATTGGCACATAAAATGGGTTGCACTGAGTTCAAGGCCACTGACGGGTTCATAGAACGGTTTAAGGCCAGACGTAACATTGTTTACAAATCTGTATGTGGTGAAAGTGGCGACGTAAACCTTGCTACAGTTGAGTCATGGAAAGAAAAACTTCCCTCATTGCTAAAGGACTGTAGTCCGAATGATGTTTTTAATGCCGACAAGACCAGACTTTTTTATAAGTTGAAGCCAGATAAGAGATTACAATTTAAAGGTGAAAAGTGCTTTGGTTGCAAAAAGAGTAAAGAGAGAGTAACTGTAATGTTAGGGGCCAATCTGAGTGGCAATGAAAAGCTAAAACCGTTGGTCATCAGAAAATTTCAAAATCCCAGGTGTTTTAAGGGGGTTAAGAGTTTACCAGTAGGTTATGACTTCAACAAAAGAGCTTGGATGACCACCGTAATTTTTGAAAATTGGCTCCTTTCACTTGATAAGCGCATGTATCTACAAAAACGGAACATATTATTTGTGGATAACTGCCCTGCGCACCCTCACATGAACAAACTTACCAACATTAAACTGATGTTCTTCCCACCTAACTCTATGTTGAAACTACAACCAATGGATCAAGATGTAATTAAAACATTCAAGGTGATTTACAGAAAGTTTTTAGTTGAGACTTTGCTGTCAGACTTTGAGCACAAGACCATATCAGATGTGAACATTAATCTGAAAGATGCAATTTGTTGGCTTAGCAAGGGCTGGAACTGTGTGTCTGAGAAGTGCATCAGAAACTGTTTCTATGAAAGTGGATTCCAGTCAGATCATGACCCAGATGAGTTTGATCTTGAGGATGACATTCCCTTTCTGAACTAGGGAAGCTGCTTCATCTTGACAATGTAGAACAGTTTATATTTTTTTGTAGAACTAAGAACGCTAAACAACGCACTATTACGTCATATTTTAGCGCCGCGTAATAGATAACACGGTGTAATTAACAGAATGTACATAAACGCTGCAAGCCTCATGTTTTATGTTGTAAAAAGATAATTGAATATTGTATGCGTGTTTTAGTGACATGCTTCAGAGCAACAGATAAGCTGCGTATTTGCGTATTTACTCTATTAAATTTACAAAATACGCCATTGAAACTATTTTAGATGCATATCAAAAAGCAATTATCAAAGCAAAATACCCAATTAACATATTTATGATGCATATCGAAATCAATTTTCATTAATATACATGCGTATTGTCATTTTCGTCTGTCAGTCGTTCCTCATGGTCTCTGACAAACGTTGTAGCGATGCGGTTCAAAAAACAACCAAATGTGTACAGTTTAGACTTGATTAGTAAGAGCATGAATTCCCAATTGATATAAAAATCATAGGCTATCAGGTTTCAGGAAACCCAATTATATTCAGCAAATACCCATTTCAAAATGAAATGATGCAGTAATACCCAATTCACTGAGAAAGCTTATCTGTTGCTCTGATACTTTTAAAATTCTTACCGTTACTTTTCACTTTACATGTATATTGTGATCTTATAGATAATTAATACTCTTCATATTGGAGTAAATTGTAATTTGTACTTCTGGTAAGTTGTTTTCATTTTCACTTTAGGTTCCTTTTTGTCACCCTAACACATATGGTGTGAACTTTGGTCCCATATTGCTTACGAGACCCGGTTATAACGAGGCACTCACCGTGGTCCCGATGATCTCGTTATAAGCGGAGTTGACTGTATAATGAGTTTTTGTGACATTTTATGTATGCCTCATTCCTGTTTGCGCATGCACATTTTTCTAGAAAATTTTATCAACAGATAATCTGATAGTTTTGTTAGCTTGCAATTAACAGGTTATTATAAATTAATTTTGTTAGTTTTGTGACAGCATAGTTCAGACATTTTAAATTGTTCAATGAATTCTTATTCTTAGGCAATGGTTTTAATTGTGTACTGAATATTCTGTAGATAGGTGGAGCTATTGACTGGTTCCTTGCCTAGGGGACTGTTTTAAGCATATCAAGATGGGCACGTAATAAAACCAAACAATCATTGAGTGATAGCAGTAAATTTGGGGTAGTTTGGGGCGACCCACAAAAAGATTAGTCCAAACTTTTTACGTCTGCACTGTTGACTTAGATAACTTAAAATGCTCAAATGAATATATTGGAGGGAATTTTGTTTTGATAAACGGGTGAGACTTTTATAACAATGAATTTTGATGATGATCATTTGCAAAATATCCTGAAATAACGAACACTTTACATAAAATACGGCAATGTTTTGTTAATACCACGAAAACTTGTTACACCAACAAGCAAACCTGTTTTGTCTGTCTTCTTCCATTTACTCATGAAACTGTGATGATTTATTATTTATATGCTCAATACAAATTACAATACATTGTGAACAAGGTTCAATTATCTGTAAATCATTGAATGCCATTCACAATGATCTGTATTTCCTGTAATGCTTGTGAAATGTAAAGCCATCCTGAAAAAATTTTGGGTTGGGTCAATAGATAGGTAAATTCTTTTTTGTCATACAAATCTACATAATTGACTTAATTTGAAATATCACGCATCAGACGATTTTTTTTTTAAAATCTGAGGAAAAATGTGTATTCTTGTGGATAAGACGCACGAAACCCGGGTCTGGAATCTGAACTGACATCAATATATTAGGTGCCACATATACAAGATTTAGTGCGATGATATGTTTTGTATATACTTACATAAACATGTGAATTACAACTTGCTCAAAATGTTATACAAGTTGACATGATGTTACCGTTCGTGTCAATTATTTCACACCTTCATTGTCGACTGTGATGTTTTTTGTCAAATTCACTTCATATCAGTGCATATAGCAATAGATGATGTAAATTTTGTCATAGATCTACATGTAAAAAATACATGATTCAGGGGGGGTTTTACTGAGAAAGTAACGCCGATGGTCGGTGTACTCCCCTCGATATTTTTTCCCCAAAGAAGCATTTTTCCCTTGCTAAGATGCATAATTCCTCTTTGAAGCTATTCAAAAATAGGCAATTTTAGTTTTAGTACATTTAATTCTGCCAAAATATCTATCAGACCAAGGCATTTTTATGTAGAGTTTATTTGTTTTGTAATGATTGAGCAAACCTATCGGGACGATGTCTGTTAGCGATTAGCGATTCATTAAAAAGTTACGTAGTTTTAAACAAACTTGGTGCAGAAACTGTCATTTCAGAAGTTGTAACCCTTGTATATGTATACATATGATATAGGTGTTTTTGGTCCGTGTGGACATTTTAGGCCTAATACACCATTATACTCCATCCATTCCACGTGCTAGCACCCTGTGGGTCATCTGGGATCAAAAACTAGGTCACCTGGTCAAATAGAATGGAAATTTTGTTAACACTCCAAAAATCACAGATTTGATTTGATCTTCTTGAAACTTTGTAGGAATGTTTGTATAAATGATCTCGTGAAATTCTGCGAATATGGGTTATCTACGGTCAAAAACTAGGTCATTAGGTCAATACACCAGAAAACCTTGTTAATGCTCTAGAGGTTGCAATTTTGATTGAATCTTCATCAAACTTTGTCAGAATGTTTGTTTTGATAATATTTTTGACAAGTTCGAACATGTCATCTGGGGTCAAAAACTAGGTCACCGGGTCAAATCATTGGAAAACCTTGTTAACCCACTAGGGGGTCACACTTTTGATTGGATCTACATCAAACCTAGTCAGAATGATTGTTTTAATGATATCTTGGTTAAGATCGAACATGGGTCATCTGGGGTCAAAAACTAGGTCACCAGGTCAAATCCTAGAAAAAACTTGTTAACGCTCTAGGGGTCACAGTTTTGATTGGATCTTCACCATACTTTATCAAGATGCTTGTCTTAATGATAGCTTGGTTAAGTTCGAACATGGGTCATCTGGGGTCAAAAACTAGGTCACCAGGTCAAACCATAGAAAAACCTTGTTAACGCTTTAGGGGTCTCAGTTTTGATTGGATCTTCACCAAACCTTGGCAAAATGTTTGTTTTAATGATATCTTGGTTGAGTTCGAAGCTGGGGTCAAAAACTAAGTCACCAAGTCAAATCACAGGAATGCCTCTAGTGGCAACAGTTTTAATTGGATCATCCTCATCCTTTGTCAGAATGTTTGTATCAATGATATCATGATCGGCTTTGAACATGGGTCAACTTCGGTTAAAAACTAGGTCACCAGGTCAAATCACAGGAAAACCATAGAAGTTGCAATCTTTACTTAGGTGAGCGAAAAAGGGCCATCTTGGCCGTCTTGTTTTTTGCCAGAATGATGTACTTAGTTTATTTCCTTTGGTCATCTGTAATTTTTATTGGCCCGGACCAAAGGGACGATCCAATCTGAATCACTGAATCATCTAACATACAATGAGTGAAAACATAGACAATCATTCAAAGATTCATTAAGATAGCTTATTACTGTGGAGAACTGACAATTTTTTAAGAAAAAAAAGTTACATTGTAAAAAATAATGAATATACTCCAGATGGGAATATCCCAGTAGAGATTTTATAATGGTATTTAGTTGCTCAAATGCATTAATTTATATTTATTCTTTACCTGACTTCAACAGATGAAAAAAAATGAAATTTTAAAAAAATTATAAAATATATAATACAGTCTGAACTCGCTATTTCGACATCGCTCATTTGGACATTCCGCTTATTTCAACAAAATTTAAAAGTCCCGATTTTTACTCTTCTATATTTAGTATAAAATATAATGCGTATTTTGACATGTCTATTTCGACAAATTTATATTTCGACACAATTTTTCGGACCCAAAGTTACTTTTATGTGTACACTCTAGAGGCCACATTTTTCATCAAAGGGTTTTGAAAATTTGTCGGTGGCTTAGTCTTGATGATATCTCAGATAAGTTTGAAAAAGGGCTATGTGAGGTCAAATATTAGGTCACCAGGTCAAATCAATGAAAACCTTGTGAACACTCTATTGGACACAGTTTAGATTGGAAGTTCACTTAACCTTGTCAGAATGTTTGTCTTAATGATATCTTGGAATTAGAGAATATGAATCATCTAGGGTCAAAAGCTAAGTCACCGGGTTAAATCATTGAAAACCTTGTTAAGACTTTAGAGGTCATTGTTTTGATTGGATATTCACCAAACCTTATGAAAATGCTTGTCTGAATGATATCTTCAGGGTTTCCACTGGAAAATTGGGAAAGTATGGGAATAAGAAAAAACGTTCCTGGCCCTTTAAAGTACTGGTAATCGGCAAAAAATGGTTCCGGTCTGGGAAAAAGCCTGGAATTCTATTGCCTGTGGCCATGCAGAAAAATAACATCGACACATTAGGTCTTATCGTATTAAGAAGTGAGAACCAGCTATTTAAAATTATAAAGAATGCATGTTTTGAACTCTATTTCGTTTTTGGCTTGGCTTTGACAATCGATATGTGTTGGTACTGTGCACATTGTTTGGACGGCTTATAGCACTCACCGAAGGGAGGTAACCGTACATGAAAGTTGACAACAGCAATAATTTTTATTTGCATTACAGATAATTCAGTAAATTTTGAATTAATGCTGGTTTATGTTGTTTCTGTGCTAATTCTTGTAGAAAAATGTAGAACCTTTAGAATATAAGGAACCTGGTCTGCTTTTTTGATATAATGTTCTGGTGAACGCTTGCAGGATTTAGTGCGAGGTCCTCTACAAAAAAAGCAGGCAACACAATTGATTGCAGTTATGTCGGTTGTGAAATATTTCAGAAAGCAAGAAATTGGTGACACTGGCTTTTATAGCAAATTTGTGCTACAGGCTTTGAAATTAGTTAAATGTAACTTATCGTCAGATGACAGAAACGTCATTCTTACTAATCGTCCATCTGTGATTGATCTACATGTCAGTGGATGTTAAAGTTCACTGCAATATTCAAGAGAAATGAAACCACAGGGGGCTAGCACGTTGAAGGGATGGTGTATAAGGCTTAAAATGGCCACACGGACCAAAAACACCTATATTACATATATACATATACAAGGGTTACAAAATGACAGTTTCTGTACCAAGTTTGTTTAACACTACGTAACTTTTCAAGAAATTGCTCAAATTTCTGATATCTGATATTATCACATGATCACATAATTTATTTCAATAAATATTTCCTGATTTAAATTCAATGCAGATATGAATTTAAACAATTTGGTAATGTACGGTCGAATTCATGTATGATGTATCAGTGTTCTGTCTAGGACCCAATTCTGTTACATTTTTGCAATGAAAAGGCAGATATGGCAGACATAAAAGGTGTGAATCATGTCACATACAAAATTTCTTGAGTCAAATTCAGAAAACAAATTGCATTATCAAATCAGGTAATTTTTTTCATGCAAGTAGTTACAATTTATGTGGAATTTCTTTGTCTCAGTCATTTTCAAATTGTCCCAATATTTTTAGCTCACCAGAACTGAAGGTTCTGGGTGAGCTGTTAGGATGGGTAGGTGGATGCTCCGGCGTACGTCGTCTGGCATCCATCATTTGGCTTCAACAAAGGTCTTCTCCTCAAAAACTACCTGTCGGAATTACTTCAAATTTGCTGTGTAGAAGCCTTTTGACGTTCTAGCTGCAATTTGCTCATATTATACCTGTTGGCCCCTTTCAGGGGTCACTAGAGCTAAAATAGAAAAAACTTTCAACATCTTCTCCCATGAACCAATGGATGGATCATCACCAAACTTGGTTTGTAGCATCCTTAGATGGTCCTCTTTCATGTTTGCTCAAATAAATTTGGTCAGCCCCTTTAGGGGCCACTAGAGCTAAAAATAGAAATACCTTAAAACATCTTTTTCTCATGATTGTATTGATGGATTATTACCAAACTTGGTTTTTAGCATCTCTAGATAGTGTTCTATCAGATTTGCTGAAATAAAAATAATTGACCCCTGACAGGGGCTGCTAGAGCTAGAAATAGAAATACCTTTAAACATCTTCTTCTCATGAACCAATGGATGGATCATCACCAAACTTAGTCTGTAGCATCCTTAGATAGTCCTCTCTCAAGTTTGCTCAAATAAATTTGGTCGGCCCTTTTTAGGGGCCACTAGAACTAATAATAGAAATACCTAAAAACGACTTTTTCTCATGATACTATGGATGGATTATTACCAAACTTGGTTTTTGAGCATCTTTAGATAGTGTTCTATCAGATTTGCTGAAATAAAAATGGTTTGCCCACTATTAGGGGCTGCTTGAGCTAAAAATAGAAATACTTTAAAATGACTTGTTCTCATGAACCAATGGTTGGATGATCACCAAATTTGGTCTGTGACATCCTTCAATCATCACATATATTCCTTTGTAGTATCTTTTGATGGTCCTTTATCGAGTTTATTATTGTTCTCATTTATTTGCCCACAAATGTACCTTTATTGCCTTTTTAGTAACAAGTTGATTTACATTTATTCTGTTGAGCGATGCAGGGCCATCATGGCCCTCTTGTTTATTTTAGGGGACATTTGTCCCCAAAATTTGTAAACCTTGGCAGAACACTGCAATGTTTTATTAAATATGTATATTTTTCTATGAGGTGATTCTTAACACCATCCTTTTAACATACTAGCTCCCTATGCTCTGACTGATACCATTCTCTAAATGTACAATGATCCTTTAATTTTAAGTAAAAGGAGATGTTAACTTTTTAATGCATAAGGTGAACTTGATGGGTAGTGGCGTAAAAATTCCTTGGCGCTCTGCATAATCACAGTTCGAAAATGCTTGGCATGATACATACTGGTACAAAACACATGGTACACATGCTGGTATGAGTAGCGTTCCTTACTAAAAGGCAGTCCATGGAGATCATGAATATGAATTGGTCCCACATAGAGCAGTGAAAAGTGATATTTTTTCCTACTTTTATGTATGTAAAATGCAGAAAAAGCAAAAAGTTAGATATCATACATACTTAATGTGATAAGATTTATAAGCAAGAATAGTCTCTCGTCAGCAAACTGAAAGTCAACACTTCCTGTACTTAACAAAACACTGTCAGTGTTATAAGTAGTAATAAGTTACGAAACTGTGAAAACTGTCTGTGCCCAGAACATCAGGTCAGATTGCTGGGCTGTATTGCCTATGTAGTCTGTTTACTGAATATCTGTGCAATTGATGATATATAAAGTCATTGCTGCGGTAAAAAATTCTGCATTTTGCCCCCAAAAATGGAGGGATTAATGTTTTTGCATATTCAAACTCACGAGGGAAAAATTTCTGTGTTTCCGCTTCATTTTCTGAAATTGGGGATTCCTTTCTTATTCCATTTAATATGTAAAATACATTCAGCACTTTGATTTATATATATACTCAATAGATGCTTTTGAATAATTTCAGCAGTCACCATTTTGGTGTATGTGTCTGTATGAATGACTTGATCGGCACTTACAGCTACAAGATGTTGGAACCAGTTCAGATAAAACAGGAGCCAGTTCATATAAAACAAGAGTCTGTTCCAGATTGGTAACTGATATTTTAATTTGTATATTACTGTCAGATCACACTGATGGGTCAAAACAAATAGTTCACATTTCAACTTTGTCCATAAGGGTTGGAATATTATTTGATGTCTCTTAACAAAATTAAGTGGTATTGTTGGTAAGTAGCTGACAAGATACAACATTTGACATGCAGGGCGCATGGTGATTGACTTGTTCTTCCATTCGTCTGTGTGTTTGTGAAAGGTAAATAGGTTTTACCATTTTGTCTATTGCTTTGATATTAAAATATTGTTTCCTTGGACCATTTCCAATCTACCCATATCACCCAAACTCAGTTTGACCATAACCTTCACTACGGCTGTTACTGTAGTGATATATCAGTATTTCATTTTAAATGGGCTATTTCTTGGTTAATTAGATTTTACCGTTTTGTCTAGCACATTTCTAGAATGCATTGATGATTATTGCATTGGACCATTCCTAATCCATCCATATCCACCCGTATCATCCAACACCAGTTTGACCTTGACCGGAGTTTGATTCTAAATCTATTGCCAAACATGCCACCAGGAGCATATGCATTTATTGTACATAGTGTCTTGTTAGCTCACCAGAGCCGAAGGTTCAGGGTGAACTGTTGGGATGGATCGGTGGATGCTCCTGCACCCGTCATTCTTCGCCTGGCGTCAACAATGGTCTTCTCCTCAGAAACTACCCAGTTAGATTTACTTCAAATTTGCTGTGTTCCTTTTGATGTTCTAACTGCAATTTGCTCATATTATACCAGTTGACCCCTTTTAGGGGTCACTGGAGCTAAAAATGGAAAAACCTTTAATCATCTTCTTATGAACCAATCGATGGATCATCAACAAATTTGGTTTGTAGCATCCATAGATATTTTATCAGATTTGCTCAAATAAAAATGGTTGGCCCCTTTAACGGGCAGCTAGAGCTAAAAATAGAATTACCTTTAAACATCTTTTTCTCATGAACCAATGGATGGATCATCACCAAACTTGGCTTGTAGCATCCTTAGATGGTCCTGTCTCAAGTAAATTTGGTCGGCCCCGTTTTAGCGGGCACTAGAGCTAAAAATAGAAATACATCAAAATGAATTTTTTGCTCACCTGAGCATGTAGTGCTTGGTGAGCCATAGTGATCAGTCAATTTACTCCGGTGTCCACACCTTGGGGTTGTTAACACTAGTGGTCACATGTTTGAACCAATCCTCATCAGACCTGGTCAGAATGCTTGTCTTAATGATGTCTTAGACAAGTTTGAACATGGGTCATTTGGGGGCAAAAACTAGGTCACCAGGTCAAATAGATTGGAAAATTTGTTTACACTCTAGAAGTCAGTTTTGACTGGATCTTCATGAAACTTATAAAATTGTGGGAATATGGGTCATCTTGGGTCAAAAACTAGGTCACCACGTCAACACACCAGGAAACCTTGTTTCTGCTGTAGTGATCACAATTTTATTGAATCTTCATCAAACTTTGTCAGAACATTTGAAAATATCTTGGACAAGTTCGAACATGGGTCCTCTGGGGTCAAAAACTAGGTCACCAGATAAAATCATAGAAACCTCTAGAGGTCACAGTTTTTATTGAATCTTCATGAAACCTTGTCAGAATGTTTGTCCTAATGATATCTTGGACAACTTGCACAATGGGTCATCTGGGGTCAAAAACTAGGTCACCAGGTCAAATATTGGAAAAACCTTGTTAATACTCTAGAGGTCACAGTTTTGATTGGATCTTCACCAAACCTTGTCAAAATGATTGTTTTAATGATATCTTGGTCAAGTTTAAGATGGGTCATATAGGATCAAAAACTAGGTCACCAGGTCAAATCACAGACAAACCTTGTTAACACTCTACGGGTCACAGTTTTAATTTGATTTTGTTAAACTGTGTTAAAATGTTTTTTTTTTCATGATGTTTTGGACAGGTTGATCATCTGGGGTCGCAAACTAGGTCAAGGTAAAATATCCTGAAAACTTTGTAAACCTTCTAGAAGTCACAGTTTTGATTGGATCTTCCTCAAACTTTTTCAGAATGTTTGTATTAATGATATCATGAGCAGGTTTGAAATTGGGATGGCTTAGGATAAGACTAGGTCACCAGGTCAAATCACTTGTAAGCAATAGATGTTGCAATCTTTACTCAGGTGCGCGAAAAAGGGCCATCTTGGCCCTCTCGTTCTCATGATTCTATGGGTGGATTATTGCCAAACTTGGTTTTTAGCGTCATCAGACAGTGTTCTATCAGATTTGCTGAATAAAAATGGTTTGCCCCTATTAGGGGGCCGCTAGAGCTAAAAATAGAAATATCTTAAAATGTTTTTTTCTCATGATTCTATCGATGGATTATTACCAAACTTGAGTTTAAGCATACCTAGATTGTGTTCTATCAGATTTGCTGAAATAAAAATGGATCATGGCAATTAGGGGCCGGCGGAGCTTGAAACAGAAATACCTTAAAATGATTTCTTTTCATGAACCAGTGGTTGGATCATCACCAAATTTGGTCTGTGACATCCTTCAGTCATCACAAATATTCCTTTGTAGTATCCTTTGATGGTCCTTTTCAAGTTTACTATTGTTCCTCATTATTTGTACCTTTATAACCTTTTTAGTAACATGTTAATTTACATTAATTCTGGCGAGCAATGCAGGGCCATCGTGGCCCTCTTGTTTTAATATATTGAAAGGATGTAGGAAGTAAATAATCTGTTGGTTTTACATGGACTACAATAAATGTATTTTGTGCTGTAATTTGTAACTTAAAAGCCTTAATGAATAAATTTTGTTTTTGCTTCTGTATCTTAGAGTAAGATAATCATTTCAGCACCACTGGAAACTCTCCTAAGAAGAAGACTGGACGACCAAAAAAATTAAAGCAAGAAAAAATAACAGATCATGTTACTGTTAAAAAGAAAAGAAAAATTGACAGATTTAAAGGAATGCCTGAAGAGGAAGTTGTTCTTAGATTGTTACCTGATCACCTGGCACCTAATCTTGATATTGTCATTGTAAGCTTCCTTTTACAGTTTTCTGTCAGCGTTTAAAATCAATAATGAACTCTTGCATATTTTCCATAACTACAGTCAAATGACCAAAAGGCCACCAAAGGGAGAGAAGAAATGTAAATGTCTGCTCTGTTAACCTTTGTCTTGGATAGGTTGGTCTATTGTATAAATGAAGATGTGCTAAAGATTTGTCTGGTAGTCAGGCAAGATCTAGCACTGATTAGAAGCACAGGTCAGACTTATGTCTGTTAACTAGAATTGAAATGCAGCATTTAATGTACACCAACAGGGTCATTTGGTGACTTTTCTAGCTTTAGAAGTGGAGGAAGAACCAAGGTAAACACCATAGCCTAAATTAAAATATTGTTTGTTTGCCACTTCCGACAGACCCACCCAAATTTGTCAGTCCAAAAACAATATTTTTTTAATTCTTTCTATGTTTTAAAGATATGTTGTTTGCACTCATTTTAGTATCCTTTTGGTAATTTGTAGTCTGGATCATTTAGGTGCTGTTTGTATCCGTTTGGTATCTGTTAATAATTGTCAGCCCAGTAAGATTATTAAAATTGTTTGTCATGGGTCTGTGCGTCACAAAATATCCCAGTCTGCAAATTAAACAAATAGTCCATGTTTTAGGTGATTAAAATGGCCTGCACTAAAAATCTTCCTTATTAGTAGTCTGATTGCACTATTAATTCTTGGAAATCTTAAGCTGGATTTTTCATTATTACAACAGGGCTGCCAATTTTCCACAGAATTCTGCAGATTTAATCCTCCTGGGACCATTTTTGAGATCGATGTATATCTGTTGAGAAATTGTATTTGAAGGGGGGAGGGTCTGACCCATGCGAGACAACAACAATAAAATATTATTCAATATTACTTTACCAGAACTTCCACTAACTAATCAGCGACAGTGTTTCATTCAGCATCAATCAGTTGTATCGCTTGGCTGATATATAGGAAAATAGAATGGCTGCATGTCCACGCTGCAGGCATTTTTGTCGAGGAAAGGAAATGGTATGTTATAAAGGAAATGCACAAGAATGCTTTATTGTATCAGTGTAGAAGTGTCTATTATGGCCGATTATACTCTTGTACTTGCACGGAACCAATCTGTTTACTGGACCCATTTCCCAATCTCAACAAATATTGATGCAATGAACACTGCAAAGTGTCAGTTTGTTAATTTAGTCCTGAAATATGACTTAATTAGACACAGAAATCACTGAAAATGATGCATTATTAGCCAGTGATCGGGAAAGAAATTTTCTTAATGAGACAATGGCCCTTGTGCATGCAAAATCAGTGTGACATTTTGAAAACCAATGTGACATTTTCATGCAGTGATAAATGAGTAGCAATTAAAACAGTTTTCATAACTATTTATAAGTGTCTATCTGCTAGGCGCTGGTTGCATAAAGAAAAAAGCTAACTTAAAGCGTCAGATGACACTGAACGTCTATCATTAGATGCTTGCTTTTGCAGAATGAAAGAATTGCACTAAGTGTCAGATGACGCAGAGCAGCATTTCATACATGAAAGTATGAAAAACATGTGAAAGTACCAGAGGCACATCAGTTGCCAAAAACCATGTGAAATTTTAGATTTTAATGTGACTATGGCGCATGCCTTTCTCAATCACTGTATTACCGCAAATTGCTGCAATAATGTGTGATCACCTAATATGAATAAGCACCATGAGAACATAATTGTGAGTGTTTTATTGGAAATTTCAGATTTACTTCCCAAGTTGCCTGTTAATTTTCAATTGAAAGGTGGTGGAAAACGGTGACAATTCGTATATGCTTGTGTAGGAAACAACTTTTTGGGGCTTTGCCTGCTAGTCCCCCACCAGGGCTCTGCCCTGGACCTGCAACGTGACCCCCTTGATCCCGGCAAATTTCCTCTTTCATTTCTCTGTTGGCAGTCCTGTTCTGCTAAATGCAAATTGTTTGCAGAGGCATGTGAGAATATAGTAGTCATGTGACCAAGAAACGCAATATCAATTTCATGCAATACATCATCAGCGATGAGTTTCATTTTGAAACAAGTTGTACTTAGCTGAATGACATATAGGAATGACTTCACAAATTGAGGAATTTGTCAATAATGAGGTAACCAACCAGTTAAAACCAAACTGTCATTTTAAGGTTACTATGTACTATGAGTTGATACATCATGTATTTTTTTATGTAGATCTATGACGAAATTTAATGCTATGTGCAATGATAAGAGGGTATTACTTAACAAGCAGCAGTGATCAAGGTTAAAGAGTGCAATATTACAATGATAAGATCTTACTATTTCTTTTAGTTTATCCTGTTTTGCACCTCATCATTAATATGGGTCATTGTTTGGTCCTCCATTTGGATGACTGAATTTTCCAGAAACTTGAATTGAAAAACCTACTTCAGTCATGTTTTTAAAGCAAATAATCCATATTTCTGGAATGAAACACAGCAGAAGTGAAGATATTTTAAGTACAGTCTACTCTTGTTGTTTTTTTGGCCCCCAAAAGATATTTTGTTTTAACACAAATTCGACTTAATATGTCAGACCAATATTGTATTACAAGTAAATAAATAAATAAATGATATTTACTTCATGTATGATGAGTTATATAAAAATATACTGAACTACAAATATCACACAAAAATAAGAGTAAACAATAATAATCTCCCTATTGTTATTGACTAAAAATTAAATCCAACAAGTTGTGAGGCCAGCAAGGTGTGAAAAAGGAGTTTGAAAAGAATTGCCTATTTTCCCATTACAAACTAGAAACTTAGATAAATACCAATTTCTTAACTTTATACCATCAAAGTATTCCCTGTGACTAAAAATACATAACTTCAGTCAATAAATCCATTTCCAGAAGGTGTCACGGTACGCTGGTTTGGGAATAGTGCTTAGGTACTGGAAAACAGCAGATCCCAATGCCTGTCTTGACCGATATGTTTGACCAGCAAGGTAATTTTCAGTTTCTGAAAGAGGAAAAAGTCGCTGGGAGCAAGATCTGGAGAATATGGGGAATGATGGAGAAATGACTTTCTCTTGTTTTAAAAAGTTGGAAACTATTGCAGAGATATGGGCAGGAGTGTTGTCATGAAGAAGACGAACATGTTTGAACTCCGTGACCAGACGTCGTTTTTGGTTGTAATTTTTCCATTTCTTCAGCGCGACGTCTCTGTAAAACTTCCCTGTTATGTTTTTACCCCTTTTGACAGGGACTTGAATTGCAATGCCTTCAATTGAAAAGAAAATTGCATACAAAACTAGTGTTTCCTGCAGAATCTAAGTGAGGCATGGCGTTTAGTGCGCCAAAGGGGCACTTTCAGAGCGCAGTTCTGTGCAAGATTTTTCAACAAGGGCAACAAATCTTATTGTTTAAATGTGTCGTGAAATAAATTTTTTAGGGTAACTACCAAAGAAATAACGATAATAGGGCAATACTATGTTCATAATATTAACATTTTGGGTTGCACTGAGCATATACGTATAAAAGTACAGTAGATTCCAATATGGATAATATACCTTAAATAGTCTGTTATAAATTATGCGCCATTCCCGAACTCGTTAACTATCAACTCCAAACAATTTTTCCGCATTATGTTTTCCTTTTTGTTCTGCATAATTCACAATTTGGTTTAAAAGATGTTGTGCAAGTTTATTTTTCCGAGGGCCTGAGTATTCCTTTTGATATAGGACTTAACACATGCACGCACCCTAAATAATTAAAAGCACGAGACACTAGTCTGATATTTATGACGTCATTTTCCCTGGTCCTGTCTGTTGCCAAAGAAATGCCTACAAAGTCTTGTTAATTTCTGTCATTTGATCAAGAAACGCATCATCAAATACTGTGATACGTCACACTCGTCTGAACCGATTCACCTAGTGCATTAGAAAAGGTTGTGACCCAAAGATCAACTGCAGAAATTGATGTACTGTAATAATAATTGCTAACATGGTTTAAATAATGCTGATTTATTGTGAATGTTTCTACAGGCATTTGGCATGTCTTGAGATCGAACAACTTTATATGTGTAAGTTTCAGCTTTAACAACGCGACTATGAATTGTGATAGACAAATTGATGTCATGACCTCAATTATCCGGGTACTTGCAAAATATTTATTGGCAGGTCAGTTTATCGGTTTTAATTACTATCAGCTTCAGTGTATAGCAGTAGGTGTTAACACAGGTGTGGTTTACGTGACACGCTCGAAAAATTAGTTTACGAGGCAGTTATGGTCCATCACTTCTTGATTAAGGATAAGACAAAGGTCTACAAAGGCCACATTTATAACACATGGCACAATATGCAATTAAAAAGGGCAGCATGGCAATGAGACATGGCGCGGCGCCATCCTAAAATGGCCTGCAGGAAACACTGAAAACCTTCTTGGCGCTTAACGTGCGTTTTGCAACAATGGGTCTTTTATAGTTTCTAATTGCCCATATTTTATTATTATATTTTCGTACTGGCTCAAAGAAGTGAATCCAGGTTTCATCTCCAGTTACTACATTAGCTCACTTGGATTGGTCGTATTCAGGAAACATTTTGAGAAGTTTTTTGACAATTTTACCTGTTGCTTCTTTTGATCATCTGCTAACAAATAAGGTACCCATTCAGCACTAATCTTCCAACATGCAGTGTTTTCTTCAGAATAAATTGTACACTTGATAGTGATATACCTACCATCCGTGCTATATCATGCACCGTATACCTAGCATTTTCGCAATGATTTCTTTTACTTTGGCAACGTTTTCTTTTGCGGTCGCACACTTGGTCTGCCTGATTTTGGTGCATTTTCAACACACTGTTGGTCGAAATCAAATTTCTTTTTCCACTTATGAATAGTGTCATAAGACAGCGAAGTGTTACCATGAACAACCCTAATTTCGCTGAAAATATCCTTCAACGAACGACCAGGTAATGTGCGAGCTTTTATACAAGCCTGTATTTCTTCTTCCTTATCTACGCTTTTGCCAACCATTTTCATATACAGTAGTCAATGACTGTGTGTCTTCAGATGACAAATTTGGTACACATTGAGAAATTTTGTTGGTACATGTATATATCATTGTAAAGGTATCGAATAGAGCTATAGTTGTATCAAGATTTGTGGAAATTTCCGTTAGGGGGGCAATAAGCAATTCTTTTCGAACAGCCCTGGTATGCATCATATTGTCTGACTTTGTAATAAACGACACAAATTAGGTGCAAAATCGTTCATTCTGTCTTCAAAATTACTGTGACATAATGAAAATTTAGAGGGCAAAATTGGTCTTTACTGACAGAATTTTATATTCTTTAAGAAGGAAAAGATTGGGACTTAAAAAATACTTCGCCATTAAGGAAAATTTGTATTAACCGACTTGCCATAACGAGAGTCAAATGTAGATCTATTTAGGAATTGGACAGACAAGAAAAACGAGGTCGGATGCTCTATTGTCTTCTTTAAGTTTTACACTGAATTATGCCATTTAAAAATTATTAATAATTGAAAACTAATGTTTCTGAGGACAAATATTGACCAAGAAATGATTGAATCTTTATATCATGGGTAAAAAAACAGAATTTTAGTGATCAGAATATTGATACTGTACGTATTTACATTCAGTTTTTGGTCACTGGCAAGTAATTGTTAAATCTTATTTAATTAGATTTCAGACTATAAATGTTCTATTTTGGCTACAATTTGTTTTGCAAAAATAGTCTGAAACAATATTGTTCACTTTCCTTCTGAAGAAAACTTGAGCACTTCATGCTATTGAAATGTCTTTTATCATTGTGACCAAAAAAAATACCTACCTACCTACTGATTCAACCCAAAAAGTATGAGTCTGAAGTGGCAAACAAACAATTTTTAATGATGGCTCTGGGTAGGACCACCGACCTCCTTAAGCTAGCTGGACAGATTCCTCACATGTAAAATTTAGTCATTGGTAGGATTCGAACAGTGATTACTTGTTGGAGACTTGAACCAATTAACCATAGAGGCCTGGCTTGACAAAATATACTGTGTGAAGAATATGGTTTTAGCTTATAATTGAATCACTGTAGTTTGATTATTATGTTTGATATGTTAAAACAGGGATTTTTTACCTTATGTAATGGGTACTGGTGAACAGACCCATTCAGAAAGCCAAATTTGACCATTTCTTCTCAAATTTCAAAAAAAAGTAATTTTTACTGATATATTCAAATATTGTGCACAGTATTTTGCTCAGTCAATGGTGTTATGCACCATTTCTGAAATATATATTTGACTATGAAGCTGTTCTTTAAACACAGTTAAATGGCTGATTTTCATTCTTTTATTGCATATTTGTAAATTGATGTGATAAAGGAGAATACAAAACTGTTGTCTGCATTATAGTATAAAAACTCCAAGTTTTAGTCAAAATAACAAGATTTTTCCAAATTTGTCAGTTCCGGTACCCTTCCCAAAATGTGGAAAAAAATCTCTGTGGCATTATTGCACTTTGATGAGTTGAGTTTGATATCAATGTTTTTTATACTATATAGGTTGGGATAAACCCTGGTCTGTATGCTGCTTTTGTTGGTCACCATTATGCTGGACCAGGCAACCATTTCTGTAAGTAGATAAGTGTATGAATTATAATAAGACAAATTGTAGCATACCACACCCAGACCCCGTGCTCAAAGGCCAAGGCCAAAGTGGGTGCTGGATTTTTAACCTTGATTTAACCAAACTTCTAGTATTAGAACAGGTACTGCATTTAAAGGCTGTTAATCTGATGGTCTCAACACTAACACACAAATGCCATCCTTGACCTTAGTATCTCATAATGCATGTAACAGACCATTACCCTGTGTACTTCTCTGACCACCATGATACATACAGAGATCTTAGTCTGTTTTGCCCTTCTCTGTCACGTATTGTCTTGCATGTTAGACACTAACACACATAGGTAATTCGTAGGGATGGGACCGAATATTTGGACATTCGGTTTTTGGTGGAATATTCAGATATAAGTATCCGTTTGAAAAAATGAATTTTAAGATAGAAATTTGATAAAAAAAAATCATGAAAATAATAAGATGCACAAATTCAAAAACTATAATTCACGTCACTTTACTAGAGCATATATTGTAGGCAGAAGTTGCCAGTCAGCAATTACCATCTAGCTTTTTAGCTCACCAGAACAGAAGGTTCAGGGTGAGCTGTTACGATGAGTGAGTGGATGCTGAGGTGTCCGTTGTCTGGCGTCAACAATGGTCTTCTCCTCAGAAACCCGTCGGATTTACTTCAAATTTGCTGTACAGAGGCCTTTTGACGTTCTAACTGCAATTTGCTCATATTATACCAGTTGGCCCCTTTTAGGGGTGGAACCAATGGATAGATCATCACCAAACTTGGTCTGTAGCATCCTTATATGGACATTTATCAGATTTGCTCAAATAAAAATGGTTGGCCCCTTTTAGAGGCCACTAGAGCTAAAAATAGAAATACCTTAATGTAGCGTAAGGGGCTACAAACGTAAAAATAAGCGAAAATGACATTTTAAGTTATTAACAATAATTAAATATCATACTATCATACCATGCAACAAAAAAATCTATCCCTGTATGCAATAATAGTGTTTTATTGCGATAAAAACTGCACCCCCATATCGACTCCACTTTATCAGCGAGAACGATCCAGGATGCGGCATTGTAAGGGGCTCCGTAAGGACAAATTTGTATCAATCGATATTAAATTTGGTATCGCTTGCCGTATGTTAACATAAGTGTTTAAAATTCGACAGATTATCAACATCAAGCGGATTAAAATGGGAAATAAGAAAAATAAGGCTAAGCAAGGTGTTAGAGTGTTCTGAAAAAGTGAAAAATGTAGTTAGAAATCTCTTTCTCGCGGAAGTTGGTTTACGAATGCTATAGATACCGAACTGCATAAATCTATATCCCGTAAAAAACTTGACCATAGTGACGTGACATATTGTCAAAATGGAAACTTTATGGTGGAAAATTACGTAATAAATATATAACTGCAACAATCATTTGATGTGCAAGAAAGGTGTGAATTCATTAACACCTTGGTCGATTGGGCTACTAACATCTAATGTACTTTTAATATAAAATATTATGATGAAATAACTGATCCGGAACGGTGGTCTTATTGAAGTGTGATATCGATATCATACTCTAACGCCTTGTTAATTATACTATCAATGTGGGTCAATTTAGACGTTATATATGTCGCATCACATATTTCTTTTTTGGCGGGAGATATAATAAACAGCAATATGGTATGCTGACACTTCATGCACCTTGCAATAAAACGCACACGATAAGAAAACGAGCTGTCAAAGATTGTTACCCTGTTAATGTAATGACATACCATTTTTACAAGTTTAATTAAATTTATATATTCCAGAGTCAGGTTTCAAACACAATCAAAGTTATAAAACTACAATATATTTAAATTGCCAGTAAATTAATACAGGGAGACTGGGTCAACGAAAATTATTTTCGCTATTTCATTGATGTAATCAATAAAATAGAGTGATTTCAACATGCACTTTTATTAAGCAAGTCTGTACATTTTGGTAAAATATTGAAAGCTATCAAACAAACAATGGGATGAAAAACAGTAACGTCTTATGGACATCGGATGTGCATGTTTTTCGAGAATCTTATATTATTCTGTTATATATCCAATTACCTTTATATATTAGTATGTTTTTAAATGATTACATTAACAGACATAAAACATAGACACTTTTCTACAAATCAATCACATCTTAAGTTCTTATTTTTACACTAAATGCATGGCTACCTTTCATTTAATTTATACAGCGGTTTCCCCAGCCATCTTCTTTAGAGTCATCTAAAATGGTGGGCGGTTTCACTAATTGATCCGCTAACGACGAACGAATTTGATTGGTTATCAAATTTTAGTAGGCTGTATTAATTTATAGAATAATTGTTGATTACACAAGGTGATAATGATCTGACACTTTTATTGTTAATTTGTCGCTTAGAAAAAAACGCAGTGCGTGCTATTTTTGAACAAAGATTGCCGCCTTATTTATAGATGGATTTCAAAGCGGTTTTCGGTATTTTGTAGCGGAAATGCTTATCTAGGGAACCGTGTCACAGAATTTTGATATTTATTTTCTTTTTTTATCTATGACGTATTACGTAATTGTCAGCGGGGTTCAGACTACAGAATTTCTTTACAGTCAAATATCTATTGAATGGAGGGCGTTATCAAAAATCTGTGACACGGTTCCCTGCATGATACCATGATTGTTATTTTAAGTCTAATTGTTGTAATATATCCTTATATACAGAGTAGTGATCTTTATTCAAAAATATGAAAATCACGTGCGATATTGGTTTATAGAAGACAGACCAAGTAAAATATTTGTTTCAAATCACTTGCAATAGACTCTGTATAGTGGGTTTATTAATGTATACAATTATGGTTGACTTTTAAAACTATAAATTAGTAAAACTTGATATCACCATATAGCCACTCACGCTACATTAAAATGACTTTTCCTCATGTTTTTATGGATGTATTATTACCAAACTATGGTTTTTAGCATATTTAGATAGTGTTCTATCAGATTTGCTCAAATAAAAATGGTTGGTCCCTTTTAGGGCCTGCTAGAGCTAAAAATAGAAATACCTTTAAACGTCTTCTTCTCATGAACCAATAAATGGATCATCATCAAACTTGGTCTGTTGCATCCTTTGATAGACTTTTATCAGATTTGCTCAAATGACAACGGTTGGCCCCTTTTAGGGGCTGCTAGATCTAAAAATAGAAAAACCTTTAGTCATCTTTTTCTCATGAACCAATGGATGGATCATAACCAAACTTGGTATGTAGCATCCTTAGATGGTCCTTTCTCAAGTTTGCTCAAATAAATTTGGTCTGCCCCTTTTAGGAGCCACTAGAGCTATAAATTGAAATACCTTAAAATGACTTTTTCTCATGATTCTATCGATGGATGGTTACCAAACTTGGTTTTTAGCATCTTTAGATAGAGTTCTATCAGATTTGCTGAAATAAAAATGGTTGGCCCCAATTAGGGGCCGCTAGAGCTAAACATAGAAATACCTTAAAATGACTTCTTTTCATGAACCAGTGGTTTGATCATCACCAAATTTGGTCTGTGGCATCCTTCAGTCATCACGAATATTCTTTTGTAATATCCTTTGATGGTCCTTTATCAAGTTTATTATTGTTCCCATTATTTGCCCTCAAGTGTACCTTTATTACCTTTTTAGTAACAAGTTAATTACTATTTATTCTGGTGAGCGATGCAGGACCATCATAGCCATCTTGTTAAACATGTTAGCATGTAAAACATGAATAAGAAACTTTATAATCTTTTTGTACTTTGTCTATTTTATGTAATGTGAAAAATACCTTGAAAATGATTTACAAGAACAAGAAATAATATAAGTTATGTACAGTCAAACTTTTGTCCTTTGTAGACAGGTGTCCTTTGTTTGCAGGTTTGATGAAGTACAAAATTCTCACTAAGAATGGTGTTAGTTTACTGCTTCCCGGTATGCTAATCAATACCTTTCAAAATAAGCATACTTTTGTTGACACATTCTTACTGGGGAAAATACCGAACAAACTAAATGTTAATATATTTTATCATTTGATTCACAGAATAAGCATCTTTCACCAAAATTCAATGTTTGATGCATGGGCTGCCAGTGGCATTAAAAAGCATGACAAGTCCAGCCCTATTCCTTAGCCAGATACATTTTATGAACATCAATAACGAGCTACATCCGAAAATGAACTATCCGATATTGGTACACTTTCATATGTTTTTATTTCTATTAATTTATTTCTTTGAGTCATGCGGTCACCAATTTTACTAAAGAAAGCACTTGACATAATGTTTACTAATCATAAAGAGCTGAAAATCGTGAGTATTAGTTACGATTTTTAATACACTAGAAATTCCATAAATTGGTCTTGACAAGGGAATTTAGTCTAATTTTATTAACAAAACATTCATACTTGAGGCATTTTTGCATTGAATCAAGTTCTACATAAAAATGTATTGACATGAATGTTTTTAAAACTGAAAACTTGTAACATTAATCATTGCCGGCAGGCCTAATGATAGACTAATTGTCTATGGATATCTTTAATTTTCACACCCTTTTATGACAATTATCAATAGAGCAGGTCAAACATTCACACCTTGTCTCCTTCGAATGGCAACTTTATTGTCTCAATATACAATTCAATAAACAATCAATTAAACCTGGAATGTCAAATTTACAAGTGTCATGATCACATGAAGCAATCAATATCTTGGCATCAATTAGTTGTTTCACATGTCCGTTGTCCAAGGTCCAAATGCCGATTCAGGTAATGACTTTGGTGTCTGCTGTCCGCAGTCGGCAGGTGCCCGCTATATAAGGTCATTTAAAGAGTGTTTTTCGTTGGGGGGAAATTACAGTGTCTGTTGTGGACAGGTGTCCGTTGTTCACAGATGTCCGTTAGCACAGTTTAGACTGTATTTCCGTAATTGTTGTGCTTGGCTGCATTGATGCCTAGAGAACTTAAGAGGAAGAACAATATATTCCTATATCTAGAACAGGACTGATAACATTATAAGAACAACATGATCATCATTTAGGATGGTTTAATTGACAAATGAAATATCAAAGCAATGATATTTGTTTACTAAATCTAACAGTATTTATATACTGGAAATTTAATTATGCTGTAGTTCTATAAATTGTGTTAAAATGTAGTTTGAAATGAAATTTATCCATTCCAGCGTCATTTAAGTTTTAACTTAAATGACGCTGGAATGGATAAATTTCAGTAATCATTATCAGTTTAATGTCTTACTAAGTAATGTATTAATTGACATTAATTTGTACCTTATGGAGCCCTACAGAGCCATCCCCTTGATGATTCTGGCTAATGAAGTGAAGTTGATGAATAGGTGCAGTGTTTATCTCAATAAAACGCTGCGCTTTTCTGTGTTTGGATATTTTGTTGCATAATATAGGGCTGCATTGGAAGATTTCTGCCCTGAACTTAGAAAATGTCGTCTGCAAAAACACAGCTAATGCTGCGGGCGTTTTTTTGCGGAAAAAATGGTATAAAGAAATGCACACGAATTCTTTATTGTATTGGTGTAGAATAGTGTCTATTGTCGCCAATTACACTCTTTAAGTTGCACGAATCCCGCATTGTATTCCAACATTTGTTATTTCATCTTTGAACCAATCCGTTTACCAGTTCCGTCTACCAATCTCAACAAATATTGATAACAGTTAACACTATGAAGTGTCAGTTTATTAATTTAGTCCCGAAATATGGCTTAACTAGATTCAGAAATTGCCGTAAATTATGCATTAACAGCCGCAATAGTGGCAAATTTTGGATCAGCACCATGAGAATCTAATTGTGAGTATTTCATTGGAAATTTTAGATTCACTCCCGAAGTGGCCTGTTAATTTTCGTTTGAAAAGGTCGAAGAAACCAGTGACAATACGTATATACTTGTATAGTTAAAAATTGTTATGTATCCAAGTTTTCTGCCCATGTTCCCACATTTTCATGTTTGGGTATATATACCCAGGTTTAAATCATTGGGAATGCTGAATTATTAGAGGTGTTATATTGTCAGGAAATTCATTCTAAACCCGTCTGAAAAGCTGAAATACCAGGAGCTTCTTGGGGCTTTTCCCCCTTTTCCCCCACTTGGGCTCTGCCCTGGACCTGCAAAGGGACCTATGCAGCCCCCTTGACCCCCGGCAAATTTTGCTCTTTTTAGCTCACCTGAGCACGTAATGCTTGGTGAGCTAAAGTCATCAGTCAGTCTACTCCGGTGTCCAGCGTCCACACCTGGGGGTTGTTAATGTTCTAGTGGTCACACTTTTGAGCAAATCTTCATCAGACCTGGTCAGAATGTTCGTCTCAATGATATCTTGGACACGTCTGGGGTCAAAAACTAAGTCACCAGGTCAAATAGAATGGAAATTCTGAGAACACTCTAGAAATCACACATTTGCTTAGATCTTCATGAAACTTTTTAAGAATGTTTGTATTAATGATCGTGTAAAATTGTATGAATATGGGTATCTGGGGTCAAAAACTAGGTCACCAGGTCAAATAATAGGAAAACCTTATTAATGCTCTAGAGGTCACAGTTTTGATTGGATCTTCACCAAATGTGTCAGAACATCAGTCATCTGGGGTCAAAATCTAGGTCACCAGGTCAAATCATAGAAAAACCTTGTTAACATTAAGGGGTCACAGTTTTGATTGGAGGTTCACTAATCCTTATCAAAATGCTTGACTTAATGATGTCTTGGCCAGGTACGAATATGGGTCATCTGGGGCCAAAAACTAGGTCACCAGGTCAAATCTTTGGAAAACCTTGTTAGCCCACTATAAGTCACAGTTTTGATTGGAGGTTCACCAAACCTTGTCAAAATGATTGTCTTAATGATATCTTGGTTAAGTTCGATCATGGGTCATCTGGGATTGAAAACTAGGTCACTAGGTCAAATCACTGGAACACCTTGTTAAGCGTTTAGAAGTCGCTGTCTTGATTGGATTTTCCTCAAACTTTGTAAGAATGTTCGTATTAATGATAACATGAACAGGTTTGAACATGGGTCAACTCAGGTTAAAAAGTAAGTCACCGGGTCAAATCACAGGAAAACCATGGAAGTTGCAATCTTTTCTCAGGTGAGTGAAAAATTGCCATCTTGGCCCTCTTGTTCATTTTCTCTGTTGGTTGCCCTGATAATATGAAAGTATAATACTTAATCTTTGTAAATAACTTAAAATATTGTTTACTTATGAAGCCAATAACACCACATTAACATACAAGGTATTGACCCAGGTTGTTGTTATATTGACTTGCGTAAAAGCTACTTTACTAATAGCGTCAACAACTTTTACAGATGTGAGATGAAAGCCGATTCCTGAAAAAATGGTATGACAAAATGTACAGAAATTGTTTTGTTATGGTTTTAAAATCTTCATGTGATATTGTACATGTATATGATATGTGTTTTTTGCAGGGAAATGTATGTATTTATCTGGTCTAATACCTGAACCAATGAATGCCATGCAAGACTTTAAACTGCTTGAATATGGCATTGGATTCACCAACATTGTTGCCAGGACGACCAAAGGCAGTGCTGACTTATCAAGGTGCTTTTACTCATTCAATTTCTGAGTATAAATATTACATATAATTAAATTTCTAGTATTTGTTTTTCAAAATATAAAGCTTCTTGTTTATACATATTTATTACAGCATTTACTACTGCAATGATTTCTGCTGTGTGTACCATATTTGACTGTGTATTTGACGCAGATGTGTATGAGACACACCCCCGTTTTTGAAAATATCTGAGGCAAAATGATATTTTTGTGGATAAGACGCACCAAAATTTGATGAAATCCTGGTCCAAAATCTAAATTAACATTGATTTATTAGGTGCCATGCATACAAGATTTAGTGCTATAATAATTATATACCTTTGTATATACTTGCATAAACATGTGGATTGCAACTTGCTCAAAATGTAATACAAGTTGACATGTTACCATTTGTGTAAATTATTTCACAGTTTCATTGTCCCCCACCGTAGACATATTGTCTACCAACTGTCCACTCCAAGTTACCGTAGAAACACAAGATAGTCAATTAAAATCACTCAATAAATGCCTGTTTCAGAGATATTTTTATTGAAGTCATTTATGAACCAGAGATAAGAGTCAATATCAAATGAATTTGAAAATAACATGCAAATTATTCGGTTGACATTAACTCTCTTAATAAATAAATCAAGCATAGCTCTCGTGCCAGGCGATCTTTTTTGTCAAATTCACTTTATTTACCCTATCTATATTACATGTATTGATTTAATTAAAATTAAATACACATGTCTGCAATATTAATGACACTTAGACAGGTAATCCAACTTATTAGACTATTTGTGATGGCGATACGTTTTTTATTTGGCCCTGTCCTGCACAGTCTAACAAAGAATTGCATATTTGTGTAGCGAAATGACGTTTTTTTGGGGGGCTGATTTGAGTTGTTTGATGAGTTTAGATTTAAAAAGTAGGTTTGTTCGGATATATTAATCACGGAAATCAAGTGCCTATGCGGAAAATCCCCAATTAAAACTTGTTGGGCATGATAACTACGATATCTGTGAACAATTTGATCAGGTTGGTAGATAGGAAACACGTTTGTAAACTCTTATTAAATATTCCAATACGCCTTTTCTGAAATGTGCACTAATGTTTTTTTTCCACTATCTCTCTATGTATCACTATCCATATATATCACTATCTATGGAAAACAAAACCGATGTTATGGCGGACAACTGCCAGTGTTGAGGTAGATATCTACTGGTGTCCTGCTAAAAACTTTCCATCCACTGTATTTAACCCATCACGGGTGCAGTTTAGAAGAGGTATTAACACAGCTGATTTAAATTTTATATATGGAGTGTGCAATCTCATGCAATGGTCAAACTATTGAAGCCAAAGACTTTATTAAATATGTGGGAGCTACTCTTGATCAAAGTCTGTCATTTGACACAATGGCATGGTCAATCATTGGGAAAGCTAATTCTAGGTTAAAGTTTATGCATAGGAAAAGCAAGTTTCTTAGCTATCACACTAAAAGGTTACTGGCATCATCCTTAATTCAAAGTCAATTTGACTATGGTTCTGCAGTGTGGTTTAACAGCTTGACACAGGATTTAAAAATAAATTGCAGGTCACCCAAAACAAGATAATTAGATTTGTATTAGGCTTTGACCCAAGAACACATCTCGAGCAGTCATTTTGTCAAGCTGAATTGGTTACCTGTCTCCAAAAGGGTTGATCAAATAATTCTCTGTCATGTGTTTAAAATTCACAGTGGAAAGCACCAGGTTATCTTAGTAGGCATTCCACCCCAGTTAGTTCAGCCCATAGCTATCCCACTAGGCTAAGAGTTTCAGCTGATTCTTCCAGTGAATCCTTCACTGACAATGGTAAATATTGCCTTCCAAAGGTCAAAGGTTTTGGTTTTAAATCTTTTGCTTTTAATGGAATTTCCTTGTGGAATGGTCTTCCTTAATCTGTCGGAGAAGTTAAGAATGCCTCTCGTTTTAAGGCCCTTGTCAAAGCCCATCTCTTGTCTGGGATCTTCAGCATTTTATAGGCTTTGTAGATTTTTATTTTTTCTTGTACAAGGAAATTATATGAACAAACCTGTAATATATTTATTCTTTACTGTGATATTTGTAAGTAATTAACCATTGTGTTTCAAATTTACTTGAGTAATTTTGTGCCAAATTCTTATTAAAGTTTCACTTTGGTTGTTTTTTCCTAGGGAAAGCCATAGAATACTTAGGCACCACAATGGAAATAAGGATTTGATTCCTTTCTTGTGCTATCCCTGTATTTTGATGTTTTGACATGGTTAAACATTTTTGCACTATAAGTATAAGTTATCATTGTGCCTTTTCACTTTATCCTCTTAGGTCATTGGATTTTTATAAATTAATATAACTTGTCTTTTGATTTAGTTAAAAGTGCAAAATTTAATCTTTTTAACATTTAATACAAATCTCACTGTGATTTATAATTTGATCATTTTATTGTTGTTATAAGTCTTGTTTTATGTATATTTATGTTATTTCCATGTTGATTCATTATTGTATGAAATAAAAATGTAATATGATGTCTCAGGCAGCGGTTGTACAGAGTGGAAATTTCGTGACATCATGATATGGTAAAATATGTGGTACGGCATGGCTGCTTGTATACTATGTGCTACAAAAAATTTTAAGTCAAAATTTTTGAATTTTGGCCTAAGGTACTGAGAATTTATGGCGCAGTATCAAGGATTATTGTTATTTCTATACAGGTTTCCCACAGTCAGGGAAAAGTCAGGGAAAAATGATTTTTTTCAAGGTCAGGGAAGTCAGGAAATTTTGAAATTGGTCAGGGAAATTTGAACATTAAGCAAAAGTAAGGGAAAAGCCAGGGAATTTTGTAAGAGAAGAATGTTGGTCAAACAGTAGGAAGCGAAATCAGTAAAGGCTAAGGTAGTTTCCGTTATATTATTTTGGGTATCTTTATCATTATTTATGATTATGGGCATCTTTTTTTTTCTTGTAAACATCTTACTCTAAAAAATATGCCTATGCCTGAAGATTGTGGATATTTTTGTCATTTACAGTAACTAACTTATTAAGTAAGAAGCTGAAAGGGGTTTAAAGATACATTTAATGCTGAAAGATTGCGCAAACTTGACGCTGTTATTGGTCAGGGAAAAATGGTTTTATGTCAGGGAAAAGTCAGGGAATTTTGATTTCTCTTCTTTGTGGGAACCCTACTATAGATTTGAGTAAGCTTTACCAGTTACTGTTCATTTTTATGTAATTTGTGTTTCCACACATGAATATGCAGTTCTTTGTAAGGCTGAGAGGATTGGCCTTCTTAATTCATTTATGAAATTGGCCAACCAGAAAGCCGAATAAGTAATTCTAGTAGACAGGCTACCGTAGCAAAAACAGCTACGGATCGACAACGGTTTGAAACTGTACGTACATTCGGATGATACGTTTTCGTTTACGGTCAATATTGCCCTGGAAATCGTGTTCTCAATTTTTTCTGGAGTATAAGATGCACCCAAAACTTTTAATATATTTCTAGGGAAAAAATGTGGGTCTTATACGCAGTCAAATATGATAGTACTGTAATGATGTTTGTTATATGTAGTACTACAGTGATGTCTGTTATATGTAGTACTTCAGTGATGTTTGTTATATGTAGTACTGTAATGATGTTTGTTATATGTAGTACGTCAGTGCTGTCTGTTATATGTAGTACTACAGTAATGTTTGTTATATGTAGTACTACAGTGATGTTTGTTATATGTAGTACTACAGTGATGTCTGTTATATGTAGTACTACAGTGATGTCTGTTATATGTAGTACTACAGTAATGTTTGTCATATGTAGTACTACAGTGATGTCTGTTATATGTAGTACTACAGTGATGTTTGTTATATGTAGTACTACAGTGATGTCTATTATATGTAGTACTACAGTGATGTTTGTTATATGTAGTACTACAGTGATGTTTGTCATATGTAGTACTACAGTGATGTCTGTTATATGTAGTACTACAGTGATGTTTGTTATATGTAGTACTACAGTGATGTATGTTATATGTAGTACTGTAATGATGTTTGTTATATGTAGTACTACAGTGATGTATGTTATATGTAGTACTGTAATGATGTTTGTTATACGTTGTACTGTAGTAATGTTTGTTATATGTAGTACTACAGTGATGTCTGTTGTATGTAGTACAACGGTGATGTCTGTTATATGTAGTACTGTAGTAATGTTTGTTCTATGTAGTACTACGGTGATGTATGTTCTATGTAGTACTACGGTGATGTATGTTATATGTAGTACAACGGTGATGTATGTTATATGTAGTACCGTAGTAATGTTTGTTCTATGTAGTACTACGGTGATGTATGTTCTATGTAGTACTATGGTGATGTATGTTATATGTAGTACAACGGTGATGTATGTTCTATGTAGTACTACAGTGATGTATGTTATATGTAGTACTACGGTGATGTATGTTATATGTAGTACTACAGTGATGTATGTTATATGTAGTACAACGGTGATGTATGTTCTATGTAGTACTACAGTGATGTATGTTATATGTAGTACTACAGTGATGTATGTTATATGTAGTACAACGGTGATGTATGTTATATGTAGTACCGTAGTAATGTTTGTTCTATGTGTAGTACTACGGTGATGTATGTTATATGTAGTACTACGGTGATGTATGTTATATGTAGTACTACGGTGATGTATGTTATACGTTGTACTACGGTGATGTAATGTTTGTTATATGTAGTACTACGGTGATGTATGTTCTATGTAGTACTAAGGTGATGTATGTTCTATGTAGTACTACGGTGATGTATGTTATATGTAGTACTACGGTGATGTATGTTATATGTAGTACAACGGTGATGTATGTTATATGTAGTACTACGGTGATGTATGTTATATGTAGTACTACGATGATGTATGTTATATGTAGTACTACGGTGATGTATGTTCTATGTAGTACTACGGTGATGTCTGTTGTATGTAGTACAACGGTGATGTATGTTATATGTAGTACCGTAGTAATGTTTGTTATACGTTGTACTGTAGTAATGTTTGTTATATGTAGTACAACAGTGATGTCTGCGATATGTAGTACAACAGTGATGTCTGTTATATGTAGTACTGCAGTAATGTTTTTATATGTAGTACTACAGTAATGTTTGTTGTATGTAGTACTACAGTAATGTTTGTCATATGCAAGTGATTTGAAACAAATGTTATGCTTGGTCCGTCTTCTATTAACCATTTGTGCATGTAATTTACATATCTATATAACGATAACTACTCTGTATATAGGGATGTATTACAACAATGAGACTTAAAATAACATGCAGGGAACTGTACCTCAGATTTTTCATAACACCTGCTGTTTATTTGGTATTTGACATGGAAGAAATTCTGTAGCCGGACTCTACTGATAGTTATTTAATACACTTTAAATTAAAAATGAAAAACAAACATCTAAATATATTAAATTTATTCATATATATTATCAGATCATTATCTTCACATGTAATTAATGATTACTCAGTGAATTAATGCAACCCATTTAATTTTGATAGCCAGTGAAAATCGTTGATGTTTACGGTGCAGTTGTTGAATCCATTCCCATTTTTGATGTCCAGTAAGAGTTTTAATCACAAATTTTTGCCAAAATAGTATTATATCATACCCACACAATACACAACACGTCAGATATCACTCTAATAGAGTGGCTCTTTACGGGAAAAATTACCTATTGGGAAATCCATTTCATAAACTCTGCCATTAGTTAAATAAGTAATAGCGATATATTTGCTGTAAAAACACAACTTTAAATTGTTATTGGTTAGTAGGAAGTATGTTTGCTATATTAATGAAGTAATTTAAAAACAGACTTATACACGCAAATAAAGTTTAAAGAATTTATTTGATGGGATAATGTAATGTCTGTTGTCTGTAAGAAGTTACCTCATTTTCTACCCTTTTATTTGTTTGATGTAATTTCACTATATTACATATACCAACAATGTACAGTTTTGTTTAAATTAAAGATTATGTTGAAATAAATTTGGTTTATTGATGATATCAATAAAATATCAAAACAATGATATTCGTTCACTTGATCACTGCAATAGATAAATTTCATTAGACATATATCAATTTGACCTATTAGGTTAAAATTATGCAATTGGTACGAAGTTTTGTTTTGATTAATACTAATTTGTACCTTACAGTGCTCCCTACAATGCTGTTCCCCAAATGACTCTTGCAGATACAGTGAAGTCAATAATGGGGTACAGTATTTATCACGATAAAACACTATTTTAGTGCGTTTGGTTTGATTTTTTAGTTACTTGATAGGAAAGCATAATATTTAATCTTTTAAAATAACCATTTTTTATGTAATAAGGCAGTTAGGCAGCCTTAAGTTATCAGTCAGTGTGCAGCAGATACCCATAGATATAATTTGGTCATTAGCAAGTTGTTATGAATGCCAAGATTAGGATTGTTCTTGTTTTATAGGGTGTTTCTTGTTTAAACTTTTGTTTGATATAATTACAGGAAGGAGATAAAAGAAGGGGCTGAAATTCTCACTGAGAAACTGCTGAAGTTCAAACCAAAGATTGCTGTCTTTAATGGAAAAGGTATTTTTAGCTCACTTGAGCATGCAGTACTCATGGTGAACTAACGACAATGATCACCCTGTCCACCACTGTGTGATGTGTCTCATAAACAGTTGTTTCATATGAAATAAGATATCCCCTGAAGCCACTGAACTAATTACGATCAATCTTAATAGGAATGATCCATTAATGGTCTTCTTCCAAGATTTACAAATGATTGCCCTTGGTTAAAAAATTTGCCTATCCTGGGGGTTATTTGTTTTACATAGATTATATTGGAAAAACCATCAAATATCGTTTTGGCTAGAACCATGTAGCCTTGAGCTTAGATATTTGATGTGTTGCATTGTCATATGGTCTTGTACAGAGATTGTATAAATTTTGCCCCTAGGGATGAAATTGTCCCTGCCCCAGGGGGTCACTTGTTTTACATAGATTTAAATACAGAAAACGTTTAAAAACCTTCGTGGTCAAAGCACATGGCCTAGAGCTTAGATATTTTGTGTGTTTAACATTTTCTTGTGGTCCTCAATCGTTACTTTTCAAATTATGCCCCTGGGGTTGAAATTGATTCTGCCCTGTAGGTCACTCTTTTTGAAATACTGTAAATAAAAAGAAAATATGAGGGTTGTTCGATATGTAATATGTATTGTACGATATTTCAAAAGCATTTGACTCAGCTAGTGAAATGAACATTACATTCCTTAAAGTATTCTCTGCATTTGAAATACATAATTTCAATCTCTGAATCCATTTTTGAAATGTGTCACAATATGCTGATTTAGCAGGGCTGCCAATTTTCTGCAGAATTCTGTGGATTTAATCCTCCTGAGGCCATTTTTGAAACCAATTTAAATCCATTGAGAAATTTGTGGGGGTTAGTGGGGTCCTACTGATGTGAGACGACAACGATAAAATATTATTCGATATTATTTTACCGGAACTTCTGCTAACTAATCAGCGATCATTTCGTTTCATTCAGCACCAACCAATTGTATCATTTAGCTGAAATATGTGAAAAACAAACTGTTGCGTGTCCAGTTTAGGGTGTAGTCACTGGTGTGATTGATCATTCATGTACAGTCAAATGATAAATCTATTTCAACTACATTGTACATGTGAAATCTTCAGTTATGAAATGGCGGCATTCCCATTCACACAAAAACCATTCGTAATCACATAAAAATATGAATATGCATGCAATATTTTACGGACTTCTTAAAACGATTTCAACAATGTAAACAATGTGCAGATGCTTGCATTATATAGTTCCCGGTGCAGAGCGGTTCATTGGAAGATTTCTGCCCTGATTATATCGGAAATTTCAGATTAACTCCCGAAGTCGCCTGTTAATTTTCGTTTGAAAATATCGTGGAAACTGGTGACAATTCATATATACTTGTATAGACTTGTATATTGTACCCATATACCCATATTTTTCACAACATGTGGGTACAGGTACTAGGTTTAAAAAATTATTGGGAATGCTGAGTTTAATAAACATTAAGAGATGTCATATTGTATTGTAAGGAAATTCATTCTAACCCAGTCTGAAAAATTGAAATACCAGGAGCTTCTGGGGGGCTTCGTCCCCTGGTCCCCCACCATTAATTAAAGTTTGGAAACAATTTTAGCAATTGCTTAGCGGTTTATACACATATCCTTTTCTGGTCTTCTGTCAATATATAGGGTATCCACCTGGCAGAAATTTTCTGGACTTTTAAAATACACTTCAATACGCTTTCAGTGAGAAATTTCTTTCTCCACTTATGAACTGTCCCATAAGATCCCTTATCATGTTTTGTGTGAACTTTTATAATTATAAGCTCTAATTTCTTCAATATTTTCTACCCATTTCCCAACCATTTTTGCTGTTCGTTCCGAACAACAGTGTAGCCAATTCTCAACAGTCGTAGGCAGCAAATTTTACTACATACTGAAGAGCTTCTGTAACCTCCCAACTGAGAAAATAGCGTGAAAATGTTTTCAATATCACACTTCAATGGCAATTTGCATTCTAGTCAAAATCAGATATGCATAATTGTAATGGCGTAATCATAATCGAGTAACACAGCCATTATTTTACGCAGCAGAAATTCAGTCAATAATAGTTTCATTCATATACTATCTATAGGAAAGATCAGTGATAACAATTTGTTACTAAAAAAAGCACTGCTGATATGCCAATCAGTGGCTTGCAGAATAGGTCGGACAAACACTGTCGCCAGTTCGATTGAAAATCATGGAGGACAATAAAGAATATTTTGAAATAAACAAAGAAAATCAACTGGGGATACTAGACCAATGTTATGGTCTGTGTATTAACGACTCACGGTATGGGGAAAATATGAAGAACTTGTGGTGGATTCCTTTCCCTAAACCAAAACATCAACAAGATAAATGTCTATGCTGGATAGGAGCAGTGGACAAGAGGGTTTCACGACGGAAAATGTACGCAAATGGACTTATATTTGTTCCAAACATTTTGTTGGAGGCAATGGGCCAACCTCTGACCATCCTGATCTGATTTACTCCATTAGAAGTAAGTTTATTTACAAACTGATGCGTACTGAGTTCATTTTCTATATTAAACATAATAAATTCTATTATATGACCGATGTAATTTCAATTTGAGCTAGTCTTAAACTGCCTCACGTGTATTTTTAAAACAATTATGAGGGACTTCTGCAAATTTTATTTAATATGACGGATCCTTTCAAACATGTCAACTCCACACCTAGGTTGTTCGATAAAGTCTTCCATTGGATATTTCTCTTAGGTTTATACTAGATAGATTAAGCATAACAATTTTTATGTTACAAGTTTTCTGTATAAATACCTTAATAGTTATGGAAAACGTCAATGTCATTGCATGTCAGTTAATATGTCAATAGCTGCCTTTGATATTCGAAAAAAGTTAAAAAAGATGCACAATTTATCATAAAAATATTTGCCCTGTTATATTGTATCTTACAGCTGAATTTTAAAATTAGAAAGATATTTATAGTTCGCATATCATCAGAACTTACAACATCTCGTATGATATCCTCTGAGATATAGACTGATGGATTTGCTTACATTGTTTTCAGACTTTCATGATTAATTTCAATTTCAGAGAGAAGGCACCCACACCATGAGCATAATCAGTATAAAAAAGCAACTATTTGAAGCCTCACAAACACTACAGTCTCTGCAAGATGTTCCCCAACATGAGTTATCTGATATAACTGATGAGCTTCTTTCTCTCCAGAACACAGACATTGGTTCATTAGATCTTTTACCCATTAATGTAATATTTTTATTCCTTTCAAAAGTTTATGATTTAAATTTGCATGTTCAGTTTAATTTCATACTCATTATTGCATTGGATCTAATATTTTTTCCTAGTATACAATTTTCAATTCTACTTTATAGGCAGGGGATAAACATTTATTGATTAGTGATTTAGATTGTGAAATAATTATTTTTACTTATTTAATGTTATTATGTATTAGAAACTTTAAAATGTTTCTGTTCCAGGACAATCCACTTCCAATCCAACATGAGCCAGATACTGTGATTGCTGTTTCAATTCAGGACAATCCAAACCATTTGGACCCAGATAATGATTGAGATTGACAAATTTCATAATCAACATACACTTTGTATGCAATGATGTATTAGTTTCAAAATGCTCTCATGATTTTGTTATTTTATAAACAGTACAATTTAATAAACAAGTAGAGTTGCATTTGTTTTGCTCTTGATATGAGTATTAGTATTTGTCAAGTATTTCAGTTTAATTGTGATCACCATGGTATTTCTCCTGTTCTCAGAGTCTCAAATGCAGTTTGCTTTAGTGTCTCCTATCAAAGATGGAAGGATATAAATTTGTATGTCCATTACAAGTACTTTTTGGATTGAGTTTATACTTTACACAATGGTAAAACTTTATTGACCAAGAACCATAACTCTACCTTGCCTCATTTTTGTCGAGCCCGCTTGCGGTGAGCTCGACATAGTTGTCAAAATGGCGTTCCATGTATGTGTGTCCGTCTGTGCGTGTGTAAGTCTGTCTGACTTTGTCCGTACCATTAACTTCCCTATGCATCAATGAATTTTTAGCTCACCAGAACCGAAGGTTCAGGGTGAGATATTAGGATGGGTAGGTGGATGCTCCGACATCCGTCGTCAGCAATGGTCTTCCCCTCAGAAACTACTAATCGGATTTACTTCAAATTTGCTGTGCAGAAGCGTTTTGATGTTCTAAATGCAGTTTGCTCATATTATGCTAGTTGATCCCTTTTAGGGGTCACAAGAGCTAAAAATAGAAAAAAACTTCAATCCTCTTTTCATGAGCCATTGGATGGATCATCACCAAACTTGGTCTGTAGCATCCTTAGATGGTCCTTTCTCAAGTTTGCTCAAGTAAATTTGGTTGGCCCCTTTTAGGGGCCACTAGAGCTAAAATTAGAAATACCTTAAAATGACTTTCTCATGATTTTATCGGTGGATTGTTACCAAACCTTTAGATAGTGTTCTATCGGATTTGCTGAAATAAAAATGGTTGGCCCCAATTAGGGGCCGCTAGAGCTAAACATAGAGATACCTTAAAATGACTTCTTTTCATGAACCAGTGGTTGGATCAACACCAAATTTGGTGTGTGGCATCCTTCAGTCATCACAAATATTCTTTTGTAGTATTCTTTGATGGTCCTTTATTGAGTTTATTATTGTTCCCCATTATTTTCCCACAAGTGTACCTTTATTACCTTTTTAGTTACAAGTTAATTAATATCTATTTTGGTGAGCGATGCAGGGCCATCATGGCCCTCTTGTAAAATGACTTGGCACAATTGTTCACCATGATGAGATAGTGTGTCATGCGCAAGACCCAGGTCCATATCACAAAGGTCAAGGTCACACTTGTGGGGTTTAAAGAGCAAAAATTGGCATGTTTTATCTTGGCACGATATGGTTCTTCACATATGGGTAGGACGTGCAGTAACAAAGAACCATATCTTTATTTTGTCCCTTTTTCTCCCCTTTTCTTTTGATATTACACTTGTCTGGAGCACGAGATCCATGAAGTATTGAAATTATTGAGATGAAACTTTATACTTTGGTTGCAATGAATGAGAGGAACAGTATACTGACCAAGAATTGCAACTATGACTTACCCGTTCTTAACTTATCTCCCCTTTTGTAGTTATATTATTATTGTATAGAGCATGCCTGATAAGCTATTGAAGCTTCACACACGAATAGAGGCTATTGATAATTCTTCCCTTTATTAATTACCTCCCTTTTCCTATTGTAGTATTGAAAGGTTGAGTTAGTATAGTTAATAAAGGAAGTGCAATGACCTAGAACAATAATCCATTGCAGCCGATTTTTGGTTAACTTCCCTGATTTTCAGCTCACCTGAGCACGAAGTGCTCAGAGTAAGCCATATTAATGGGTCTATATCTGGCATCGTGTGGCATTGGCATGCACCTTGTGAACACTCTAGAGGTCACATTTTTGGTCAGAGGGTTATGAAAATTGGTCAGTGGCTTTGTCTTGATGATATCTCGGATGAGTTCGAAAAGGGCTATGTGCGTCATTAACTAGGTCATTGGGTCAAATGAAAGAAAAATCTTGTGAACACACTAGAGACCACATTTTTCATCAAAGGGTCTTGAATATTGGTCAGTGACTTAGTCTTAATAATATCTCGGACAAATTTGAAAAAGGGCTATGTGGAGTGTCATTAACTAGGTCACTGGGTCAAATGGAAGAAAAACCTTAACACTCTAGTGGCCGCATATTTGGTCAAAGGGTCTTGAAAATTGGTCAGTGGCTTTGTCTTGATGATATCTCGGATGAGTTCGAAAAGGGCTATGTGGGGTTATTAACTAGGTCACCGAGTCAAATGAAAGAAAAACCTGGTGAACACTCTAGAGGCCACATTTTCATCAAAGGGTCTTGAAACTTGGTCAGTGGCTTAGTTTTGATGATATCAAGAGTGACAAGTCACCAGGCCAAATCACTGGAAAACCTTTTTAACATTCTAGTGGTCATAGTTTTGACATGTATTTACCAAACCTCGTCAGAATGTTCGTCTTAATGACATTTTGGACAAGTTTGAACATGTGACATCTGGTTTCAAAAATGCAGGTCATCAGGTCAAATCAGTCGCAATCTTTACTCAGGTGAGCGAAAAAGGGCCATCTTGGCCATCCTATTTACTTGTATACCTCAAAAACTATTGAAGGAATTGACTCGAAAATTTTCCTGAAAAAGACGCCCTTGCCATCACCCTACAAGGAAATGCAACTTCTGATTACTTTATACTTCCAACAACATCAGTACTTTCAGAGCTTTGATTACAATAGTGGTCAACGACTGGCTCTATTGAAATGACCATAAGTTTAAAATTGTGAAGAGCAGAAGGCTCAAGTTTATACCATTGGAAAGGTATTGAATAGAAATATTCAGGTTTATCAAAATCCATGAAATCGTGCAAAGGATTATTGCACTGTGGTTCAGTATCCATTACATATCGAACAACCCTTGTAGTATTAATAAAGATATCAGTGACTTATAGAGATCTTTATGGTCAGTATATATAAGATGATATAAGAATAAGTCTGTCTCATTCTTGCATTTAAATTCTTTTTTTTTATTTATCAGGTATCTACGAAGTATTTGTTGGACACAAAAATTTCCATTTTGGAAAACAGCCTGATTATTTACCTGGTACTGAAACGGTGAGAGAAATGCAATGTATTAGGTTTGAAAAACCTTTTTGCAAGTTTAGTGAAAAACAGTAGTAACTGCAGTTTTCGTTTTTGATCTGGGTGAATGAAGAACTTTCCTTATTTTTTGCTCTTCTGTTTCGAAGGAAAAGTTGAGCTGTTTTGATTGCTGGGTTGATGTCATCATCATTGTTGTCATGCAAAAATTTTACTGTAACCCATGACTCAAACACTTAAAAGATATCTACACAACACTTGGAATACTTGAGCATCATGTCAAGGCACAGTTGCAAGACAAATGACATTATCCTGAAAGCTATATTTTTGGAGTTATGTCCCTTTTTTGGTCAAAATTGCTTATAGAATAGAATGATTTGAAAACTATCAAAGATATCAACAGGAAACTTGAAATGTCTTATTAGGCCCTACCGATGTTCACACCGGAGGGGACGATAGGTTTGCCCTCCACCAGTTCGTCTGTCTTTCTGTCCGTCCATCTGTCCGCTCAAAACTGGATCCCGTGATAACTCAATAACTAAGCAAGCTAGTTTGATGAAAGTTGGCATGTGAATAGGTGGCAATGTGTGCATTATGCAGATCATTTTGTTTTCTCCCATGGGTAAAGTTGTGGTTACCATGGTTACAGAAAAAGTAAAAATATCCACAAAAGTATTGATTCTGTCATAACTTTTTCACTGTTCATAATAGGTGAATGAAATTTGGTATTTGAGTGTGTGAATAAGTGACAATGTTGATATTATGTACACTATTTTGTTGTCTCCCAGGGTTACAATTCTGGTCACTATGGTAATGTTAATAGTAAAGAACATGTTGCGAAGTCTTGATACTGCAGTAACAAACTTCATTCAGGCCATGTGAATGAAATTCTGTATTGATTATTTGATGGTGTTGTATTTACTACATGTGTGACAGTTATACAGATTAATTACCTTATTGAGTCAAGGCGCAACCGGTAGGGTACATTATATGTTGTGGACAACACCAGTTACTTGTTAAAACTTCTTTTTTATACCTTATCATGTTCAGACTCGAAATCTCAAATGTGCCTCCCATGTAAAACAGACGAGTGTTGGCACTGCCCTGCTGAGCTCTAGATAAGTTTTATTCTGATCAACTTCAAAAATTGCATTAGTGTATTTTAGGCTTATGTACTGATAAGTTATTCAAAGAACACTAGGCAGTTACAACTGTTTTGTGCTGGAAAATAGATAAAACCATGACAAAATATTTGTGCAAAATGGTTGTTACTGAATGTTTATTATCGATAACATCAAGTTAATGTTGTGTCCACATAATTATACCCCCCACACAACAAAGTTTTAAGGGTATACTGGTTTAAGGTTGTCCATCCGTCTGTCTGTTGGGTCAGTCTGTAGGCGAAATCTTTTGTGCACTTAACTCATTAACCTTTTAAAAGAAGGGCTCTGTGGGGGTATTTTATCACCTTCCGTAATAGTTCTAGTTTTCCATTAAATTATTCATTCATTTGGAAAGTGAAGGTAAAATGCAAGATATGCCCTTGGATTGATGATTGCCTGACAGAGGGAGACAATATTAAGGTACTTAGCCCTTGGTATCAGTGAATTCAGTGCGTAGTGGCTGCAGATATAGATTCATTGGGTTTGGAATCGAGTGCTGTGTGTGCTGAAACAAGTCAACTGTGAATATTTCTCCTGAATGGTCCATATGGAACTGAAAGCTGTGGAGTTGTAATGCATCTAGTTTCAAGAATTTAATTGCATTCCAACCAACTTTCTGCCCATTTGTTGTTTTCTCAAAATTCTTAATATTTGCTGCAAATTGTTGAAAGTACACAAAGTCTTTTAGTGTCATTTCATGTACAATGTATGGTTTCTTAGGCCTTGCTCCTCTGACATTTGCTACCCAATGACCTGTAATATATCTTTACCAATGGAATCAATCACTCCTCATTTCTACTATGATAGTAAAAAACACAGCATTTTTAAGAAGTGCTACACAATATCAAGGCACACTTTTTTCTAAAAATTAACAAACATCCTATCATAACATGTTTACCTGTTAAAGAATGAATGACATGAATATTAATATAATAATCCATCTGTCCAAAAATTTTATTTATATCTTATGTCAGACAATAATCGTGTTATTCGAAACAATGCAATGTACTTATGCATTTAAGGAAAGAAATCTATTTTCTAAATTGACATAAAGAATTGCCACTACTGAATCCTGTTGAACTGTATATAAACATGAAAATTATGTTATATAATAATAAGTTATGTCATCATACCATATGTTGTTTATATTATCTATATGGGCCAGTGTTCATTTAACATCATAAAGAATTGAATAGAAGACATGTAAAGCCTTAAAAAAACAATAAAAAATTGACAAAAAGTCATTGTTTTCATAAACTGTCAGTTACAACCATTTACACTAAGCCGGCAATAAGTGTATAACCATTTTCAGGTTTTATGCCTGTTTTTAACAGTGTTTTAGGTCTATGCCGGTGGTCAGTTTACCTCACCAGTGTTTTTAGACTCTGTACCGGTGCTAACATTGTTTTCTGCAAGTAACTGCCAACTCCTCTTCATTAATAATCAAAGGTGGATGAATAACCTAAGACATAATTTCTTCAACAAATTCATCACGGAGACATGTGCCATGCCAAGGGTTCATACTCATGAACTCATGGTCCTTGCTAGCTTATTTATAATGTATGTTGTTGATTATGCTATTAATGGAGAATTGAATAATATTTCTGAAAATTGCTCTATTTCATTAAGGAAATGAAATAGAAACACAGATGCTTTTGAGCACATAGTTTTAAATAAGTCTAAAAGATCATCAAATTGCAAGTAGGTAAAAAAATGTATGCATAATTTATTTGTTTGTTCAAGTTGTCCAATAATGAAAACTTCACAAAATTAAGCATGTCTTAAATTATATACAGCAATAAATGTGAAAATTTCATTATTTCACTCTCTCAATTTATCTTGAACATTTTGGTATAAAGCAGTAGCATTATATGAAATGGTTTTATTTCCTTTAACATTATTGGTCAATAAACTGATCTTTCTGGAAATATTTCTGCTGTACGTATATCTAATTGTGTCATATGAATGATACTAAAGGTTTTTATGTCAAGAAATGAGCTGGGCATATGACTTAGCTTGTCAGTTTATGGATGAAATTATGAAATAATTTATGTTTGCTTATTTGAACTATCTGAGATTTAATAAAATTTGTTTTTCACTTGCTAGGCTGTTTTTGTGATGCCCTCTTCAAGTGCAAGATGCAGTCAACTTCCGAGGGCTGTTGATAAAGTTCCATTTTATGAAGCGTTACGGAAATTCAAAGACCACTTGAATGGGAAACTTCCTAATTTAGATACTTCTGAAATTACATTCCCAGATGTATTTTTAAAAACTGCTGTTAAGAAGGAAGTTAAAGAAGAAAAAATGGAGGAATCTGAGAAATATCCTGGTGAGATGGATCCATCATTACCTGAGGACCAGCAGTTGTTGCAGTTTGTTCCTGGTTCATACCAAATTATACCTCATTCAAGTCAAAGCTCAATGTCTTCTCAAGGGTCTTTCAACCAATCTAGTCCAGATTTTCAATCTTCTGGTATCGGTCAACCGATGCCAGCTGTTAGCTCACCATCAACTGTACATGTAAAACAGGAACCCATAGATTTGGACTGTCAAGCTTCTGGTAGCTGCTCAAGAGAAACTATTTCTATTGGACAGTTTGAAGTTTACAACCAACCACAGAACAGCTCTCAAAATGATTCTCATTTGAATAATTACTTGAATGGATTATATGGACTGGTAGGCCAGGTAGCTGGAGATGATAGGAACTCTAAATATGGTATGGTTTCGAATACTGGTATGTTTACTAAAGGACCAGTTCAGTTTAATGATGCATTACGTGACATTGTAAGAGAAAATAGTAGTGAAGAATTAAATTCATGCGCTAATATGGATGCTGTTGTTGAAAAACCTCCAATCATTCAAGAATCTCAGGGGAAATCTACTAAGTCAGGTCGACCAAGGAAACGCAAATCAAAAACTGCTGAGGGAACTCAGTCAATGCCTCTTGCTTCTGTTTCATCTCCTAATCAGCATTATAATCAGCCTGTGACCTCGCCAAACAATGAGCCAAACATGTTACACTCAATGCAGCCCTACACTAGTCACATGACACAACAGGACATAGTGATGCCTGGTTACAGCAATGCATACATATCTCAAATGCAGGGATCTTTTCCGCCACCTATGATGAATTTCAATTGCCCACTTTCCCAGCAAAGTTTTACGCAAATGATGAACAGTGGTGCCTCTGCAATGGGTATGGTGCATAATAATGGCATGCCTAATGGTTATCTTTCTCAGCATATCTCTCACAATTTTCCTGAACATTATTCTAACGATGGTGGACAGTTAAACAGATATGATCAGAACATGCCTATCAAACAAGAAAAAACTGATAACTAAACCGCATCTACCTCATTTTGCTAGGGCTTAGTCATTTTGTCAAACAAGAATATGAATATCATATATATATATATATAGTAACTGACCAGATGTCCAGCAGTCAGACACAATTTACAGCGTTTATCACTTACATATAATATATTCAGTATGACAAATTTTCATTTGGTCAGACAGAAATTCTAACTTTGCCTGACTAAATGTCACGCAAGTATTTCAGCAGTTTCGAGAAGCCTATTCTAACATTGAGAACACTACTGTATAAATTTGGAGCCATTTTCTGTACTGATCCATTTTTCTGAGGCTTGGATTTTGCATATTTATCAAAGTTGCTTGCTGCCTGTATTGAGTCATGAAAATTTTGTGCTTTGCATTTTATTTTAGTTATTTTGACATTTTATGTTGGCTTTGCTTTTAAGTACATTTTTGTGAGGGTACAAAGACATAATTATTAAAACAATATGCTTTTATGAAAAAATATTCATGAACAATGTTAGCTACTATCAGGATGTTTTGCAATTTGTTTATGATTTTTTTAGATGCTATATCATTTGTTATTGTGTTAGGTGCCTGATTATTTATTAGTTTGGCTTCTCTAGCCATCAGTTTGACTGAATGAATTGATCACTGCATTTGACCTTAAGGAATGGAATAGATCAATTCAGATTTATTTACTTCAATAAAGTAAACTAAGGAATGTCAAAACGAAAAAGTCTTGCAAAAGCCCAGTCTGATGTAGTCCAATCTGCAATTTGCTAGTCCAATAGTTATTATTTAATAAATTGTCATTTTCCAGCATTTTTTGGTTTATCTTTTTGTTTATGTATGATATTTTTTGTTAAACTGCACAACTTAATGCATGTGTATCTGTTGCGCAATAAAGTCAGTACGTCTAAGAGTACACAAACTAGTTGAAAAGTTCAAATGGAAATCCCAGCATTTATAAATAGTGTGCAGCAAATATTTGGAAAGTTCTAGTTGGTGCTTAAAGCTTATTATGAAGATGATTTGGAGATATGTGTAACTAAGTTACCTGAGGTATTTGATTGGAATGCCATACATTGTAAGCTTCATATTATTGTAGCAGGAAAGAAAATCTATACTTGGGCTTCTTGTTGGCATAAAAAATTAATTACTCAGTATACTATTATATGCTACTTGATATATTATCAAATAATTTTATTTTATTTCTAATTATTGCAAAATCCACTTTAGTTTGTGCAGTTATGTATTAAATGTTCTCACTCTTGAGCGGACGAAAATAAATTTGGTGTAATGAGCTAGGATAAGCAAGCTTCGCAGTCAGAAATTTAAGAAAAATGATAGGCTAAAGCAGAATTTAAAGGAAGTGTGAAAGAAAAGAAAGTGTAAATGACCGGTCAGTAAAAAATGGAAAGAAAATGATGTGTATTGCATTTCATGTTGAAAGTTCATTTTTTAATAACATTAGGGTTGAAAAGCAGCTTGAAGGCATTGACAAATTAATAGTAATCATTGAATTAATTATTCAAGACACAACATACTGTCCTGTGATGGCATTTTCATGAAGTTGGTAATGATCATTATTCAAATTGTACATGACCAGGGAGCGAGCATCTTTCAGGTTCTCTGGCCTTCAATCTGTATTTATTAGTTCTTTTTCTTCTAATTTTATCAATGGCTGCAAATAAGTTTAGTGATGTATAGAATGGTGTACTTGATTATTGTGTAGTCATCAAAATATTAGCATTTTTTGAGGATTTTTGAATTGGTAATGTCATAAATTGGCAGAAAAGCATTAAACCACTAAATTAAATTTAAAACCTCAAAGTTAGCATAGATCAAGGGATACATCTATTTGGTATTTTTATATTAACATTGTATTAATTTCAGAATGTTAGTTGATGTAAAATGCTTGAAAACTAAACCACATTATAGACTTTATGATATTTTGAAAGAATCAAAACATTGCTGTAATGAGTCAGATGACATGTGCTAAATGAACAAATATAATGTAATTGGTTTTTTGTGCAGTATTAATTTGATGTCATTTGATCATCATTCTTGTGTACACTGACCCATAATTGTTAGTATCCGCTTAACAAAATGGGTATTGTATTAAAACGACAATTTAGTGGTTTCTGTTCACTCATTAATTGCACCTGTGACTAGCTTTGTTTTATGCATAGTATTTTTTATGTAAGGACAGAAGATGTGCAGGAGTGGGGGTTTTCATTTGGTGGAAAAGCAGAACCGGCAATATAATAATGACAAGCCATTATAAAACCATCACTAATGAAACTGGCTATACAGTATGCATGCAAATAGTCAGTTTGTTTATATATTGAGACCAATGCTTATTATATTGAGTACTAGTATATATAATTTGTTAAGATTTTTTGTGTGTCTCATATCTGTTATTTTCAACTTAATATTGCGATGCATTATTAATATGACATGCATTTTAGATTTTATTGTTTGTATGTATATATGTATATATATATATATATGCTTGTTTGTGGCTGCAACTTTCATTTGTTAAAATTGTATTTATTAATCTTTCTGCAACATTGACATATTCTTTTGCTACCTCCTCTCAAATTGTATATGGCAAAATTTTAATATTATTAACCATTCTATTGCATCAATGGTTTAAATGATAACCAGTCAATGGCCTGAGGTTATAAATCTCCAGTTGGGAAACTAGTCTCAAAACAGGAGCATAGTGATTGGTTGTTTCTGGGAACAGTCATAAAACTTACCAATGGCAAGGCTTCAACTTCCAATACTAAAATAATCTTCTGCAACTGTGGTTGACCTTTGATTTCTTAGAGTGGATCAAACTTAATGTCTTTCCCACATATCAGAAAGAGATAAATTTTTAACATTGTGGTAAATGCTGCTTAGTATTGATTGGTTTAAAGCTTAGAAAATGTTTAGATTTGGCAGGGGTTAGTGCATAAAAGGTTAGTCTGGACTGCATATATTAAATTCTCATTTATTTTTTTTGCAGACAATGACAGTGAATTTAGATAACGATTTTACCTAGTTGTGTGTAATTGTTGTTTGTGATTTATGAGATGAAGCAGATTGAATGAAGCTTTAAAATTCAGAAACTGATTTTTGGCATAAATGTTGTCAGTATCTGATGTATATGGATATATGTCTTATTTTCTGGTCTGTTATCTTGCATTTATATTTGTTACTATGATATTTTTCTGACCTTTATTTTGGTGTCATTTCATTTTGATTTAGTGTGATTGGAGAACATTGTTAATAACATAATCTTTGAGAAGGTAGAAAAATACTGGTATATTTGTACTTTCAAACTTGATGATATAGTCATTGTAATTATTTATTTAACGTCAGCCAATACTGTGTATATAGTCCAAAATCTTAATTTTTTCTTCTTTCTTTAAGTATATTAGTCTTTTTAGCTCGCTTTTGCACAAAGTGCTCATTGTGAGCTTTAGTGATCATGTTGAATTTTATCTGTCTTCATGTGACATGTGTTGTCAAACATTGTTTCAAACTCTCCTGAGACAATTTCAAACTTCACAGGAATGATCCTTGGATCTAGCAAGATTATACAAAGAATGGCCCTGGAGGAGGCAAGATTAACCCTGCCAAAGGAGTCACTTTAAATAGGGAACACCTTTAAAGATGTCTTTGGCCAAAACTGCATGACCTAGCTATAATATATAGTGTATGGTCTTGTGGTCCTCTACACAGATTGTTCAACTGATATTCCTGCATCAAAATTGGATGCCCCAGGGATCAAAATTGTTACTTCTAATCTGACCTCATGTCAGTTGGCATTGTTTTGTGACCTTATGTCATGCGACTTTGTTCAGTGATCTCATGTCATGCAACATTGTTCAGTAAGCTCATGTAAAGTGACATTCTTAAATGGCTTTGTGCCCTGTGACATTGTTAAACAACACTTGTCATGTAAAATTACTGTCTGACCACATGTTATGTGAAATTACTGTCTGACCGCATGTCATGTGAAATTACTGTCTGACCACATGTCATGTGAAATTACTGTCTGACCACATGTCATGTGATCGCTTTCACTGTTTACATGTCATTGCTTATGCATTTTTCAATTTTTAATTTTTTCATTTATTATTTTACTATATTTTTATCTTTTTACAGTGATTATGTTTAAACATTCTTGTTAGAGAATGAACTTCTATTAAAAAGGAATCGTTTATTGTTTTTTTTGTTAGTGAAGTATTTAGCTGATTTTTAGTTGATTAGTTAAATACAGTAAAACTTCGTTATCTTGAGGAGTCAACGGAACTGATAAAATGCTCAACATATACCAGGTGCTCATAATAATGAGGCTTTTGTTTGTTGACTGAAAAATAAACTGTACATCATACGGGTAAATGGTCATTTTTACAATAAAAACAAGAAATGCTTACCTAAACTGTACATAACGATGTCTAAGATGAATATACATATTTGTTGATTGTTGACATATATGTTGATTATTTAAAAAAGTTCTTTGACCATGAATGTTTTCGTGTTTTCAAATGTACAATGTCATGACCGAAAATCATGTTACTGACATGCAGTGAAACGAAAGTTACATTTGTCAGTAACAAAAAAAAAACCTGAAAAACAATCAATGACATTCAAACTTAATTATTTGCATGATAACATATCATAAAAAGCAGTAATAATCAGAAAAATAGCTCACAAATACACAAATCCATATCATTTTTAGAGTCAATAATTATTATGTCCCACCCTTCGAAGTAGTGGGGTATATTGGTATGTCAATCCGTATGTATACCAGAGTTTGTCGGATCAATAACTAGAGAACCTTTGAGCATATGACCCAGTGATTTGGTATGGAGGTTGGTTGTGTCTTGTAGATGTTCCTTATAGGTTTTGTGGTCAAAGGTCAAGGTCACTACGTCCTTGACCTCTAAAAGCTTGTCTGATCATTAACTAGAGGACGTTCTGGCCTATAGCTGACATATTCGTTAGGGAGGTCAGTTGTGGCCTATAGATGACCCCTATTGATATTGTGGTTAGTTGGTCAAATGTCAAGGTCACCATTTCTTTGACCACTCAAAGCTTGTCCGTTCAATAACAAGGTCATAATGACCTTAACAAAAAAACTTGTACAATTAATAAGAAGAGAATGCCTTGGTGTACAATCCTCAGAATTTGTATGGGTGTTTGTCATGACCAATAGATGACCCAATTTCATTTTGAGGTCAACAGGTCAAGGTTTGCTTAACCCAGACCACTAAAAACTTGTCTGACTGATAACTAGGGAATGCTTCATCTGGCCTGCTGCCCACAGAGTTAGTAGTAAATCAGTCGGTGGAAAATGATGAATTTGATTAGGGGGGCATGCATGTTTTACAAACATCTCTTGTTAACTTAAAACATTAGTCTTGGATCTTAAAATTTCACTGCAACCTCGCAAAAAATAAATACCTGTTGGATGGTCATTTTAAGTCACAATGATTTTGTTCTTTTATTGTGTAGCTATAAAGATGTGTCAAGATTATCTAGTTAATTAATGCTTAAAAATAAGTCAAGGGACCATGATTTGTACTAGAGGTAACAATGCTCGTAATAATTAATGACAGGACTTCAAAATCTCCTCGAGATAAGTCTAGTGCTCATGATATTGATGCTCGTAATAACGAAGTTGTACTGTATTAGTTTAGCATTCTGTCTTTATTAGTTCACTCTTGGGTTAGTAAATATGACGAATGTAGTTCTTGATTGATGCTCTTACATGTAGAGGGGCATGCAGTGTCAGAATTATTTAAATGTTGAAACAAATATGAAAAAAGGTAAATTGATTCGACAGTTTATTAATTGCTCAATCAAAGTGTGTAAATAATTTCTTCTGGTGTTGTTTGTTGACTGTTTAAAAAAAATTAGGAGATAAAATGTTTCTGATTTGCAAGAAATCCCTCATAAATTGTTTCTTTTGACAAAAGGCCAGTAGTTCTTAGTACAAAATGAACAAATGATATTATGCTATACTTGTAGTCAAACCAGTAAATTGAACATATTTTGTTTTCAGATACTATTTTTACTCCCATTTCGAGCTCACCAGAAACCAAAGGTTCAGGGTGAGCCATTTGTATGGGAAGGGGGATGCTCTGGCATTCAACGTTATAAGTTGTGTTCTCTGAAAGTACTGGTCAGATTTTCTTCAAATTTGCTGTGTAGAATTCTTTCGATGTTCTTATTGCAATTTGCTAATATTATACCAGTTTACTCACCTAGGGGTCAACAGAAATAAAAACAGAATAATCTTTAATCTTAATGAACCAATGTATGGGATCATCACTCTTTAGCATTCTTAGATGGTTTTCTATCAGTTAAGCTGAAATAAATATGGTTGACCCCTTTTAGGGGCTGCTAGAGCTTATAATAAAATGCCTTTAAACATCTTCTCATGAACAAATGGATGGATCATCACTAAACTTGGTTTGTAGCATCCTTGGATGGTCCTCAATCAAGTTTGCTCGAATAAATTTGGTCGATCCCTTTAAGGTGCAGCCTGAGCTATAAATAGAAACACATTAAAATAATTTCTCATGAATCAATGATCACTAAATTGGTCTTTGGCATACTTAGTTTTCTGTCAAGTTTGCTGAAATAAGAATGGTTGGCCCTTTTTAGGGTCCACTGGAGCTTAAAATAGAAATTTCTTTAAACATGTTCTTCTCATGAACCAATAGATGGATCATCATCAGACCTAGATGGTCTCTGTCAAATTTGCTCAAATAACTTTGGTTGGCCATTTTTGGGGGCCACCAGAGCTAAAAATAGAAATCCCTTAAAATGACTTCTTTTCATGAACCAATTGTGGGATCATCAACAAATTTGGTCTGTAGCATCCTTCAGTCATTGCCACTATTCCATTGTAGTATCCTTTGATGGTCTTTTATTAGTGTTCTGCCCAGAAGTGTACCTTTATTATCTTTTTTAGCAATGAGTTAAATTACATTTACTCTGGTGTGTGATACAGGGCCATCATGGCTCTCTTGTTTCAACCATTTGCCTCATAATACTGCATTTCCCTGCATCTGCAGCAGATAACTTATGAAAACATTGTGGTAAAAGAAGCCATTTGCTTGTCATGAGTTTTCTGAAATAGATTGATCACGTGAATATTTTTTTTTTAATTTAGAAGAATCCAAAATATGCTTTTTAGGCAAAGTGTTAATTTTAATTACTGTGATTGTATCAGTTTTCAGTGCATTTGAAAAAATGGTTATGATTCTTAATGACTAATGTACATGTATTTAGTTTTTACCTACTAGTAGTATGTGTGTTCATAAGTTCTTGTTGTTTTATTAAAATTTGTTGTAAGCAGACATTTAAGAATAACTGATAATTGTTTTATTGTTTGATCACTGTTTTGTGGTACATTTGTAAATGTTATTTATGACTCTTTAAAATATTTCATTTTTGTAGTAATTCTGTGAAATAAATTTGATATTTTCCAAATTTTAAAATGAATTGTTATTTACATTCATTTTCATAAAAAGTTAGTGGTGCTTTATATGTGTATCATTGTAACATTTTATTGACATATATTCATTATTCATTTCATATGAAACGATGTTTTTAGAAGCTTTTACTTGTATTTTGTAATAATGAGCAGTTTTGTGTGTGTGTTTATTCTTATGTGTTTTATATAAATGAAATTGTATGATTTAATTGTTCTATTGAAATAAAAAAGGTAGTGAGTATATGTGACTTTCTATTTTAAACTCATCTTGGTCATTTTTTGGTAAATACCATTTGTATTATATTTATCTTGAAATTTCCATTGAGATTGGTCTCATTGGTCTTAGTGAAATGTACGAAAATTCCTAAACTTCCAGTCTGGATGACTTGTCATAAATAACTGCCCAATGCATCTCTTTCTCAAAGAATTTTTGTATCAATATTAAAAATATAATACATCCCCTGAAATGACAACTAATATAAACAAACAGATTGTCCACCAAAAAAATAATTGATGATGCTAATCAATCATGTTTACAACATTGCATAATGTAGACTAGCACCTATCAACATCAAATGTATTTGTCCAAGTCATGGGGCTTTGATGGAGATATTAATGTTGTGTATATATCTTTGTGGAATTGTTCAATGTTCATCTTGATATCACCTTTTAAAGCTTCATACCCAAATTTATTGAATTGTATTTGTTATCTACGATGGCTACTTGGTTTAACAAAATATTTAAAACTAACTGTGGAATCAACTTTTATGAGACAGCCCTCAAGTGTCAGATTCATTAAAAAAGACAACACCTGTTTCACAAATCTCAATGTGTGTTTGGTACATAATTATAGAACTATCAATCTTACCTTTGCATAAACTTGCTAGTTTGGGTCTTCAGTATAAGAAAAAATACTATTTGTGAAATGAATCGTTGTTACCAGGATACAAGAAAAAAATAAAAATACATGTTCACAGTTACCACAGAAATTTAAAATTCTGCCCATTTTTCATAACAATAGCTATGAAATCTAGATTTCCGGAAAAGTATCTCAGGTACACATTATCTGGTAACATATAATTAAACTGCAATAAATACAGTATTCTCATAGAATCTGTGAATATTTATCATTTTAAATTTGAGAAATATGAAATTAAACACTACATCAGAAAATAAATCACTAATTTTTTATCACTTAAACATATAGATCACAATCACTTTTATAATATAAGTTAACAAGTAACCATGTTTTTACAATTCAAACATTCAAATGGGACATTGTTAACAGTAAAAACAATACAATTAAATGAATTGTGGACTGATTTAGAGAAAAATGCCGCACAGTTGTGTCTATTGAAACATGTCAAACAAGTAATTATGCCCTCTTTGGAAGAAGTGGGGGTATATAGCTTTGCACGTGTTGGTCCATCTGTAGACCAGAGTTTGTCCAATCAATAACTAGTGAACGCTTGCACTTATGACAAATTGGGCATGGATGTTGGTTGCGTCTTGTAGATGACCCCTATTGATTTTGTGTTCAGTTGGTCGAAGGTCAAGGTCACCATGTCCTTGACTACTAAAAGCTTGTCTGATCAGTAATTAGAGAACGCTTGGGCATATGACCCAGAGATTTGGTATACAGGTTGGTTGTGTCTTGTAGATGACCCCTATAGATATTGTGGTCAGTTGGTCAAAGGTCAAGGTCACGATGTCCTTGATCACAACACACAGCATGTCCGATCAATAACTAGATAATCCTTGGGCATGTGACCCAGATATTTCGTATAGAGGTTGGTTGTGGCTTGTAGATGTCCCCTATAGGTTTTGTGGTCAAAGGTCAACATGTCCTTGACCACTGAAAGCTTGTCTGATCAATGACTAGAGAACGCTTTGGCCTACAACTCACAGAATAGATGGGAATGATGTGTGTGACCTATTGATTTTGTGGTCAGTTGGTCATAGGTCAAGGTAATTGTGTAATTAGCGTTTGAAAAGCTTGTCCTATCAATAAGTGGAGAATCCTTGGGCATTTAGTAAGGAGATTGGTTGTGTCTTGTAGATGACCCTATAGATTTTATGGCAAAAGGTCAAGGTCACCATGACCTTGACCTTTAAAAAATTGTCCAATCAATAACTAGAGAACGTTATGGCCTACAATACAAAGAATAGGTCAAGGTTACCATGCCCTTGGCCACTAAAAAGCTTGTCTGATTAATAACTAGAGAATGCTCTGGCCTACAGCTGGCATATTCGGTAGGGAGGTCGGTTTGTCTATATGCCCCCTATTGATATTGTGGTTAGTTGGTCAAACGTCAAGGTCACCATTTCCTTGACCACTCAAAGCTTGTCCAATCAATAACAAGGCATACATTTGTTTGCACCAGTAGATAACCCCTATTGATTTTAAGGTTTATAATGACTGGTCAAGGTTATGATGACCTTAACAACAAAAAGCTTGTCCAAGTAATAAGAGAATGCCTCAGAATTTGTATGAGTGTTTGTCATGACCAGTAGATGACTCCATTTCATCTTGAGGTCAGCAGGTCAAGGTTTGCTTAACCCAGACCACTAAAAACTTGTCTGACTGATAACTAGGGAATGCTTTGTCTGGCCTACTGCCCATAGATTTAGTAGTAAATCAGTCGTGGAAAATGATGAATTTGGATGATGTTAGGGGGGCATATACTAGTAAAATAACCATATAACAAGTACAAATGTTGCTGCAATGACAACAATTAGGAAGCTCCGCACAAAACAATGCAGTATTGTTAAGTTGGAAATAATTTTTGTCTTTCCTGTTATCAGCTTTTAGTGTTACTATTTGACATAAAAGCATTGTTTTAATATCAAATAGAAGACTTTTCGTTTGCATTATTTCCACGCGAAAATAAAGTAAAATATATTAGCTTTCAAGAAAAACGTAAACATTATGAAATTGGTTCATGATATTTTTGAGTGGCTTAAACTTGCACAGGAAATATTTTTTGCATGCGTGTTTTGTGATGAATTTTACAGTCAATTGTTAGGCGTAATGAATAAATTTAAAAAAGTCCTTACAAAATCAATGAACTAGGCTGCTGTTTATTTTTGTTGTTCAATTACATGACATACAGAATGGAACAATATATTTACAGGACGGAAAATATGTACAAACCAAAAGAAAAAGTTAACAGGTCCTAAAACATTTAATTATTTAATAGTTAATTAAAAATACTCGTATTCAAAATTTATAATTGCACAATCCTTGCCAAATCTGGGACTAGTATACACATGTGTATATTGGTCCCAGGCCAAATCAAGCCATTTTTATATGGCAATATATCGTTGCCTGAGTATTATAATGTTGTATGTAGATTTTTTCGAAAAATAAGATTTTTATTCCGTTGAAACTATCTGAATATGGTTTTAGAATTGTTTAATTCACATTAGTTTTGAAATTCCCAATCACACAATCAGATGGCTGCGCATAATTGTTATCGAGTAATTATGATCGAGTAACACAGCCGTAAAAATATGCAAAACATCAAAATCGACAGAATGGCGCATTAATATTGCTGACCTACTTCTGGAAATCCCAATTTACGTATTACCAATATTTTACGCAGCCGAATTTCGGTCAAAAATAGTTTCATTCATAGACTATAGGAGAGATCGTCGATAACAATTTGTTACTATGAATAGCACCGATATGCCATTCGGCGGCTTGCAGAACAGGTCAGACAAACGCTGTCGCAGTTTGATTGAAAATCATGGAGGACAATAAAAAAATTTCGAAACTGAAAAAAGAAAATCAACTGGGGCTTCTAGACAAATGTTACCGTCTGTGTAACAATGACACACGCTACGGGGACCGGGAAAATATGAAGAACATGGGGTGGATTCCCTTCCCTAAACCCAAGTTCGGAATTACAAAGTAATCAGAGGTTGTATTTACTTGTAGGATGAGGGCAATGGCGTCTTTTTCAGGAAAATTTTCGAGTCAATAGTTTTTGTGGTATACATTTAAACAAGATGGCCCTTTTCCGCTCACCTGAGTATAGATTGCGACTGATTTGGCCTGATGACCGTACTTTTTTGAAACCAGATACCTCTTGTTCAAACTTGTCCAAGATGTCATGAAGACAAACATTCTGACAAAGTTTGGTAAATACATGTATACAATCAAAACTAAAACCACTAGAATGTTAAGAAGGTTTTCCAGTGATTTGACCGGGTGACCTAATTTTTGACCTCACATAGCTCTTTTTTCGAACTTGTCAGAGATATCATCAAAACTAAGCCACTGACCAATTTTCAAGACCCTGTGATGAAAAAATGTGGCCTCTACAGTGATCACAAGGTTTGTCTTCCATTTGACCCAGTGACCTAGTTAATGACCCCACATAGTCCTTTTTGAACTCGTCAGAGATATCATCAGGACTAAGCCAATGACCAATTTTCAAGACCTTTTGATTAAAATGTGGCCTCTAGAGTGTTCACAAGGTTTTTCTTTCATTAAAAAAATATTCTGACCAATTTTCAAGACCCTTTGACGATAAATGTGGCCTCTAGATTGTTCACAAGGTTTTCCAGTAATTTGGCCTGGTGACCTAGTTTTTGACCTCATATAATCCTTGATAATATTATCAAGACTAAGCCACTGACCAGTTTTCATAACCCTATGACCAAAAATGTGACCTCTAATTACTGGAATGTTCACAAAGTGAATGCCAAAGCCGCACGAAGCCAGACTTAGACCCATTAATATAGCTTACTCTGAGCACTTCGTGCTCAGGTGAGCTAAAAATAAGGGAAGTTATACAAGAATCGCTTGGGATAGATTATTGTTCTATGCCATTGCACTTCCTCTGGTCTCTGTCGATATATTACTAACTCAACCGTTCAATACCTCAATAGGAAAAGGGAGGTAATTAATAAAGAGAAGAATTATCAATAGCCTCTTATTCGTGTGTGAAGCTTCAATAGCTTATCAGGTATAATATAAATACAAAAGGGGAGATAAGTTAAGAACGGGTAAGTCATAGTTGCGATTCTTGGTCAGTATACTGTTCATCTCATTTATCGCAATCAATGTTTTAAGTTTCATCTAAATACTTTCAATACTTCATGTATCTCATGCTCCAGACAAGTGTAATATCAAAAGAAAAGGGGAGAAGGTGGGACAAAATAAAGTTATGGTTCTTCGTTACTGCACGTCCTACCCATATGTGAAGAACCATATCATGCCTTGAATATTTTTTTAGATATGCTCAAGACAAGCATAATTTCAGCATAAATACTGTTAATACGCAGATAATTAAATAAGAAGTCACCAAATAGCAATATGTCGAGCCTGCTTAGGCACTAATTACCGTCCTTTTTACAGTCTGGACAAGGTAAAACATGCTAATTTTTGCTCTTTAAACTCCAAGTGTGACCTCTAGAGTGTTTTTGACCTTTGTGATATGAACCTGGGTCTTGCGCATGACACACCGTCTCATTATGGTGAACAATTGTGGCAAGTCATTTTAGAATTCATTGATGCATAGGGAAGTTATGGTCCGGACAAAGTAAGACAGACTAACGCACACAACGACGGACACACATTCACGGAACCACCATTTTGACAACAATGTCGAGCTCACCGCAAGCAGGCTCGACAAAAATGAGGCAAGGTAGAGTTATGGTTCTTGGTCACTAAAGTTTTACCATTGTGTAATGTATAAACTCAACAGTCAATGTCAATTAAGTGGACATTTCTGTACGTTTGCTGTCCCTGGGTCCCAGATTCCTAGAAAAATAAAATATTTGTATCATTTTTACATAAGACGGTATATCTAATCCAAGTATACCTGTGAAGAACCTTTTTTAACTGACAGGAAATATCTTTTGTTGAAAATTTCGGTGTTCAATGGCTTAAAATAGCATATTTTGTGCTGTCCCGGCAGCGGTTGCTGTAATTTCCTTCCAAATATTGTTCAGTGAGTGTTTTATTTACAGCATATTCTTTCTAAGAAACGGGGTCTGATGGACAAATGATTAAAAAATTAGCATATTAAGTTATATACAAATTTATGCAGTTTTAACAATTTTTATGCATATCTGAGTTCCAAAGTAATGATACTAGGCGAATATAAATTTTATAAAAGTCAAAGACAATACTCAAAAACACATGAATTTCAAAAGAATGATATTTGACTTTGTTGCGTTAATATTGCGTAAGATACGTTAAAATTTAACATCCTGTGTGATCTAAACTAGTGACGACAGCAATCATTTGAATAAGCTAACGTTAGAATGACTCCATCTGGACTAAAGTGTTACATATTTTACGGACAAATATGGCAATACGCTATTTTATTGTCGAAATGCATAAATGTCAATAAGATACGTTAGCATAAGATACGTTTACACTCTATCACAAAATCGGTTATTTCTGCTAGCAGGTCATCTTTGGGTTAATTAATTGTTCATGCGCATTGCCAACTACCACTTCTTCTGCCCAAAACATGTGTTTACGAAGCTTTACAGGCGGGAGAATTTGCGTTAATACAAACTCATTTGACGGCTCACTAACTTAACAGCACATCAGGTAATTTTGATGTTTATTATCAATAAAAATGCATTTTCGGAACAAAAAAGGAAGTGAAATGAAAGCGATACCATCATAGAAGATCTACAACAGAAGAAAGTTGCATAAGAAAAGATTCAAACGAATGATGCCCTGAACAGTAAGACAGTTGATGAGATGCCAGAAGAGGGTAACTATGTTCTTGTGAAGTATGATGAAACAATATATCCTGCTAAGGTACTTGAAGTTGACACTGATGCAAAAGATGCAAGAGTTTCATTTATGATGGAATGTAAGGGAAAGAGTGATGTACCGTTGTTTAAATGGCCTTCTAAACGTGACGAATTGTGGGTCGAAGATAAACAATTTGTTTCTATAATTGACGAGCCCTCGCCATGTGGAAAAACAAAGAGACAGTTCCGTCTACATACATCTGACTACAGCTTTCTAAAACACTAGGTGGATTACAAGCCACTGGAGCGTCAAATGCGATGTAGAACTTTGTTGATAATATTATAAACCAGTGTAATAACAGAGTTTGCTGGTCAGATAAGCAATTTAGTAAGATACGTTAATACATATGGTCGATGATTGTGTTTGAATCATGGGTTCGTATTTTAAACTAATAGGCGTTAAACTTTCCTTTTAATGTACTTTATTTTGTTTTGGAACTTAAATCAAGTTACATTTGTTTTTGTTTTGAAAGTCAAAGGAATTGAAATATTGTACAGACTGGTCGAGTAAGATATGTTAATTGTTTCTGTTTACTGATATTTTCTGTCGATACAGAGCCTATAGGTGTTATTGACTGTTTGAATGGGGTTTTTTTTGTGAAACATTGTGTTAGTTTTTACTTGTTACACTACTGTCTTTTGAGAGAAATAACCTATGTAAGTTTTCTGTAATAGCAGTAATATACGTTACGTTTGCTCTATGGTAATCTAACGACGACTATTTTGCCATAAACAGTGGTTTTGACCTCAATCCCTTATCTTTAGTGTGTATTGCATAAACAGTCTTTTGTAACTGGAATATAAATTGTTCGTTTAATTGTACGGTCTCCGATAAATACAAATTGATGTTGAACCACATTATGACAATTTGCTTTAAATTGTTATTTCTCAATAAATAATTGAACACTACATCATAACTAAGAAAGTCACTTCTCCCATTCACTTAATGGAAATCTCCGATGTGTGTTTCCTGGACCTATGTAGATATATCTTAAAGTTAATAATAATAAAACATATCAAAGTCGTACTTTTGTTTTACTCATTTATGAAAATCTAAATGTCCACTTAATTGACATTGGGCGTCAATCCCAAAAGTACTTGTAATGGGCAGACGCCAGATCTATATCCCTCCATCTTTGACGGGAGACACTAAAGTAAAAACAAACTACATTTGAGACTCTGAGAACAGGAGAAATACCATGGTGATCTCAATTAAACTGAAACACTTGACAAATGCTTATATCCATATAAAGAGCAACACAAAATGCAGCTCTACCTGCTTATTTAATTGTACTGTTTACAAAAAATAACAAAATCATTAGAGCATTTTGAAGCTAATACTTCATTCTATAAAAAGTGTATGTTGATTATGAAATTTGTCACTCTCAATCATTATCTGGGTCTGATTGGTTTAGATTGTCCTGAATTGAAACAGCAAACACTGGATCAAGTTGGATTGGATGTGGATTGTCCTGGAACAGAAATATTTTATTAAGTTTCTAATACATAATAACATTAAATACGTATAAATAATTATTTCAAAATCTAAATCACTCATCAATAAATGTTTATCTCCTCCTGCATATAAAGTAGAAATGAAAATTGTATGCTAGGAAAAATTATTAGATCCAATGCAATAATGAGTATGAAATTAAACTGAACATGCAAATTTAAATCATAAACTTTTGAAAGGAATAAAAATATTACATTAATGGGTAAAAGATCTAATGAACCAATGTCTGTGTTCTTGAGAGAAAGAAGCTCATCAGTTATATCAGATAACTCATGTTGGGGAACATCTTGCAGAGACCGTAGTGTTTGTGAGGCTTCAAACAGTTGCTTTTTTATACTGATTGTGCTCATGGTGTGGGTGCCTTCTCTCTGAAATTGAAATTAATCTTGAAGTCTGAAAACATTATTAGCAAATCCATCAGTCTATATCTCAGAGGATATCATATGAGGCGTTGTAAGATCTGATGATATGCAAACTATAAATGTCTTTCCAATTTTAAAATTCAGCTGTAAGATACAACATTACTGAGCAAATATTTTATGATTAATTGTGCATCTTATAAACTGGTTCTTTAACTTTTTACAAATATCAAAGGCAGCTGTTGACATATTAACTGACATGCAATCACATAAGGTTTTCCATAACTATTAAGGTATTAATGCAGAAAATTGGTAACATAAAAATTGTTATGCTTAATCTATCCGGTATAAACCTAAGAGAAATATCCAATGGAAGAATTGATCGAATAACCACCATAGTTCACATTATAGTTCACACAATTATTGTATTATTGTATTTTTCGTCTTTTATGATCTTTTCACAACCATAGGGAATTTGTGATTATATTAATGTTGGCTCGAGCTTGTAAATTTTGTTTCATCCATACCGAAAAAGCAGATCAAAATCAATTTCAGAAGTAATTTATCTATTTAAGTATCCGGTTTTTGTATAAGATAATTAGTCTGAGTGTAAAACCCATAGTGAAAGGATATCTCAAACTAGCGTTCATTCTGGCTTCGAAATTCATGGCCTATTTTCAAATGAACGGATTACATCAGAGAGCGACGAAAGTGTATCAAAAATATTTAAAAAACGTATGCAAGCAATCAAAAAATGTGGTCTTCTATGCATGATGATAATCACTTGTATAACACCGGGACTGGTTATAATAGCAAGTTCACCTCATTCTGTGAAACAACTAGACACCACACAGCTGAATGACATCATTTTCAACCAAACAGCGTGTGATTTCATGAAACAATTCTACCTAAGTGAAAGTATTTATCTCACAGTTTGTGACCGAAACAACTTTGTTCTTCTAGATATCAGACGTTTTTACAATCAAACAGCTTCTATCAAGGGAATTGCATTAAATATTGGCCTGTGGTTTCAATTAAAGCTATCTATCCACGCCATTGATGTTGTTATTTCACAAGCAAAGAATGGACATTAGACATTTGTGTTGACAATGAATTTACTTCGGAAACATACCATAGCATCTTTAATTATACCTTGAACAGAATTTTTAAAAATAAATACATAATTAAATAAATACATAATTACAAGAAATTATGTTTCTCATTTTTCACTGGTAAACACTTTTTATTAACAAAAATGTGTTTAATTCTCTATTATTATCTCGTCATTTTTTAAACTTTGAATGCTTAGCTGTTTTTATTATTAGAAAAAAAAACACCTGCACTATATGTTTACCGCGTTACTGATGTAATTTTCATATTTTCATTTGGTGTCTATTCACTACTGGAGACAGGTGAAGACGGGGTAAAGAAATCATATCTGATATTTATCCGTAAAATTATTGAACATCTATTTAACAGTAGTGGTCATGCCGTCAAAAAAACAGATACTCGTCTCATTTCTCTGTTACAATAACAAGAAAATAATATATCTCCATACAAACTGACTCTAGGGTCGGTCAATCACACTACATTTTCCACCTGCGGTCATGAAGTTGTATTATCATCTTCCTTAACTAACTCAATCAGTACTGATATATACCACTTGATTGCATGATTTTGAAGCCTTGATTTTAAAAGAGTTTGAATTTGTTGATTTGCATTGGCGAAAAATGTTATCATATCATATTGTTCATAGTTGTTTGGTTCAATAGTAAAGTACTGTATATTATTGTTCAATGCATTGTTATGATGCAGTCTTCTCGGTTAATATATTTTTACTATAGTCCTCAGGACTATACCTTGTGACAAAAGTTATAGTCCTCATAGATTTTATATAGTCCGAGCTTGTTTGAATTGTGTCGTAGAATATTTGTTAAATTACTTAAAGAGATCTATCCTACATAAATCATTATCCTGGTATTCGTCTTGAATGTCTAAAATATGCTATTTAATATCATTTTTTAACAATTGGCCATTTAAGTTAATTCTTTTTTCAGCATTAGACCAAAATTCTACTCGCTAAGTTGATATGGCTGCATTCAATCAAACATGTGCAACATGGCTATATAATTGCTGCATAGGATGGAACTAATTCAATAATTCAGATGTATTGCAATGTTTTATACCAATTGACAATCTTCGGATTAAGCATTTGAATTTACTTACCAGTCGTGCCAGTGACTTTACAGAAGCTAATCGCCCGAAAACAAAATATCTCACCCAGATAGAAAACCCAATATTGATAAATTTTCTTGATATTAATGTTAACAGATTTTCCAGGCTTTGCGCCTTCGACAAACTGTAGAAAATTCATAATATCTGAAAAATATTTACTGATTCCATTTTATAATTAGTGAATTAGTGGTTGATTCAAGCTCAGTGTCCGACAAATTTATTTAGCATGTGGTAGCCTAGAGGGCTACCAAATATTTTTCTAGTAGACCAGTGGCTATCATTTTTCCAGGTAGCCCAGATATTATATAAATATCCAGCAAACGGATTCATCATAACTCACATTGCAAAGAAAACAAGCCTTGTTCATAAAGCACAGTTCACATAAACCAAACTCTTAAGTAATATCAAAATTCAACCTGAGTAACACATATGTCATTATTATATTGACAGAATTATAAGAATATGTCTGATAATATATCTATGTACTAATAGTCTTGTACACAAAGCATATCCGAATTCAGTCCATGTCCGAAATAAGTACATCTAAAGGTTCAGTAAACACTTCACAGATCGATATCGCAAAGTTTTAACAAGAAGACATTTTCACAAAACTTAAGTCTGCGAATTTAAACCAATAGTCCAAGCCCGAGCCAGTAAAAATGGCCCGGACATTAAAATCTTTACATGTAGACCAACCTGTTAATTCTGGGAAGCTACTGTACTGAGAGGCATGTGAGAATATAGTAGTCGTGTGACCAAGAAACGTGCCATTAATTCCTTGCGTTACATCATCAGCGATTATATTTCATTTCAAAAAGTTACACTCAAGCTGAATGACACGCGGGAATGACGTCACAAATTGTGGTTTGTGTCAATATCGTGCTTATCTAACACTAATGAGTGAGTAGCATGTGACCTGGGTATACACATTGCACCGATTCATGAAATAAAAAAAAACGGAACCAAAACAATATTGGTATTCATTTAATATATCGCTTTCGACGTCTATTAGCGAAAAAAGCCGAGAAACAGTACCCGTGTGACGTCAGTGGTTTGAACGTTTAGTCATTTATTTTGTGGTGACAGAGAAGCGACTGAGCTTTTCTAAAAATTTCTTAGTTAATTCTTCTCCACCATCATCTAAGTCAGACTCTGGCGCGTAATCTGAGTCGTGTGAAAGACTACTGTCCTCAGATACCAAATCCGTGACCCTTATGGCATGTTAGCGGAAACGGAAGACAAGTTGTGTGCACTTACGGAAAAGCAACGTTTTGTTAAAATTCTGATATGATTTTCCCAAACGTCATTGCGTGCGGATATTTATAGTAACATGGAAAAAACCATATTTACGATTTCCCGTAAATCTATAGTCCGATCGGACTACACTCACAACGAAAGTTTATAGTCCGTGCCAGATTTTTATAGCCTCGGGCTCGGACTATACGCATTTTTCGCAGACTGATGATGTACATTTTCAGATGGAGAAGTAGGTCTTGAAGGTGAGGATGGAGTTGCTGTATTTGTTGATGTACTCATTGCATAGTCATGATCACCAGATGGAGTTGTTGTGTTTGTTGATGCGCTCATTGCATAGTCATGATCACCAGATAGAGTTGTTGTGTTTGTTGATATGCTCATTGCATAGCAATGATCACCAGATGGAGTTGTTGTGTTTGTTGATGTGCTCATTGCATAGTCATGATCACCAGATGGAGTTGTTGTGTTTGTGGATGAACTCATTGCATAGTCATGATCCTGATTTAATGTCAGATTTCCATCTTGTGAGGGGGATGGAAATGGATTAATATCTGCTCTTGTGGTGGATACTGATGGAATCACATTCGATGGTGAATCCATCTGTTTTAGGTTCTTAATCTTTCCACCATGTTGATGTTTTATGTGTTTCTTCAACACATCCTGCCTTCTAAATTTCTTTTCACAAAAAGTACATGGGAAAAATACACTTTGTGACAACATGTGCCTTTTTAAATGATGCTTATGCTTATACGTTTTCAAACAAACATTACATTGATATTTTTCTGTTTTAACTCTTTATTTTCTTCGCCCTCCTCATTACATAATTTTCTTTTCAAATAATTTATCTCCTTTTGAAACACATCACTACTATCCGGATATTTTTTCTCTAACTCTTCAAAATTTATGTCCTCCATGTTGAAGTTTTTCTAACACACCGAGAGTTATTCGAATATCAAATCAGTTTCATACCATAGTGCTAAAGTTCGCCAAAAATGTTCGCCAAAATTCAGAAAAGTTCACCAAACAAGTTCGCCAAAATTCAGCAATTGTTGTAAAAAGCCAAGTATGTTACACATGATAGGATATCCACTAGTAAGTAACTGTATTTTTTTTCTTGTAGCTTTCTTGTAAGCATCCATAAAGTATTTTGCTTCACCAGGAAACATTTGTCTTGCTAATGTTTGAATTTGTAGTCAATCTCTATGGTTATTAAACAAAATAATGGCTGTTTAAACTGATAGTTCGAAAATATTTCCCTCCCAAAAATAAATTCTGAACCACAAAAAATACAGAAAAGTTATGATGGTGACTGTAAATGGTGAATAAGTTGACTATATCTACACTTTCTGAAGCCTTTTGAGCTAGATCATCAATTACCGAGACCTTAAATTCTGATTCAAATGACCACATTTCCACATCTTACATCATATAATGTTTGATAAGTAGAATAGCAATATATGATCTTCTTTGGAACTTGAGTAAACATAGACTTTGCATTTTTTAAACATTTCAAAAAGAAAGATTGACTTTCCACTGCCACTCGCCCCGGCTACAATACATGTAGCTGGATACTCATATTTAATGAGAACCTCTGTCATGATGTTCACTCAATGATGGTAAACAACAAAATAAATAGACATACATAACCAACTACAATTAAAATACATCATGTTTTATTAGTGGTTTACATACATGGTTATTGATACAGACATTTTGAACACAAAGTGGAAATTTATTACTGACTAAGTTATATACAAACACATCATTACATTCATTATCAAAAGAAAAACTATGTACAATATCATAAAAAGACATTCCACTCAATCGTTGCAGTAAGAAAAATAAACAATACAGACCACGTACATCACTGTACTTTGTAATTGTCTAGAATTTACATTTATATTTGAAAAGTTGGAAACATATACAGAAAAATATGAGTTGAATTAATCTACAGGCTTTCCATAGCTATCAAAGTACTCCACTGTGGTTGGATTTGGAAAGAAAAATGCGCACCAATGTGTTCCCTCCTTTAAATGATCATCAGTGTTTGCTATAAACACCATCAGCATACAAACATATACTTTGAATATCACAGTTCAAGAAGTGAAAGGGATTTGATGTACAGGCCCCAGATAAAGCATTTGATTTAACGAAAGCCACAATTACTTTGTTAGGTTTTTGTCCCTGAAATGAATTATCCCATGTAAATACTGTGCTTCCAGATGCTGAAGTTTGTGAATGGCACTCCACTCTGTCAAATGGATACTTAGCAGTGCTGGTCTTCAACATCTCCGAATGTGCAACGATGAGGGTGGGGTTAACCCTGATTTTTTATCCAGTAAGTAAATATCCATTATTTTTACTTTATAGTTTGGAGATGAGTCCCCCGATGATAGACAAAATGCTGGTGAGCTCGGATACAACTTCAGTTTAACATCCACCTGATTTAACAAGTATCTCTTAATTGTGAATAGACTGTGATTGATAGGTCCTTGTAAGTCTAATGTTTTAGATTCACTGATGTACTTTGCTCTACGAAACAAACCAGTGTTATCCCCTTCAGGATCACAATCTTCAGGATAATCATTGTCATCTTTGATAAACAGTTGAGATAATAATTGAGAGGATGTAGCATCTTGTCCGTTATTGAGTAAAGTTTGAATCATAGCGATATATGGGTTATAATTGGATGAAATGACTGCTTTGTTTTGTAATGTCACCTCTGAAAATAATGCTTGTAAAAACAAATTGATTGGACCCACTTTTTTACTGGTAATATCGGTTCCATCTGGGTTTGTTATTTTTAATTTCACACATAATTGTATTCCTCTGAGATCAAGACAGTCCATAGAATTCTGACCACTAATTTGAAACTCAATAGGTGTATCATCTGATACTTGGGATAATGGCCGTGTCTCTTATAGTAAACATCATTGACAGCTACTTGAGATGGTGGTAAATCAAACAATAACAACTCATCAGGTACACCTTCTGTAAAACCATCTTCTGTGAAATATGACATTTTTAATTTCGAAATATGTCCCAGGTTGTAATAGGTTTCTGTTTTTTATTTTTCCTTGTTTATCTCTTTTTGGGTGTTTTTTGCGACACTTTTTGTTTTCACAGCTTTTTTTGCAGTTTTCTGCCCTTTTTTGTTCAATTTGGATACTTTTTTCTCAACACGTTTTCATAGTTTAGATTTTTTCCATCCTTTTTGTTTTAATTTGAACACTATTTTCTTTCCTACTTTTGGACTATTCACTGTTTGAGATTGTTCTGCTTTATGCACAAACAATGGCATCTCTGAAGTATTTATACTATCTCGTTTCAGCTCGCTTTTGACCTCTTCTACTGTCTGTTTTGCGGGAGAAACTGTCTCGAAAGTCATGTTATTACTTTCTGCAGAAGTTCTTGAGGGTATGGCCAGTCCTTTTCCAACTTGACTTTTCTTTAAAAATTGTATCCATTTTTGTGGATTTGGAACATATAATTTAGATTGATTCATAATTGGAGTAAAACGTTTAAAGTGTCAAGTAGACTGGTGAATTTACAAATGAGGCAAACTTTCCATTTACTGTTTTTATAACGAAGTCAAGTTCTTGAACTTCGTATTTTTTATGGGGAAATAATATGGAGAATCAAACACATAATTCCAATTATTCATATCATTTTTTTCAAAAATTCACAGCAGTGTATGCTCTCTACCATTGACAACGCTTTCATGACATATATTAGAATAGAAGAATAGGGTATTTTCTTAAGTTTTACCACGTTTTTTATTCTTGGTTTGTAAACTGAGTTCACATAAAGCTACTTTCCAATACCCATCAAAATGAAGTGGTTGCTTTAGCTGCACTTTATAGTTATAAGGTGTGTTATCACTGAAAATATGGTGACTTTCACTATCAGAAATAAAAACATATCGCTCCATATTATTTTCTTTAACTTGATTTGCATCAATCCAACTATCGAATGATTTTTGGAAGCCTTCCCATCGCACAAAATACTGAAGTTTTCCCTTCAACTTTCTTTTTTTTAAATTTTCTCAACATACCATATACTTTCTTCATTTTTATCAACTGGAACCATTTCCTGCTCCTTCACATAACCTTTAATTTGGTAATTATTTAAGTCAGCAATTTTGTACAGAGCTATTCCTTGTTGATACACCCTGCTTTTAATTTTAAATACTTCTTTGGTATATTGTTGCTGATATGCTCGTCTAAAAGGGTGTATTGTATAATTCAATCGAACCAAACTACCAATTTCAAATTTAAACTTGGGCTTTATTTTAGAAACATTTTTGGGTTTACTGTTTGCTCCAAACTTGAGTCTCGTTCTTTTTTGTTATTTCACTCGGGGATAAACCGCCAAGTCTACGATGTGGACTATTATTGTAGTCGTTGACAAGATCTTGAAGATTTTCAATTTATCTGTAATTTCGTTGATGTCTTAGCATTCTGAACATCATGCTTCGCAATGTACGAATGACCCTTTCTGCATATTTTGCTTATTGTTACTTTGTGTGTTTAATAAATAGATCCCCTGTTTTTTCATGAACATTTTTATTTCATGTTTGATAAATTCAGAACCTTTGTCTGTTCTTATTTTTGTAAATTTTCTTGTACGGAGAACATCTTTAATTGCAGATAAAACTGTTTGTGTTTTTTTTTGTTTAGAAGAGGTCTTACTAAAAGATAACGTGAAAATATGTCTACAGTAATGAGTAAATACTTGACTCCCTCATTGTGTTTTGAAATGTTTTCTACTGACATAAGATCCATGTCTGCTTGATCATCTAAACCAGCTACCTGCACTCTGACTGTTTTGTAGGAATGCCTCACCTGTTTTTTCACAGCATATGAGTCTTGATTGTTTAGCCATTTGTTAATAAAGTTTACAGTAAATATTCCTGGATATTTTTTATTTAATATTTTATGTAAATTTGCGGCATCTATATAACTCCCAGGTTGTTTTACATTAAAATAATATTTGATGAGAACGTTTTCCTTCTGTGTTTTGTTCATGATTAATGATGTCTGTAGTTTTGACAACCTTTTATTTTACAAAACATAACAAAAGCTTGATTAACATCAATTTTCAATACAAACACACATACAAGTAAAATAGCTATTTATGACATTTTTTTAAAATAGAATTTTACTTCATGTTTATAACAAAAATTACTACAAGAAAAAATATTGAAATCGAATATATTTGAATTTACGATGCTACAATCGTTGTCTTTGAAATCCATTTTTAGTTAAACTGAAGAGGGAAATAGTCGATCTTCCAAACGTTCAATTGTTAAACACCATTCTCATCATTTTGGATTTCCACTGTTCAGTTTTCATTACATCTAAACAAGTCCTTACTGGTAATCACTCGTTTATGTAGGCTGATCATTTCAGGGGAAATGTTTGAAATCTGCTTTACGTCCTCCCAGGAATGAATAATGTCTTGTTCATTCACTTCTTTCAACATCTCCTCAAAATAAAACCTAATTTGATGTTCGTCATCATCAGTTTCCATGATGCAGTCATGTTCTTTTTGTGAAGCATGATTTGTTTGACAGCCATAGCAATATTTCCTCACCGGTAAGCCTTTTACTTCACTAAAGGCTTTTGCATAGATGAAGTTGAAGTAAGAGTTCATCAACATAACACTTGTTGATGGTGAAGTTGCGTGATCTACAGGAGGTGTTGTAAATTCTGACTAATCTGCATTGACTGTCATTGAGTTACATTGGTCATCTTCAAATGAATCCTAAGAAGAGTTAATTCAATCCATTATTTAGTGTGATGTATTCACTTTGCTTGGTGAGGACGTGGTGGTGACAATAATGTTCCAATCTATCTTTTATACTGACTTTGTTGTTTCTTACGGTTGAGTTTAAATATTTAAATTTGAATTTTTCAGGTCGTTAACTCGACGTCGCCATGTTGAAATCAATTTGATCTAACCCACCTCCAAGAATGTCGTCAAGTCATCAAATTGAAAATCTGATGATTTCCATGGATTCCATGATGGGTTGATAGAAGAATTATCGGTTTTTAATTGTAAAATGATTTTTAAGAATAAACAATTTTGAGAATGTAATCTGTGTTCTGTTAGTGGGTCGTCCTCTTTTTGCCACTCTCGTAATCGAACTGCACATGAAAAACATTTCACAGTATCATTTTTACCAGTATAATAAACCCCTTCTGATGATAACTGAAACTTGTAGGGTTGAATTTGAGAAGACCACAGATGAAATGTTTTAAGTCTTTCTTCATAAAATAAAAAGTCTGGTGATTTATGCTGAAGTTTGTTAAAATTGCTTGTTGACATCATGGTTGCCCTGGTAAAAATGAGGATATCTATTGAACACTTTCTTTTAAATCGCTTAATGTTACTAATATGTCTGGAGGTAAAACTATCTTGCTTTTCCCAACATAAAGACAAATTTTGATTTGCCGTTGTCTTTTTTTTCAACACTAAAACACAGTCATTAGAAATAACACTATGGATTTCTTTACGTAGTGAAGACCAACTGACATTTATAAAGCCACTTTCCTTGAAATATTGCAAAGTTTCCTTGGTGAACATCAACTGAGCCTGTGCCATATTCAAATGATTATTTGTCACTAAATAAGGGGAAAAAACACAACTACAAAAATGAAAAAAAAGAATCTTACTCCTCCCTTAACATGCTTTCTTCCGACGTTTGATCAACCGTTAAATTCAACGTAAAATTACACAACTCAGTCCACCAATGTTCTAAATGTGCATATCTATCGTCAACAAGGGGTAGATCCTCGGATACAATATTGAAATATCTGTCGGAGCATTGAATATAATACAGCACAGAAAACAATTCATCATCTGCCCATGGTTGTCGTTCTTCTTCATTTATCCAAAAAGAATCATGCATTTGTACATAGTTAGACATATTGTCATTAAGACGAATGCTGCAAATCAACCATTGTATTACAAATTACATACTCACGGTTATCGATTGGTTTTAAAAAGATCATCTGCTTTCAAACAAAATTGCCGCGAAAGATCGTCTGCGAAAAATGGCGGATCCATCAAAACATAATGATACCACCTGCTATACTGCAACCATCCACCTAACAAAAATGGCCGCTAGATCACGTGGGGCTCATTAACCAATCAAATGTTGGATAGTGGTCTATCCCACCAAACAAAATGGCCGCGAGAATACTGTTTTTATACTACTATCCATGTAAAACTTGGTATCCCTGGGGCGGGGCCAATGTTGACATAGAACATTATAATTATTAAAGTTTTGTTTAAAAACTTAGTGAAATGTTCTATCTTTAAACCGAAAGTAAAGGGTTTTTTAAAAGTTAAAAAAAAAAAGATAAAAATAAAAACATATAATTTAAAGCATTCATCAAAACACATGATGATTTTTTTTAAAAACAGATTCGATTGAATATTAATGTTTTATAGGAATCTAAAACTTTGAAGTCGATTTTCTCCAAAGTGCAAAAAAGTTAGAACATTGTATTAATCAAGCGACGATATACAAACTGTATATTGGTCCAACGTTGTATGTATTTCTATATAAAAATATATAAAAAGAGATAAATATACAATGCGTATTGGTCCCGGATACAACTGAGGTGAGGTTTTGACTAAGAATTAATTAATAGAATATCATAAATATTTACAATAAAACTGCTAATAATATGTAACATATTACAACAAAGTTGACCAAACGGATTTTTTATATTCTTAATTTACACTTAATTGAAAAACAACATTTATAACGATTTATTTCGTCCATTGTTTTAATTAGTTATTTCCAAATGAAACCAAATTATGCCATTTTTTGTGGTAATAAATTCACTGGGGTACTCTATATATAGAGGCCTGATTTAACTCGAGGCATTTTTGGCGAGTCAATATTTTGGACTTTTATGATAGCGCATAACACAATCTAGCAGACTTGTGCGCTACAGTTGGTTAACGTTTTATATGATAGTCACTACGACAGTAATGCATACCATATTGCTGTGTATTATATCTCCCGCCAAAACATAAAGGAATTTGTGATGTAACATATATAAGGTCTAAATTGACCCAGATTGATAGCATAATTAGTATGGCGTTAGAGTATGATATCGATATCACACTTCAATAAGATCACTGTTCCGGATCAGTTATTTCATCATATACATTGTATTTTACATCATAAGTACATAAGATGCTAGTAGCATAATCGACCAAAGTGTAATGAATTCACACGCTTCTTGCACATCCAATGATTGTTGCAGTCATATATTTATTACGTAATTTTCCGCCATAAAATTTCCATTTTCGCAACATGTCACGTCACTTTTTTCACTGGATACAGATTTATGCAGTTAGGTATCTTCAGCATTCGTATACCAACTTCTGCGAGAAAGAGATTTCTAACTGCATTTTCACTTTTTGAGAATACTAAGACCTTGCTTAGCCTTATTTTTTTTATTTCCCATTTTAATCCACTTTGGATTGATAATCTGTCGAATTTCAATTACTTATGTCAATATAAGGAAAGCGATACCAAATTTAATGTCGATTGATTTAAATTTTCCCTCAATGAGCCCCTTACAGCCCGCCTCCTGGATTGTTTTCGCTGATAAAGTGGAGTCGATATGGGGGTGCAGTTTTTATCGCGATAAAACACTATTTTTGAATATTTGGATCGATTTTTCGTTGTATGGTATGATATTTGATTATTGTTAATAACTTAAAATGTCTTTTTAGCCTTTTTTACGTTTGTAGGCACTTACGCTAACTTAACAATATATGAAGCAATGAATATAACAAGTAGCTTAATTTCTTCTATACGTATCGTTGCACGACGGAGAGTCAAGAAGGAATTGCATATTTTTTTTATATCTAAATAACGTACATTTACATTTCGTGAACAACAATAATGAACATGATTTACATTTTTCTTTTACTTTTACAAATTTCAACTATCTGGTCAGTGTGTCATGATGTTTGTTTACATATAACTTTACATTGGAAAAATCAACAGCTTTGAAATTTGACACTACTGATTCAAACATCATATCTACATGCATGTGTCTGTCATCCGACTTTGTAATGTATGTGGCACTTACCATTAAATGTCGCAATGTTGCCAATAAATTTCGCAACCGCTGCTATAAGTCACAAATTCGTCTGTCATTAAATGTCGCAATTTTAACGTTAAATGTCGCATTTTTTCTGCCGCAAAATGTCGCAAGTGTACCGTTTAATGTCGCAACGTGTATTTTCAGTTCAGTTTTAATCATAGTGGAAGTATTTGCGAATATTTAGTTAATAAATGATTTCAAATCTTATATAACGGAGGCTCATTCATCTGCCAGCTGGTGTCGAAATATTCTCTTAGTTTGGAATATTGACCTCTTTCGTTGGACTAAACTTGTTTGAAATCTAAAAATTAAAATTTTCTGGCGCTGACAATCATTTTTGAGTGTCACACATAATTACATTTTCTATTCAAGGAGTTTCCCAGCTACGAATGCTACAAAACAAGATGTTGGGGAAGTTAATCGGTCAGAAATGGCAAATTTGGTGCGGGCCGAGAAATCAAAGATGGTAACCAAGATGGCCGCCATTTTGACTTCTAATATGCAGATTGAAGGATATGGGAGTCAAATATCTACGTGTATATAAAGTTAAAAAACTTAACGTGTGTATATATATATGACCTTGTATATGATTAAGGAGGATATGCAATTTCTGTCTAACCTTCGTACTCAGAGTCGTGTACTAGTGTTAAACAAGTCGATTCAACAACGAATAGATTGCACTGAGATCAAGATCTAGGTTGCTTTAACATATGGAACAATTTTATTGGATTTGACTAGGTTGCTTTAACATATGGAACAATTTTATTGGATTTGACTAGGTTGCTTTAACATATGGAACAATTTTATTGGATTTGACTAGGTTGCGCTAACATATGGAACAATTTTATTGGATTTGACTAGGTTGCTTTAACATATGGAACAATTTTATTGGATTTGACTAGGTTGCTTTAACATATGGAACAATTTTATTGGATTTGACAAAGGTTGTGTCCCTTAGATGTGTCCTACTTGATCAACGCGTCACCCGTCGGGTTGTAAACGACTAGCATCGGGGAAAATCGATAACCAGTATATTGATAACTGATCTAAGATGATACGTGTAATTAACAATTAGTATGTTAAATGGAATTTGAAACTATTATCACTATTACGGCTTATTTGTACAAACAGAACAAGACATAAGAAATGAGTTTCATGTAATATTTATTTGTTATTCTAAGCACATTCATAAGTACATACGATACTGAAATACGATGATATTCATGATTATACTTATTTAAGAGCCTATTCAATATTTTTCCAGTAACCATGAAGCCATTCAATTTCGCATCACACCTTTGCATAACAACAATAAGGTATCATTTTTATTAAGTTTGACAGTTTATTTCATGATCAATTAGGGTACATTTAATATCACCATAATAACAAATTACCGTGTCATATATTGATCATGAAATCATGATGTCTTCTTATAATTATTAACATTTTAACATTTAAAAATGTTTATAATAATATGTAATTAAAATTGTGATTGATTTTGATTCAATTAGAAATGGTATAAAGTATTCGCAAATAATATTTCTTCAATAATTCAATCGTATAAAAATTTTGATACTAGCCGTAACCTTTCAATGAAGCTGAACAAAAACAGCTATCTATCTACTTATGTATATAAGTTATTTATATATACATATATGTTGAATGACGATATACCAAAGGAATAAGTCTAATAAAGTTCTGTTCTTTTCTACATTACATGTATTATTAATACCCTGAGGGCACAATACAGATAAGTGTAAATATCAAAACTTTAATCACCTCGATTCATGATCCTTATCAAATTAACACAGCGGGGGGGGGGGGGGACACATCACGGCTGTAGTTTAGTGGTAAAACTGACCTATCTTTGTTTGGTACAACTTTATTTAGCGATGGAGCTTACAGTTCGGTATGGAAAATTAATTTAGTTTAACAAACCGATTCTTTTTACTCCACATCTTCATTAATTTGCACTTTTTTAATCTTAGCTACTAACTTATCCCGTTTTAATACCCAAGGCCTTCAACTTTTCTTTTAATTCTTTGTCACACATTTCTTCAATTGTTTTTTCATCTTTTTTCTTTGAATTCTCGAATGTTTCATTAACATGTGATATATCGTGTATAATTCGTTTTCGCTTTTCATTGCACATATTGCTTTTTTCGTTTTCCCAATATTCTATATTCCGTTTAGTATATGTGTGTCTTTGGGGCATGATTAATTTTGTTGATAAGAACTCTAGACGTTTTCTAGTGAGTAAATCATCCACTGTTTGATTGTGTTTGTTGGTGCGCTTTTGGTGGGTAACTCTTATCTCATCGTTCAATTTTTCAATTGCCTGGCCACTAAAACGCGACAGGCCCCCCACTCTCGACGAATGCTGGCACGTGATAAACAGTGCATGTAAGGTGTGATCCTGTTATACCCTAGCCGTCCGTTTCTACTTAAATACAAAAAATCTTCCCCCCAATCGTGAGTTTTCTTAAAGATTAATTCATCAAGATTAGAATAAGACACGCCAGAAGTAATTAATGCATGAATCTCTCTAAAATCTCGCCATATTTTGACGACCGCGTCATGTGTTTCGTTGTTCACAACAAACAATAATTTTTCAGGTAATTTGTTAAATAACAACTTATAGGCGGACCCTGTCAATGATGTCCGTTGCATTGTGTTTGATCCTTTTTCTAACCACACGTTGAATGGAACCCCGCACTCATTAATTTTGTTAACTAAGTCATTCACATGGTGGACATTTTGATGCAACACGCATAATCTGTCATCAAGCTGTTTACAGTCCATTATCAAATTATCCAGCAGTACGACTGATATTCTGAGCCATAAATGAAGTTCGTCAGGAACTATCTGACTAGGATCTATAACTACCAGAGGCCTGTTTTTGCAACCATACTTGTTTGAATTTTCTTTCAAATTATACGCGGTACGTTTCATTGCGGGTGACTCATAAAAATTCATGGGATTTGTTAGATCTGTTCTATCATCTTTGTGGACATGACACCATAGACAGGCGAAATTCCCTGTGGCCCCGTTTAACCCTAGGAAGATGCCTACAAACTTCATATCACCGCCAAAATATATATTCAAATTGTAATCAGAATCGTTACATGACAAAAAATGGAATGAAAGTATGGTAAAAGCTTGCTTCTGTGGAACACTAGGCATGCATAGTAATAGTACACATACATTTTTACTTCAAAATACATGTAGTAATTAGCTCGACTATTCAAAGGCTGCTATCTTTCTTTTTTTTCAAGTTATATCTTTGTCAAAGTCGTTTAGCTTTAAAATTTAAAGAAATCAGCCTTTGTAAAATAATAATATTATATATATAATTAATAATACAAAAACATAATTTACTTTGTGTTCATTGCATAACATTATTATATTTGATGGGGCGACATCAACATTTCAATAATTCGTTAGTTTGTATACCAGCCCTTTAATTAGCCGATCAAATCTCTTCTTACTTGCGCCCTTGTTATAAAAGCGCGTGAACTTGTAATTTTTAGTGAGTCCGTTTGTTAACATCCGAGTGCCATTATTTTAAAGTTCAAAGGTATATTAATTTCTAGGACTCGTCAGTAAATTGTGGAGATTAATACTCTTGATTGCGGCGTACGGGCCATGATAGAGGTTTCTTTCCCATTTGCTGAACTTAGTCTTGAAATTAAGGACTAGAACCTCTGGATTGCGACCTATGACCATGAACGAGGTTTCTTTTCCCATTGCATAGATATAACAAGTTTTTCCATTTACAAGAATATACCAAGCCACAGCAGGTGAAACTTGTGACATTTACAACTCTGACGTGAATTCGATTAAATTATGACCCTTGTATTTTTAATTTTTGACTAACTTTCGCCTCACAATTCTGTATCAATTGCGGTAGTTGCCCGTTACTAACAATAAGATAGCGTGTACTGGTCAGAAACCCAGGAAATTGAGGTGTCGAGGAAGGTGACATGCAGCCGTTGAATGACTCGTAACTGTTCAATTGGGTTCAATTGGGTATAAACCCCAAAACGTTTAATACCATTCTGTCTAGAGAATCTTTATCTTATTATTATTATTAAGTAAGATTACGTTGTTACTTGCGGTGAAATCGCACATGTAGGAGATATCCATCTACTTGCCATCATGATTCACCGATTTATATCAGAATTATAACCTTCAATATTATTCAGTCCACAATGTTGCGTTTTAGCACTTGTCAAGACATTTGGGACTTGCCTGCTCAGGCAATTTTCTACATGCATAATTTGACATCTTATGACTACATGAATCATTTACAGAGGCTGCCTTAGTCACTAGATTCGAACCACTGCATTCTCCGCGAACAATATATTTAACATAAATGATGACCCATTATCTCTAGGCAGATCCAGCGGAGCATCAGGGGAATTTCAAGAATATATCGCATTTTTTTTAAATCTCAGAAATGAGACCGCTGCATAATCGGACCGTCTAGAATTTGGGCCAACGGATCCGCCCTTGTACCTTATGCGTCCCAGTACAGACAAACTTCCTGTTAAGTAACCCACTTGAAAACGGCTGTAGCTGGTTAAAGAACGCCACAAAGATGTGCCGCCACCCGGGCTCTAGCCAGCGGCCTCGGCACCTGAGTATGTGTCTCTACCGATTCAGGTTGCTGAGGAGTTATAGTAGTTGTTATAGTAGTAAGTATAAAGGGGTAGCAGCGGTGGAAGGAATATCGGGTAGAAATGACATTAAGACGATGACAATAAAAAGACGGCGATGACGATGATTTAGTTTGTTCTTATGCAAGGATTTCGAATTCTTCCCTTGAATAAAATCAGGGGCTACACATTACAGTAAATGTTGAGTCCCGGATAAAATCCAACCATTGACATCATTTTACCTCAAAATTTCATGGTGTATATTGACAGAGAATATATGAATACATATTTTCTAATTTATTTTAAATTTATACGTCAAACAATGTCCGACATATGCCTATTCAGACACAACGAAAGTTTCTTTTTGGTCGAGTATATATCATTTATACAATACATGTAATATATATATTTGTAAATTAGAAATTCTCCGGAGTGGTCCGTTACAGTTAATTTTAATCCATTCCCAATGTTTAAACTAAACTGACACCCGTTGACTCTGTGCACTGCAACATGAAACGGGGACCAGTTAATAGTTAACAACCACAATCTCTATCCAGAGTTGTCGTTCGTTGTGTAAAACGAAATAAAGCCACAAATGGTACAAAATTAACAACTAAGCGAAGCAATGTATTTTGCACAATACATTTGAGACAAAAGATGTTATAATTTGCAAGAAATTCTGAGAAATCATTTTATTTATCTAGCGCTCTATTTCTTGACGGAGAATATTTGTTTAATTTTTGGTAATCAGGTCACAAAGTTACGCCGCTTACATGGAAATGAAACGCAAAAGTCGAAGGTAATCATGTAAAATTATGACAATAAATGTACATTTACAGAAACAAAAGCGTGATTCTGTGTATCAGATGGAAACTAAAAGAGACCCGGACACGTGTTTTTGAGCTACTTTCTAAACGTTGACAGAGATGTATGTGATGGATAACGAACGACAATTCTGGATAGAGATTGGTACAACCAGAGTCAACGGGTACCAGTTTATGGTTAAACTAGTTCCCCTTGATTCTTGTTGATACATAAACTAGTGTACAGAGACGACGTTCCTTTGGTGCACTGCAACATGGAAAGGAGACCAGTTTAGTCAATCTCTATCCAGAGTTGTCGTTTGTTATCTCTCCCATACATCTCTGTCAACGTCTCAGCGTTTTACAAGATTCTTGTAAAACAAGACATACAGCAACAAATTCTACAAAATTTTCAACTAAGCGAAGCAAATTATTTTGCACAATGCATTCGAGAAAAAAGAAGTTATAATTTACCTGAAAATCAGAGAAATTATTTTATTTATCTAGCGCACTATTTCTTGACCGAGAGTATTTGACCCCTTTCCTGTTTCGCGCCCCTAGCGGATTTTTCCGATTGCGCAATCCAAGATGGCGGCGTATGGGGTCATGGTGTAATCTACGATATTACGCCAGTATTTCGTGTTTGGCAGTATTTTATGCAGATAGATCACTATTCTACGACAATTATTGAGAAGCTGTATTGATAACTAAAATATATGTGATATTCAAGCGATATATTTGTCGCTAAAATTTGGTGGAATCCGTCTTGTTTCCGATTTGTATGCACATTAAGTGGATGGGGGTGGTTCTTAAAAAAAGTCATTTCAGAAGAAAGTATCTATTTTCTGACTTTATTTTTCATGTATCTATGTCTAAACAATTCGTTTAATTGTACCAGTATGTATCAATATTAATGAATCCGTGTAGATCTAGTACAAAGTACATCCTATTGAATCTTGAAATTAAGATTTAATGGGTGTTGTCATGAACACTAAGTGGCATATTGCACAGTATTTGTGCCATTTTACAAAAAAAGATGTATAAATTCATTATATTAAAACCACTAAATCAATTTGCAAAAAAAACAAAATATATACATGTATATAGGTCTAGGTGTTCCAAAAATAGTCTTGGAAAAAACATTGAGTATAAAAGTTAGGCAGGTTTTAAGATCCTACAAATGACTATTTTTTGGGTGTAATATGTTAGCATCTGTTTTTTTTTACTATTTTCTTCCTTTCATTTTGAAAGCGTTACTTATTTTAAAATATGAGATGCTGCATTTTTAATTATAGAATCTAATGCTGTTTAATTTGGTATATGGTATATAATGTTGTAGAACAAATACTTTTTATTTTAGACTGAAATAACCAAAATAGGTACCACTGTAACCAGTGACTTCACTTATTTATCATTGATAACCTTTTGCTCAAAATATATTCTCATGAAAACCACTTCACGAGTCAGTCATAAAATTTGAACATTACAGGGACCTGATCATGTAATGTTACGTAATAATGCTGTCCCTTTGTCAGTGGACAGTTTCAGTGTTAATTGGTCCTCTTGATAACAGTCTATCACTTATCAAATCACAGTGTGGGATCAGTATATATCCAATCAACCATACCATCATGTTGCACAGTGCCAGGATGTATCCCAGACATGACCTTTGATGTGATTATATAATCTCATTTTTTACTAAGCATTACTAACCATGAATGCCGATGCAATAAAACGTGCTAAAGAAAGAGATAGAAAACAGAAGAAAATTTGAAACATTTATTGTATCAATAATTGAAAGATTATAATTATGATAATAGTGATTTCATATCAATCTTTTAACCTCTAATTTTATATTTGATAATAAAAAAAACATTTATTCTGCTATTAAATTTATAAAAGTTTTTACAATTTTGACCAGGCAGATAGATAATTGTTGATATTTAATCATTACCAATAAAATTTGAAAATTAGTTGAACTGTTAATATACAATAAACTATTAATACAATATAGTACTACGATTTAGATGCCGTAAAAACTTTTGAGTCGGCAGGTAAAAGGAAACCAACCTATGTTTTTAGACCCTATCAGTAAACATAGTAAATGTGTAACTTTGTTTTCCTCCAATTTAATTCAAGAAATATATTGTAGATATTTTATTTTTCAAGTGGATCACATGTACAACTGGAATTCCAGTTAGTTAACAAAAGTATGGAACTTCTAAAAATGTACAAATTGCTGTGACCTGTTTTTTTTAACTTGAGAAACATCAGTAAGAAAAAAAAACAATGTGAAGTGCTTACATTATTGCGGAAGTTGATTAATTAGTATACTGAATAGTGAACTGGATATATTAGCATTATTTGACATTGATCTATATCATTTCAGACATATTTCTTCTTTTTGATGCTGTTTACGGCTGCGGCTGTGGTCTAGTGGTTAGTGTGCTGGACTTGTAACCCGGAGAACCGGGTTTGAATCCCAGTTGCGGCAGGACATACCCTTCTATGAAAATTTGACAAAAATGTCGATTTTCCTTCATATGTGGAGAAGTTACCGGCCCCTTGAGGAAGGGTAAGTTAGTACTGGTTAGTATGCAGTCCAGGAAACTGGTCAGGTTTACCGGTCGCCGTATATAAGGGAAATTGTTGAAAAATGGCGTTAAACCCAAGTGACAGTAAGTCACATAAAAACAAACAAAAACACACACAAAAAAAAAACATTTGATGTTGTTTGATATAAATACAGATAATGGCGATTCATGACAACCAAAAGTGATAGCTTTCCTTTTCACTGAGTGCCACATTACTTATAGTTATGTCCATCCCAGTTTAGTGTAATGTCCATCCTGCTGTAAATAAGCTGCTATTATATTTTTCTTGGATATTTTATGTCAAATGCGGAAGCAGACTGATGACATGTTGGATAATTAGCAGCTTTATTGTCTTTACCGCCAGTGTGACGATAGTGAATAATTGAATTGAAGCAGAGAATTTGTCTTCTCAGTTGTAACTGCCGTGGCGCGGCACCTACACGATACAGGAAACCATATCTAAAATAGATAAAATAAATAAAAGTACATATACATCATCATGAACCTGTGTTTGGTAAGACACATGATATAAGAAACATGGCGAAAATAAACCATAGAAAATATTTGTTCGGTATTACCTTGTATTCCAGGGACCAGGATCGTTATTCATTTACTACCAGCACAATCCAATGCAAGTTAGGTGTAAAAAGGCAACATATCATTTCGGAACGCAATATGATTATAAAGATCGCTATGATCATGTAATAAACCATTCAAAAGATAAGAAACGTAGCTATCGGCACATAAATATATTTTCGATTACATCACCCCACCCACTAATTTCAAGCCAACAAATTTTGCATAAATGATGAAAATTAAAAGATCTACAAATCGTTTAGGAACAAACTGATATCAAATATGCCAGAAAAGTTATTCTCTTACCTTACATGAAGTTTGGATGAAATGACAGGATCAGAAAAACGGTATATTTCGATAAAAAACGACCATGACAGTTAATCAGCGCATGACCCCATACGCCGCCATTTTGGATTGCGCAATCGGAAAATCCGCTAGGGGGCGCGAAACAGGAAAGTCGTCAATTAGGTCATAAAGTTACGCCGCTTGAATGGAAATGAAACGCACAAATCGAAGGTAATCTTGTAAAATTATGACAACAAATGTATCGATACATTTAGAGAAACAAAATTGTGATTCTGTGTATTAGATGGAAAGTAAAGGAAACACGGACACGTGTTTTTGAACTACTTTCCAGTCGTTGACAGAGATGTATGTGATGGATAACGAACGACAACTCTGGAGAGAGATTGCATTTTAGTCGATACACTGCAATACTGAACGGGAACCAGTTTAACCCAAGGTCATGAAGTAGGACATGTTTCTGCCTGTTGATATAAGGCGTATCGCTATCGGAAGACCTCTAACAAAATGGGTTCAGAATCTGACCCCATAAATCATCCGTATTTCCCGAGGGAAACATATCTACCGCATTATAAGCCCAATGTATCCAGCATAGTTGAGTTGCTTGGTATATTTTTCGGATTAGTTGCTGTTTTAATCGTTATATTATGGGTTGCGACAAAACAGCAGTCGACCGCTGTTCGGATAAAGCTCTGCTGGTTCGTTTCTTGTGGTTTTATTCATTCCATTTTGGAAGGTTACTTTAGTTTGTACCATGCCACACTGGCAGGCGAGGACACATATCTGGCACAGATGTGTAAGTATTGTTTTCACAACTTGTATTTCTTCACCAACACTTAAAACTTAAAGTAGCAGCCTTGAAGGGATACAGGTCAATTCGTAACCAAACAAATTCGTCACCTGTTTTTTTTTTGGTCGATTCGTAACTGTTTTTACAAGTCAACTCGTAACCTTTTCAAATCGTTGGTCAATTCGTAACCTTCTAAGTATTTATTGTATTATGTTATTAAAAAGTGTAATTTGGTGAAAATTGGCTAAAGTGAATATGTTGTAACAGGTTCAGTTCTGTTGTGAATCGTATGACTCACGAGTGTATGTAATGTTTCAATATCTTGTTTGTACTTCGCATTGTGTTTTCATAGAAACAAAAATGGTTTTAGTTCTCGTGTGTACTGGTCAATCACAGACCGAAATTACCTTTCAGACTAAATACACATAAATGACAAACACATATATTCAAGGAGCTGAGCAATATAATTAATTCAGTTGTGTAGATATGGACATAGACTGTAGAACCGTTTATAAAGATAACACAAAAGATAACAAACGACTGATATAGTGAATTAGATGTCGACAGAGTCTGACGGTAATAATACCGTTTATAAAGATAATATAAAATATAACAAAACGACTGATATAGTGTATAATCACTAGAAGTAGCGGAAATATATTTTCCAGCAAGGGTGTCTGAGCCTAAGCCTAGAAAGTTTGCTGACCTGACGGTCAGCTAGCCTAGTTAACCAGAGAGACGGATGTAACGGCTTTTATACCCTTCAGATCAGCCTGTGAATGGAAAGTAAAATTTCATTGGTTAAACTGTGATTGGGTAACATTTCAATAAGCCAAATAAAGTTTAAATAAAAGAAGGATTAAATTACCCAATGACTGCGAAGCTTTCAAAAAGACTTTCAGAACGAAACAAAGGGAGGATAATGTGAATTTAGAAAACACCGAAATGGTTTAAATCAAATAAAAGGTAAATGAACGCTACTGTTACAATGATAAGAGTAGATTAAGGATACAGTATATTTATATATGTGAAATATTACGTAATATTTTATATATTTATGACCTCCAGTTATTTTATAGGTCTGATTATATGTATGTATTATATTGTATGTTTTTTTTAGTACGGATGTTAACGAAACTTTTATTCTGTATAAATTGTGTTATTGTTATTTATTTGTATTTGTGTTTATATATATGTGCTGTTATAAATTCATGTATAATCATCATAGGCGCTTCGAGCCGATTTTTGTCAAATTTAGTATGAAGTGTATAATTGGTGAACATTTTAATAGTGTGTTTGGGATATTTGTCATGATATAAATAAGACAGATTGAAATAAATAAAACTAGGAAGAAATGTTTTTATTTATTTTCATATTCAAATATGATAATAACATATAATGTAATGCAGAGAAAATAGGAATAATTCATTTGCAAATTATGACAAACAACAACATGGAAAATTTAGTCACACTTAAATATCTGAAATCCAAATCCAGTGTAGGGGTATCCAGACGATTCCAGGAGTAGAATAATCTTCAATTACAGGCTACATGGGCAAACTCTCAAGTCAGTAGAAAATGCCAAATACCTCGGTCTCACCTTTTCAAAAGATCTTTCATGGAATACACACATCAATAATATTACATCTACTGCTAACAGAACACTTGGATTTATTCGCAGAAACATACAAACAAAAAATGAAAAAATCAGAGAAGTAGCCTACAAGACCATGGTGAGACCTCAAGTGGAATACGCATCAACAGTCTGGAGTCCACATACCCAAGTTAATATTGATAAGATTGAAAAAGTTCAACGTAGGGCAGCAAGATGGGTTAAAAACAACTATTCCACTTACGACAGTGTTACCAGCATGCAAGCGGATTTTGGCTGGCAGACTTTACAGGACAGACGGGACATGGCAAGACTTACTATGTTTTATAAGATTGTACATGGTCTGGTTGCAGTTCCTGTGCCACCCTATCTAGTTCATCCCACAAGACTGACGCGTCACATGCATACGCTTCATTTTAGGCAAATTCAGACCTATAAGGATTATTACAAGTTTTCTTTTTTCTCTTATACAGTTGTTTTATGGAATGCTCTTCCCGCACAGTTAGTACTTAATGAGGACATTGAGGGTTTCAAGCGTGGCCTTACCCCAGCCCTCATTTTCCGCCCCTGAACGCCGGACACAGTGTTTTTAACCATCTTTTAACTATAAATAGTGTCATCTTAACCTAACACTATCACACTTTTACTTCATTCTCACTTTCATTACTTTTGAAGTCTCACTTTCACAACTTTTACAAACTTTTATTCTGCACTGACGCGCACCTGCAAGTCTATACTCGCAAGAGGGTCAAGCAGTATCTATTGATAGATAGATAGATATTTCCCTCACTCAGTCCCTCTTGGAATCATTGTAATTTCTGGTCTATACCCACTTTCATCATAAATCTCTGTGTACAATACTAAAATAAAAGCAAGAACAAGTTTCATGGACATTGGAATAAGTGTATGAATAAGGTATGATAGAAGAAATCAGACTGTACATGTACCTTTCATTGAGAGCAGAAGGCATGGGAACCAGATGCAGTATTGTAGAACTATCTTCCGTTTCCATTTCTTCAGGTAGATTGTCGACAGCCTCAGTTGTGTCTATGCGTGTGGATACCACAGCAGTAATGTCATCTGAAAATGACACCCTTGTAATTTCGGCTCCTGGAAGCCCCATCGTAGAGTGCTAAAATTAAATGAATTACATTTACAAATATTGTACTGGTATAAATCACTTTATTTATTCAATTGACAATAGCTTTATCATTCATTACACGTATATTTTCTTAAAAGATTATCATGATTCTCATTGTGCGATGCTTTCAATTGCAAATGTCGAGCTATATATTGTTTTAAATTTGTAGTCCATGTTTATCTTTACGCTATAAAGTATGTTAACCAAAGTTCTTTATTACAACTCTCATTATGTCATGCATTACATTACATTAAAAGAATTAAAGATACCTGTGTCTCTTGGCATGAACTGCTCATGAAGTCTACGTTCACCAGCCCTTTTTTCATTTTGTCGTACATGTTCCTTCGTGATGCCTGGACAATAAAAATGGATATTATTACATAGATATATAAAAATATCTGCTTAACAATCAATTAACAAACACATAAGATAATTTTCAACCAATAGATTTAGTGCATTTACTTTGCACCAGGTACTCCCTTTTTGATACTTGTAATTTGCGTTGCGTTATTACCTTGATTGACACTTAAACCAATTAATTAGAGGGGATGGGATTAACAACTATATACTTGCCAACGGCAGTACACATTAATTATTGATGATTGGATTAACTTTACAAACAGAACAGAACAATTGCTCAACTATTTGGATTATTAAAAATACATTGATCATCATCATTGTTTAATTAACAATTCAACTCGCCTTTATTACTATTCCCTAGTCGCTATTTAAATTTATCAAGACATGAAAGAATTTGTAATTGTTGAAACTCTTGTGTTATAGGAAATGAATATCACTTTCTACTAATTTGTCCAAAATATTCTCAGATAAGAAAAAAAATATATTAAAAAAATACTATTACCCATGGCCAATGATACATAAATTTTATAATCTTATGAATTCAGCTATTACTATAATACATTAAATTTTCGCAAGTCACGATTGTGCTCTTCGAGCAAACAATGTCTATTATGTTCTTGTTATCATGTATTTAGTTACTTATGTAATTTGTTTTGATGCAATAAAATATTTGTAGTAGTACTTGTAGTAGCATTTCAATACAAACAAACAAAGACATTTGAACTATCATAAAATAGACGGTCAAGACATAAAACAATCTCGCAATATATGTTATATTTAATTATACAATTAACAATTTAGCTATCTTGATTACTGCTCATCACCAACATATTTTCTACAAACATATTTCTGTACATTCAAAAACTGCACATTTTTACAAGTAATGACATTTTCTCTATTAATATCATAATTATAAGCTTTATCTGCATACAATCATTTAAGTATTGACTATATGTTGGAGGTTACAAATTGACCAACAAAAAATGTTACAAATTGACCAGAGATTTGAAAAAGGTTACGAATTGGCCAGAAAATAGTTACAAATCGACCAAAAAAAAAACAGGTGACGAATTGGTTTGGTTACGAATTGACCGCAACCCCATTGAAGTCCATCGATATTGACTGTGGATGGTGAGACATTTATTATTATGCCCCATAATGCACTGGCATTTTGTTACATTATGAATAAGCGAATATAAATTAATTTGTCTGATAAATAGGCTGATTTGATTGAATTTGTACTAAAATCTGTTCATATTAGATTTTTTAAGTTATTTATTTCACATTTTCAGGGAAGGAGTATGGCAAAGGGGACAGCAGATATGTATCGTAAGTATCTCATTGATGATTGTTATTTTTTTCCTATGACTGCTGCAGAAGGACAAGTTAGCTATTGTTGAAGTGTCAACAGTTAAATTAGTATACAAACAATTAGTTCCAACTAAATAGACAGTGATGGCAAGACATATTTATTTGTTTGGTGCCATTCTGCACTGTAGTGGATGGCTAATCAGAATTTAGAGTGAAATTAGCCAACCAAAGAGCCAAATTATTAAGGATACCTGTCAGTAAACCAATGTACTCAATATATTGTAAGATTCAACAAGAACAGGTGTATTCACTTGAAAGCCAGAATGGTCAGTCCTTTTTAAACTATGTTGCTTTGTAATTTTTCACTTTTTGACACGAACAAAAATAATTCAAGTGCTTTAAAAGAAAACAGTTGACAATTTTTCTGATTGACTCTTCAATGCATATAGTGCTAAGAGTGATTAACAGAGAGACTGCCAGTTTGATATCTATTATAAGTTTGTATATGAATGTTCCACCATGACAATTTGACTTGTTTCATCCAAGGTTTCATTCTTCCCTCATCTGATTTTAGTGGGAAGTTGCAATTAAGCTGATTGTGGAAAATGTGGGCAAGCTGGTTATTAAGCTAGTGTGGCCAACTGACCTTGGCACGTATAAAATCAATTGACCTTCAATTGTGATAACTGTCATTAAGAGCCATCAGTCTATTTAGACAAATACATTTTTCAATCAGTCATTTTTCATGCCCGATTTATTCCTTTATGTCCGTATTGAATACATTTTTCAAGCTGTTCATGTAAAATAAAAATATTTTTTTGCAAGAAAAGCATTTCAAGAAAATCAAACTATACTTATTATTATATAGCATACTTTGTCTCAGGTTTCACTTCAGTAACTTGCTTACGGTTGAAAAATGTCTTATGAAATATAAGTCTGTTAGCCACCTTCAATTTGTTGGCTTCTTACAATGAAAACTTCATATTATGCTATAAAAGTAGCTGTAATAATTTGGTCATCTTTTACTTTTCTCTGATTTAGTGGTGAGACTTGTATGGTGGCTATGGAGTCAATCACAGCTTTCATTGATGGTCCTCTATGTTTCATGACGGCAGCTGCATATGTTTTTCCAAAGTTCTACAAGTACCGCTATGTACTGCAAATAGGTGTATCAATTTGTCAGCTGTATGGAGATACCCTATACTTCTCTACAGAGATACTGGAAGGATTTATTCATAGTGAATACTGGCACCCTCTTCATTTTTGGTTCTATTTCTTCTTTCTGAATTCCTTATGGATTGTTATACCTAGTATCAACATTTTAGATGCAGTCTTTTGTCTGAGTAAATCTCAACAAACAGCTGATAAAAATTCTAAAAGTTCTCCAAAGAAGAAGAGAAACAAGCGACAATGATAAGACTGCCCAATCTACAGTGGATGTCTTCAATTATGATACTTTAAAATTTTCAATGAAAAATCCATTATTGTCATCTTCATTTTGGACTCAAGATATGACATGTTGGCTTTGCATTGTCTATTAAGTAGTGCAGTTATGTCGACAGTGAAATATTATATATGTACATGGTTCTTCAATGCTGAGACCACATCATTATAACTGACCAGTTGTCAATTCATGTATTGTTTGTTTTTAAACGTTTGTTAATGCGGCCAATTCAATACTAAGACTGTATTTGTTGGTTTCAAAGGTGGTCTTAATATCAAGGCTTTACTTTAGAGGCACCAGCTGTATACCCTATGTACATTGCTTTTTGAGATAAAGTCTAATGAAGCAAATCTTTTCATCTTTTTAAAAATATCAATTTTTTGTCTGCTCTATACATCTTGTATCTAACTCTTCTTTTTGCAGTATAATAATTTTAGTATTATGACTGTTAATTTTATTATAGCAACTGACTAAGTGCTTTGTATACCCTTGTTGTGCTTAAATGTGACTTATACTTAGTTCAGCCATGGGAATCTATGTGTCTTCATTAGAACTAAATTCATGTACAAGCAAATCAGTTGTTAAGGATGCAGTCAGACCTGATTAAATGCTATCAAAAAGTAACATGTTGACCTTCATTCAGAGAATTATAATTTGATCTGTTATATCAATTCCTAACACTGGTATTTGTTCACATGTTGACCTTTGTTCAAGTGTTGACCTTTTTTATACATCTTGACCTTTGTTCAAGTGTTGACCTTTGTTCATGTCTTGGACCTTTGTTCATGTGTTGACCTTTGTTCAAGTGTTGACCTTTGTTCACATCTTGACCTTTGTTCAAGTGTTGACCTTAGTTCATATCTTGGACCTTTGTTCATGTCTTGACCTTTGTTCAAGTGTTGACCTTTGTTCACGTCTTGACCTTTGTTCAAGTGTTGACCTTATTTCATGTCTTGGACCTTTGTTCATGTCTTGACCTTTGTTCAAGTGTTGACCTTTGTTCACATGATTACTTTTGATCCCATGGTTACTTTTGATGACATAGTAGTTGTTGACTCATGTCTAGTATGCTTTAAACCAATTTTTTAAGATTGTTCTAATTTCAGTTTTAACTGTCTTTCAAAGAAATGGTTAAAGCTACAAAACTTCATTTTTTCCCACTCACTTCATTTTATTATGATTCCTATCAGTACTATAGCGTCATTTCTCAAATGGCAATCAATTTTTAGCTCATTTGAGCTATAGTGCTCAGTCAGTCTCTGGCATCCACACCTAAGGGTTGTTAACACTCTAGAGGTCACACTTTGGATTGAATTTTCATGAAGTTTGGTCAGAATGTTTGTTTTACTGATATCTTGGACAACTTCGAACATAGGTAATTTGGGGTAAAAAATTAGGTCAACATGTCAAATCAAATGAAAACCTTGTTACCACTCTAGAGGCCACAATTTTGATTAGATCTTCATCAAACTTTGTCAGAATGTTTGTCTTAATGATATCTTGGACACATTCGAACTAGGATCATCTTTGGTCAAAATCTAGGTCACCAGGTCAATTCATTGGAAAACATTGTTAACACCTTAGAGGTCACTGTTTTGATTGGATCTTCCCAAACTCTGTCAGAATGTTGGTCATAATGATGTCTGTGACAAATTCGAACATGGGTCATTTTCGGTCAAAAACTAGGTCACCTGGTCAAATGACAGGAAAACTTAGGAATTGCAATCTTTACTCAGGTGAGCAAAAAAAGGCCATCATGGCACATTATGGCGAGCTATAGTGATCACACTGTCTGTTGTCCATCGTCATGTGAGATTGTTCAAATTATACTCCTTGGGTTCAAATTGGTCCTGCCCTGGGGTCGCATAAAGCTTATTATTTGTTATATTGTGTAGAAGCTCTCTACTCAGATGGATCAGATACCTATACTATAATCTCTGTATAGTATTATAATTATAGCTTTTTGATTGATCAAATAATGCTCCTGTTTCAAAATTGGTTATGTTTTTAGAGTCACTTCATCAGTTAATCAGTTTAGGTGTGTGATATATTGGCCCATCTTGGCCCACTTGTTTAGATGTGTTTTCAAGCTAGAAGTATCATGTTATTTTTAGATGTTGAATAGAGACTTGGTAGTCTTTTAAGGACATGTCAACTAAAGATCTGTTTTTCTCTACAATGGGTGGAATTTTAGCAAACAAAAATCTATCTGCATTTAGAAAGGTTCTCTGAAAAATGGAGAATATTAAGTCAATATACATAATTAATATGAAATACATAGATCTATGTATCAAAAAAGAGTATGACATGTCACAATTATTAGCATGGTAAGATAATTGGTAGCTAGAAAACTAGTACCTGCAAGAAAAGTTGTAAAAATGCTCATTTTTATTATGTTTACCTCGCATACCTATGTAAGTTGTTGGAGCTTAATACACAAAATACACTTTTAAAGCAAACTTTTTTGTTTTGATAACCTAATTTAAGGGAATACATATATGTATTCTGTGGTTACAATTGTTTTTTGGTCCAAAACTCATGTATAATACAGTTTTTTATCAATAAATTTGAAGGAAAATTCTTAATTTTCAGTTATTCCCTGATGGGAATGATAATCTGTATCACACATGTTAAAGGATGGAAAGACATGCTTAATGCCTGCAAAATATTACATTTCTAAATGGCCTGCCATGAATTTTTGGCTGTACTCACCAGAACCGAAGTTACAGGGTGAGCTGTTAGGATGGGTAGGTGGATGCTCCGTCATCCGCTGTCTGGCGTCAACAATGGTCTTCTCCGCAGAAACTACCTGTCAGATTTACTTCAAATTTGCTGTGCAGAAGCCTTTTGACGTTCTAATTTGCAATTTGCTCATATCATACCAGTTGACCCCTTTTAGGGGTCACTAGAGCTAAAAATTGAAAAACCTTTAATCATCTTCTTCTCATGAACCAATGGATGGATGATCACCAAACTTGGTCTGTAGCATCCTTAGATGGTCCTTTTTAGTTGCTCAAATAAATTTGGTCGGCCCCTTTAGGGCCGCTAGAGCTAAAAATAGAAATACCTTAAAATGACTTTCTGTCATGTATCTATGGATGGGTAATTACCAAACTTGGTTTTTAGCATCTTTAGATAGTGTTCTATCAGATTTGCTCAAATAAAATTGGTGTGCCCCTTTTAGGGGCCACAAGAGCTAAAAATAGAAATACCTGAAAACGACTTTTTCTCACGTTTCTATGGATGGATTATTTCCAAACTTGGTTTTTAGCATCTTTAGATAGTGTTCTATCAGATTTGCGAAAAAAAGGTTGGTCCCTATAAGCGGCCACTAGAGCTAAAAATAGAAGTACCTTTGAATGTCTTCTTCTCATGAACCAATGGATGGGATCATCAAACTTGGTCTGTAGCATCCTTAGATGGTCCTTTCTTAAGTTTGCTCAAATAAATTTGGTCGGCCCCTTTAGGGGCCGCTAGAGCTAAAAATAGAAATACCTTAAAATGACTTTCTGTCATGTTTCTATGGATGGGTAATTACCAAACTTGGTTTTTAGCATCTTTAGATAGTGTTCTATCAGATTTGCTCAAATAAAATTGGTGGGCCCCTTTTAGGGGCCACAAGAGCTAAAAATAGAAATACCTGAAAACGACTTTTTCTCACGTTTCTATGGATGGATTATTTCCAAACTTGGTTTTTAGCATCTTTAGATAGTGTTCTATCAGATTTGCGAAAAAAAAGGTTGGCCCCTATTAGGGGCAGCTAGAGCTAAATAAGAAGTAACCTTTAAACGTCTTCTTCTCATGAACTAATGGATGGATGATCACCAAACTTGGTCTGTAGCATCCTTAGATGGTCCTTTCTCAAGTTTGCTCAATTAAATATGGTGGGCCCCTTTTAGGGGCTGCTAGAGCTAAAAATAGAAATACCTTAAAATGTCTTTTTCTCATGTTTCTATGGATGGATTATTACCAAACTTGGTTTAAAGCATCTTTAGATAGTGTTCTATCTGATTTGCTCAAATAAAATTGGTTGGCCCCTTTTAAGGGCCCTTGTTGGTCAGTGGCATCCTTCAGTCGTCACAAATATTTTGTAGTATCCTTTGATGGTCCTTTATCAAGTTTATTATTGTTCCCCATTATTTACCCACAAGTGTACCTTTATTACCTTTTTAGTAACAAGTTAATTAATAGTTATTGTGGTGAGCTATTCAGGGCCATCATGGCCCTCTTGTTTGCATTTTCTTTCATGACTGAGAACCAACCAGGCTGATGTCAATATAATTAAAGGCTGTTGAATATGATTATGTGTACTAACATCGACAAAAAAGCTCCTCATTGAAAAAGTGGAATATTTCTAGCTCACCTGATCAGTCAGTCTACTCTGTTGTTCGTTGTCCACATCTGCGCGTTGTAACACTCTAGAGGTCACACTTTTGAGTGAATCTTCATCAGACCTGGTCGGAATGTTTGTTTCATTGATATATTGGACAATTTCGAATACTTGCTATAAGCTATGATTATCAGTCAGTCTCTGGCATCCACACCTAAGGGTTGTTAACACTCTAGGGGTCACACTTTGGATTGAATTTTCATGAAGTTTGGTCAGAATGTTTGTTTTACTGATATCTTGGACAATTTTAAACATGGGTAATCTGGGGTCAAAAACTAGGTCATCAGGTCAAATCAAATGAAAACTTTGTTAACTCTTTAGAGGTCACAGTTTTGATTAGATTGTCAGAATGTTTGTATTTATTATATTGTGAAATTGTGTGAATATTGGTCATTCCCAGTCAAAAACTAGGTCAACAGGTCTACACACTAGAAAACCTTGTGAACACTCTAGATCTTTGTCAAAACGTTTTACATAATAATATCTTGGACAATATCAAGTTCGAACGTGAGTCCTCTGGGGTCACAAACATGGTCACCAGGTCAAATCATTGAAAAACCTTGCTTGTGTATAGACAAAAGAATGCACATGTGTAACCTTTACCATTATAATCACTTGTCAATGCGCAATCCACAACCTGGGTGGTTGTAGGCCATTGTTAATGTTTCCGAGAGTGAGGATTTTTTTGCAGGCAGCTGCACCATGGTGTGGTGTTGACGGAGCTTACCATTTGAAACTTCTGCAATGGGCTCAAAACAACATCGTAAAATGTTGGCATAATGTTTTCTTCAGGAATGAATCTCATTTCAATCTTTCCAACGCTAATGGATGTGTACATATGTATCGTCAATGTAATGAACAATATGCCTGTAAATGTGTTGTAGAGCATAACCAATAGATGGAGATGGTGTTATGGTTTGGGTGGCAATAAACCACACCTTTAGAACTGACCTGATGGTAACAAATGGGAATTATGCCAGCAGATATGTTGATCAAGTTTTTTGTCCTGTGATAGTTCCCATGATCCAGCAACGCCATAGCGTTACATTGCAACATGATAATGTGCGCCCTCACATGGCCAGATGACTAGAAACTTTCTCATGCTGAACACTATTGACATCTGGCCATGGCTAACTAAATCTCTAGACTGCGATTAAGCTCGTGTAGGACATCCTTTATTGTTTATGTCAATGCAACCAGCAACCAAAACAATGTACCAGAATTAACAAATGCTCTTTAGAACAAGTGGGCTCGCATTCTCTGGTAATCTGTGTTTCTGTGGGCTGACGACTTTAAGGCAGTGATGACTGGTGAGGGTGACCATGCAGTACCGACTGTTAAGCTGTTTAAATCATAAAATGTTGAGTGAAATTCAAATAACAGATGAAAAAGATCAAAGTAATCCAAAGTTGGTTTCGAAGTCAAAATATCATGCATTCGATATTTAATTCATGAAATATAGCAGTATACACTGTATAGGCAAGTGGCTGGCCATGACTGTGGTCCAGAGGTTAGTGTGCTGGACTTGTAACCCAGTGATCCAGGTTCAAGTCCCATCGAAGAAAATTTGACAAAAATGCTGATTTTCCTCCATATATGGAGAAGATGCCGGCTTCTTCTGGAAGGGTAAATTAATACTCCTTAGAATATACAGTCCAGGAAAACTGGTTAGGTGAACCAGTCTAGCATAAAAGTTTGACCCAGTGGTCATTTTTCAACAGATTATTGATCAATTTTTAAAATTGACCTTTACCATTAATAATGACCCTATTATGTGTGAAAATTTGACCCTCATTAAAAATTGATCAACCTTTGTAGGGTTACCTTTCATGCACTGGGGTACAAATATGCAGTTTTCCTTCTGTACTAGTATTCAATGTAATTTCAAATGTCATTAACATGTGTCATGAAAGGTTTTTTAAACGAAAAGTTGTGTTAGCTTCCAATAAAGTGTTTGAACAGTCTCTGAGTGTCTAGGAGATATTATATTTTGTGTGTAAATATCTAGAATGTATTTTAAAGTTTAAATATTGCACCTTTTAATGTGACATTGATATAAAGATCTCAATGTCTGTTTCTGAAGCTTGTGATGGGAATCCTGGAAAACCTCGCTACTTTTGAATTCCAGATAAGAGCTACTAGTATTCAATTCAGCGCCTTTCTCTACTTCTTCACATGATGCGCCCCATTAATTTACATAAAAAATATTATTAAAATCAACTTCAAAATTAATGTCTCATCATGGTGAACATTCTTAGTGATTTCAAAATTTCCCAATCAGTGGCAAGTTAGTACAAAAACAGAATGTTTTATTACCAATTCTGTCATTTGACCTCATTTTTTGACACAGCCATTGGGCACAATACACTTTCTCATTATGGTGTACATTTATGTGATCTTATTTCTAAGTTACCGAGTAAATTACAGATTCATGTCTTCAAGAGGTACCTTTAAGCAGCAGACACTATTCTTGTGCACCTCATCCCTTCCCATGGTGAACGTCTGAAGTTTAAAGGACATTGACTCAGTGGTTTTAGAGGAGACTTCATTTGACACAACAGACAGGGGCAATAACAGAGTGTTATATCAATCATTGAATAACGTAATTTTTTGTACCAAATTTGCTTAGGTAAATGTAAACTAGAACTATCACTAAAGGTGATAAAACACTCCCTGAGAGCCCCTCTTTTAAAAGCTTAGTAACTTCGTGAAAATAAATCGAGTATTTTTTCTTACAATATGTACAAAAAGATGAAATGCTTATTATGTTGGAAAAGTTTTGTTGAGTATTTACCATGTCATTCAGGAGAAGTGTACCTAAGATTTTGTCTAAAGACAAATAAAAGGGGCATAACTCTGGGAAAATAGAGCTGAATATTTCTTTTAATATGCTCAAGTAGACTTAATACCTAATGAGTTAGTTAAGTTTTAAAGAAATCCAACCAGCCATTTAAGAGCACACAAGATTTTGTCTACAGAGTGAAGGACAGACAGGTGGACAGACAACCTGATTCCAGTATATCCCCTTACAACTTTGTTGTATAAGTGAAAAATATCATCAAACTCAATTGCACATTTTCTTACAATACACAAAAAATTATAAAGATGAAAAATTATTTTTATCTGATCATTATCAGTCCTAACAATGAACATGGCATGGACAGTTTGGATTTGTAATGCAGCATGCTATTAACAATAAAATTGATCTTAAATTCATATACTGTTGTTTGAGAAGCACTTTCCACAATAACAAGTTTGGCCTTGAAAATTCAAGAGCATTTTTTGCGCAAATGATGTAAGCAGAAGAACACTTAAAACAGTGTACAAAACTTGCTGAGGAAGACAAAAATAACCATTTGCCTTGTAATTGACATGTTTGGCATAACAAATATGAGTAAAAGATTTGTTGCTCATACTTATCAACCGATAAATGTTGTATTTATTAGAGAGCAATGATAAGCATATAAATAATCAAGACTTCTATTTTTAATTAAACTTGTCATCCACACCCTCAAAAATTAGTCCAGACAGTTAAGTTTGAAATTCAAACAGAACAACTTTTAGAAGTTAATGCTTTCAGTTTTTGTAAATACAATGAAGTAGTTGAAAAATTGAAATCAAGGAAATGTCAAACCCAATTCATAACTGATTTCACTATTCACAACATTTTACTTATAAGATAAAAGAATAGTGGTAGCACAGCAGACATGTTGAATGAAATCATAACAGGTGAGTAATACTGAATGAAATCATAACAAAAGGACAATAAAGCGCTGATCTATTCATGTATTCTTATAATTCTGTTCCTCTTGAAACCAAAATGTATAGTGGAGCAAACGGGACCAAAAAAGATGCATATTTAAGGAGATAGTGGTCATAAAAGGTGAACAGGCAGATTTATATTCCAAAATATTCGTCAGAGTCTCTAGTTTATGGAATGGAATGTTAGCAAACTCATCTCTGTCGGACACTCATGAAATCCAAGATGGCGTCCAAGATGGCCGCCAGAAATGATTATAAAATAAATACAGACAAATGCATGAATACTAAACATCAATTTATTACTTTCATTCATTATAACTGTTGATAATGCAATAGAATAATAAAACAAAATTATATATTGACCTGTAAACCCCTACATTTGGTTTAAAGGAACTAATTTATTAAAAAAAAACACACACTAAAAATCATCATTTTTAGGTAACTTTTTAAAAAAGATTACCCAAATTATCAGAAAATTGAACAAATCCAAAAAAAAATACATTAAACATTATTTATGACAATTGCTGTCATCATTTAAATGTTTCTTTGATAGGTATGAAGTAAATTATCTCAATTATTGCTCAACTATTACTGTACAATCAAAGTGGGTGGGGTACATGAAAAATGGAAAAAATACAAAGAACATTACCCGGCACAAAATGAAGGAATAAGTAGCAATAAAATTCATGTTCATGTATATTATTCATGAGATTAGAAGTATATAAATTAAAATAATTATAAGTTGTTGATTTTATTTCTTAAGATTCAATTTGAATAGAGTTTTGGTGCCATTTTAAATATAGTGAACTATAACAAGTACATATGCAACTTAAATGCAATGCAAAAATATTATGTAGCAAAAATGATTAGCACAACTGGAATGAAGTATTTGTAGCATAGTATAGTATAACAATAACTAGAGTTCCATTAAACTTATTCAATGATCTATCAATTATTATCATCATCAGAGCTATCACTGTAATCTCTGAAGCGTGCACATTGGTACATATATTGTCAATGCTATCATCTTTAAAAATCTCAGTGTTGGCACGGCATGAACATGCTATAGTACATGGTTGCATATTCATGAAACATGAACAACTCTCATCACATGAGCTGCACTCAAATATTGAAGATAGAGAGAAACCTTTCTTTCTTTCATAATTGAACTATAATTTTCATCTCTCAATGAGATAACAGCAGTTTTGTGTTTGAAATTGTATTTTTCATTTAGGTCCTGATCATTATTATTTAGGTCATAACACCTTGTAAAGCATGCCTTTTTTCTGGGATATCTGGCCTCAACTGCAACAAGATCACCATTTGGAATGCTCAATAATCTGGCGACCAGCTGGGTATCTTTTCGTTTCTTTGCTACATTCAGTACTTTACTGTAGATACACTCAACATCATTTCCATGTTCTACTAAAGACCTACTGTGCCCTTTATCTTTATTATTACATTTTGGATCATAGTAGGTACCACATATGAAACAGTTTGTTTTCCAGTTAAATGTATGACAAGTTGATATAGTCTTAAATTAAGGGGGCATATTTTCTTTGTTCTCTGTTTCTAATCTAGACTTGTCACTAAGTCTTAACCTCCGACATGTCGTTTAATAAGCTGCCTTACAATTTCTAGGGTATTACATAATAGCCCTGCCATTTTCATAACTTTGTTTGTTAGCTAATATCTTTCCACCGATTTAATAGGTTACAACATTCAAATAAATTTTTTAAGTCTTGACACATCCAAAAGACACACGTTCCTCGATTATTGTTATTATCAACTTCCTCACAGTCTGACCCAATGTCCATTTTAGTGGAAATTACATGTACATCTTATCTGAAATAAACAACATTAAAAGTTAAATACATGCCCTTGAATAATATCACCAGTAATGAACATCAGGTGTATGAGAAAATTGCTCACTTTGTGTAACATTTGAGTTCTTGAAAATATTTGTTTCACTTTCTGATATATATTACTGCTGAATCTGTTTTAAACAAGCACACTTTGAATATCATCAAAAACCAAATGGCCAACTTACAGAATCAATGAGTTCTCAATGCTCTTGTGTTCTAGAAATGGTTACAACTGTAATAGTGCATAGGATAGGTTCATCATAAAAAAAAATCAAATAAATCTTCAGAATGTGATGGATTCTTCTGTAACCCAGGCTCTTCCGTAAACCTGAAGGTCCAGGAACTGCAATACATGACATGTTTTTTTTTCTGATTCTTAGAGACTGATGGAGGAGGACATTTCCTTTTAGCAGTCTTTGGTTGTTGTGCAAGAAAATGACTCTGAACAGCTTCAAGGACTGCTGGCTCTGTAATAGCCTTACCACCAACCACCTTACTGTGCGTCTTTCTGGTTTTGGATGCTTGTACATTTTTCATAATCTCACTCCTTTGGCCTCAAGAAATGCTGCTGCTGACAGAGATGATTTTACCACAGACTGACATGGTTGTTGATGGGCTGCAGAAGGTGCTACAGAAACTGGATTAATGATACTGGGGTTGAAAGGAAACACACCAGATTTTACCATAGAACCCCGGGCTCTTTTAACTTGCTTTTGATATGATAATCAAAATAGTAAAGTTGAAGTGTGATGTTAAAGCATGAGTTTTGTTGCAATTTGAAAACTGTTGAATATTTTAAATATAAATGTTCAAAAATAAATTTCAACCACATGGAAGACATGCAAACAGAAGGCATGCACTGTTTTCAGGTTAGGTAGCAACAATTGTCAGCTAATTCGTTTATACAATCATTGTATTCTTTTTATGCATGAATTTTTCTTGCATTATCTGATTACTGATAGATGTATAGATCTATGTATAAGTATTTATAAATATCTAAAATGACAGACTTGCAATATTGATATTAAGGTGCCTTTTTGCATACATCTATTTAATTTTTCAACAATCAATACATGGTTTAAATTGAAAGAAAGATATTGATATATACAATATGTATGTTTACAAATTTTGTTGTACATTCTATACTTGATGAAAACAAAATAGTAATTTTGTGGTATGGATCTGTCTTTGACTTAGTACATTTCCAACGAAAATAATTTTTGCAATTATTGTTCTGTAGCCCTTAGAGAGGCTGACAATATTGAGGTAACTTTAGAACAATTCTCCATTTTGAAATAAACCACCCTTTCATATTTACTATTGGATTGTTTCTCTTTGATCTTCAAATTTACTCTTTTTAGAACCATGGATATTATTATCTTTGTTTGTTTGTTTCACTGGGTTTAACGCCGTTTTTCAACAATTTTTCAGTTATATACGGCGACTGGTTCACCTAAACGGTTTTCCTGGACTATATACCAACCAGTACTAACTTACCCTTCCACAAGGAGCCGGCAACTTCTCCACATGTGGAGGAAAATCGACATTTTCGTCAAATTTTCATGGAAGGGTATGACCTGCCGCTGCTGGGATTCGAACCAGGATCTCCCGGTTCCAAGTCCAGGACACCACCCACTGGACCACGGCCATGGCTGATATCATTATCTAACCACTGGCACTGCTGGAGGTAAAACTTACACTGATAAGTCTGCAGTCTTCATATAAACTGTGAGAGAATTGATGTAAACAGTGTCCATTAATTGCTGATAAATGGCAGAATTTAAGGATTCTGAGTTGGTGAAGCCAATGGATTTGTCAGATTATGTAAGAAAAGTATCTTCTAGTGATTTAGCTGTATCTCTGAAGAAATTAATGTAGAAATTGGGATTTTATCTGATCCTTACAATGTGTTAATACATGCATCCTTATAGGATGACAATTTTAAACTTTGGCCTGAACTTACTGATCTAGACGTATAACAAATACAGTTCACATGCTAAGAATGCTAATTATAACACTGAAATGCAGAAAAGCATTAAAATACGACTGAATGCAGCAATATCATTTTTTGCACCTGGCATTGAGATATGCTATTCAATCTGTCCATCTGCATAATTATTCTACTGGCCTTGAAGGGATTTGAGAACAAGAGGGTCATGATGGCCTGCATCGCTCACCAGAATAAATGTTAATTAACTTGTTACTAAAAAGGTAATAAAGGTACACTTGTGGGCAAATAATGGGGAAGAATAACTCGATAAAGGACCATCAAAGGATATTACAAAGGAATATTTGTGATGACTGAAGGATGCCACGGACCAATTTGGTAAAGATCCAACCACTGGTTCATGAAAACAAGTCATTTTAGGGTATTTCTATTTTTAGCTCTAGCAGCCCTTAATAGGGGCCAACCATTTTTATTTGAGCAAATCTGATAGAACACTATCTAAAGATGCTATAAACCAAGTTTGGTAATAATCCATCCATAGAATCATGAGAAAAAGTCATTTTAAGGTATTTCTATTTTTAGCTCTAGCAGCCCCTAAAAGGGGCCGACCAAATTTATTTGAGCAAAATTGAGAGAGGACCATCTAAGGATGCTACAAACCAAGTTTGGTGATCATCCATAAATTGATTCAAGAGAAGATGATTAAAGGTTTTTCTATTTTTAATTTTAGTGACCCCTAAAAGGGGCCAACTGGTATAATATCAGCAAATTGCAGTTAGAATGTCGAAAGTCTTCCATACAGCAAATTTGAAGTAAATCCGACTGGTAGTGTCTGAGGAGAAGACCATTGTTGACGCCGGACGACGGACACCGGAGCATCCACTTACCCATCCTAATAGCTCACCCTGAACCTTCGGTTCTGGTGAGCTAAAAATGTACCACAATAAACTTCAAAAAGAACTTGCAAAGCCAGCCAGCAACAGTCCTCTCAGTGCTTTGACTTTTTGAATTTAACCTCATCAGTAGATATAAACCTTTAAATTTATGATAAGCTGAAGTTGTCAGATTCCCTAAATGATGAGGCATTTTGACAAACATGCTAATTTATTCTAGCCAACAAAGGCAATATTATTATCACAAAGAAAATCAAGACTTGGACAGACTATTTTAGAATTAGAGATCGAGCTTGAGGTAAAATTTATGCAATGTACATTTAATAATTCATCATAAAAACTAATTATAAGGAAATTAGTCCAGCAATATTATAATCAGGTATTTATTTATATATGATTATAAAATGATATTATGAACATAGTTGCTGATACACATGCATTTACTCAAACAAAATACTGTGATCAACAAAATAACTTCTTTTGGACCGCCTTATAAACAAGTTTTGATCAAATATAGATTATTCCCTAATTTGTCTCAATTTACATCATTATTATATACAGAACAAATTTTCATCTCACTAATTGCTATCAATAACCAAAGTCTTAAACAATATACATGTTGTCAAAAATCAAGACAATAACAGTTTTAAATCATATAGTTGAATCACACAGTTTTAATTCATATAGTAAAGGATCAAGACAAAAACATAAGTCATTAATCACATAGACCTAAATGAAGAAAACAAAAGGACCCTAGGTCGCTCACCTTAGGAACATCGCAAATAATGAAAGAGTTTATGAAACAAGAAATGTTTGTTTAACATGTATGCTCCCTTAATGGCAACTAAGGACTACTAAGTGATGAGACATACCAAATATCAAAGTTCTAGGCCTTGCGGTATTGGACATGAAGATTATTTAAGATTTCATTATATAACTCTATGTAAAACCAGGGATCCCCGGAGTGGGGCCCATTTTGGCACCCAGGGGCATAATTTCAGCAAACTTTATAAAGGACCACTAACTGATGCTACATACCAACCATGGTGGTCAAAAAGAAACAAGAAGTGTCTTTAAAAAAGAAAAACGGCATAGAAAAACAAAAAAAAATTTGATGTTATTTACTAGGGGTGTAATGGTTAACCGGAATACCGGTTAATACTGCGATACGAATTCTGACGTTTTTTTTCTCTGAACCGGTTTTTGAAGTTGTGGTGACCCCACCGATGAAAAGATATCAGAAATAAGACAAATTTACAAGCAAACAAAATTTAATCACTACATTTTAGTAAATGCCGGAAGATGCGACCGTTATACCTACCCGTGTTTGATCTGCGACACTAGTTGACCTATCTGCAGGCTATTTCACTGTGAAACTACATATGAATTTCATATGTAAATATATATAATATTGATCCATTTAAGACGATGCATGTGCATCAATTCAATTCCTGCTTTGCTTTTCTGCAATATATTAACCGTATTGTTACACCCCTGTGAGGCTTCTAGTTTGTACTAAATAATTATTTTATTCTGTGAATGAATATTAAATGCTTTTCATGACACAAAATGAGAATCTGAATTCATGTAAAAAATTAAATGTTAAACGTTTGTCAAGAATGTGTATTTAACTTATTATATTAACTTTATTTCAACCACCTAAGAATACAGCTTCATATATATTTACGTTACAAATTTTACAAACAGAAATGGTACACATTAAACACTGTAAGTTGACGTGACCTTAATTTTCCTACACTTGTAGATTCGACCCAATAGAAGGAAGGATTTCCTCTGAATCAGCAACACATCATTTTCTGTGCTAATGAATCCTTCCAAAAGAATGAGGAATTCCCATTGAAATATTAATACATCATGCCAAGAAATATAGGTCAAAATTAATACTAGTATAAGACAGCTATGCCGAAAAATGCTTAAGGTCTTTCAAATTTCAAGTGAATGATTTAAATGGACTGAAGTTAAATTCAAAATTAAAATGGGAAAGTAAGTCAAATATAGAGAATTCTTCATTGTCTCATGCAAGTATAACAACTAATTATCATTGAAATTAAAGAAAGAGCAATAACTTACATGGTGTTATAGGTCTTGAACTCTGCACTTATTGCCCTCTTAATTTCAGTCTAAGTTTCAGGTGAATAGCTTTAAGACTCTTGGAATAATGGTCCGCAAAAATTTATCTAATAATTAGACAAAGAGCAGTAACTAAAAAGCTGACAGGGTTATGAATACTGTGTTGCGCACTTCTAATAACTGCCATCTTATTTTGTTTCAAATTTCATGTAAATATCTTAAATGGTTTTGATATAATGCTTCAGACGAAATTTATCACAGGAATTAAACAAAAGGCAATAACTCAAAAAGTAGGAATGATAGAGTAATTATAAATAAGTTATGGTAGAGTTATGATATGGAAGAGTTATGATATGGTAGAGTTACGATATGACAGGGTTATGATATGGTAGGGTTATGATGTGGTAGAGTTATGATATGATAGAGTTATGATATGGTAGAGTTATGATATGATAGAGTTATGATATGATAGAGTTATGATATGGTAGAGTTATGATGTGGTAGAGTTATGATATGATAGAGTTATGATATGGTAGAGTTATGATATGATAGAGTTATGATATGATAGAGTTATGATATGGTAGAGTTATGATATGGTAGAGTTATAATATGGTAGAGTTATGATATGGTAGAGTTATGATATGATAGGGTTATAATATGATAGAGTTATGATATGGTAGAGTTATGAAAGTTTCAAATAATTATCTGAAATGGTATTATGGTGGCCTGACTGCAAATTTAAAATAATTGTCTTAAATGGTCTTAGAGTTATGCTCCAAATAAATATTCTGCATGCACAGATAGACAGAGACCATTACTATTTTCTCTCACCTTTCAGCAGTGAGGGGAATAAAAACAGGAATAAATCATAACTTAAATATTGCCAGTAGGTGGCACTACTGACTTTGTAAATTGGTAAAATTAAAAAAAACCTCTTAAACACGATTTTCTCATGTTTTGTAACTCCATTAACTACTGCACACATACATTTCATAATTTAAGGTATAAGGGATGTGGTGTTTATAAAGGAATATTTGTAGCACACAAATAAGAGAATTATTTCCTGACAAGCCACAAGGTAAACATTTCACAACAGTTTAGATGGACTTAGGTTTATACAAATTGTTCAATTTGAACAAAAAGATCAAGGAAAAATATGCTAAATAGTTGGGTAGGACAAGTCTAGACAGTGATGTCAAAATATTCACACACAAACAGAAACTCAATTGTATTACACGTTTGAGATCCAGTCAAGGTCTCTATGAGATAATTTAACTTAAGATATTACTTCCATTTGTCACAATCTTTAATTCACATATCATGAAGGAATGTTAACTGTTGCTTGACCAATTTGGGGAATTAAAATATTTTTGATAAACAGCTTCAGCCAAAGTCAAACTAACTCTAACTATAGAGCTTACAGTAGGCACATACCGAGATCTCATATTTCAAAGAAACTAGAATTCAAGACAATAATAAGATCAACAGTCAAACTGTGACAAAGATTCTAAATAAGGGATGGATAAAAACTGGAAAACTTTAGGTCCATGCTGCCAACGCAATAAAAAACATTATTGTCTGGACTGGCCAATACAATCCTGGAAATTCCTACATACCTCTACATACTGGGAAACTTTCAACATATCAGCCAGTAACTGAACACCAAAGAAATGCAGTGCCATATTTTGCCTAATGAGTTTTCAAAAAGGTCCATGTTGTGATTTTTAGACTTCTTCTTTTCTTCATGGGAATCATAATTACACTAGAATTCACATGTGACTTATACTTAAATTACTCCTTTCACATTATTATAGACATTGGTGTAACCAACATGGTACATATTTCACATATGTAAGCTTATGTACCTATTTTTATATTTTTGTACATAAATTGTGCATTATGTAACAATACATGAGCTGAGATAAGCCTGTCTTTATTGTATTGATGTAACATGGAGTCTGAATAAAAATTCCTAGGCCTGATATTTAAATTGAACTGTGAAAAAAACTTAAAATTAATAGATTTAACATCTAACCCTGATTTTATGCAATATATGCAACAGAAGTAAACCTTTTCTTCTAAGTCACAAAACAATGAATGAACCATTAAATCTAACAAGTAATACATGTTCACTGATTGACTTAACAAGAGGGCCAAGATGGCCCTTTTTCGCTCACCTGAGTACAGATTGCAACATCTATGGTTTTCCTGTGATTTGACCTGGTGACCTAGTTTTTAACCTGAGTTGACCCATGTTCAAACATGTTCATGAATCATTAATACAAACATTCTGACAAAGTTTGGGGAAGATCCAATCAAAACTGTGACCCCTAGAGTGTTAACAAGGTTTTCCAATGATTTGACCTGGTGACCTAGTTTTTGACCCCAGAAGACCCATTTTCGATCTTAACCAAAATATCATTAGGACGATCATTTTGACAAGGTTTGGTGAACCTCCAATTAAAATTGTGACCTCTAGAGGGTTAACAAGGTTTTCCAATGATTCGACCTGGTGACATAGTTTTTGACCCAAGATGACCCATGTTCGACACTGTCCAAGATATCATTAAGACAAGCATTTTCATAAGGTTTGGTGAACCTCCAATCAAAACTGTGACCTATAGATGACCCATGTTCGAACTTGTTCAAGATATCATTGAGACGAACATTCTGACCAGGTCTGATGAAGATTTGCTCAAAGTGTGACGATTAGAGTGTTAACAATCCCCAGGTGTGGACAACGGACACCGGAGGAGACTGACTGATCACTATAGCTCACTGAGCACTACATGCTGAGGTGAGCTAAAAAGGCACTTCAGTTGTTTATGACATGATTAAATCCAGGAAATTATTACATTAAAATTTGATACTTTCACATATGAATATCTTAAAATTTCACAGACAATGATTTTGACTTAAACATTAGAATAACAGATTACAATATTGAAACAAAAGCACAAAAAATAGAGTCATTTACAGCAAATCTTAAATGTTAGCTAAACTATTCCAACATGTATTATGCCAAAACATGTGATCATAACTCAAGTCAAAAGCTGCCATTTTATGATGGTATATGCATATACCATCACCAGCTAGCTAAATTTGCAAACTTATGACGTTAAATTATTAACATCAGAAAAGATTTGTTCTTAGAATTTATGAAAAAGTATCCTAAGTTATGTCAACAAAGCTGCAAATTTATTAATCTTATGCATGTCATCTACATCATTGTATAAAATAATGCATCAGAAATATCATGACTTTGAGCAATGTGCCATCCTTAAGGCTCAATGTCATAAGCAAGAAGAACTTTAACAATCATGAAAATGATGTTAACTTGGTCCCATCAATTGTCCTCACCTTTCTCTGACTTGGTTTTAACCAAAATGAAACCATTACTGTTTTCTTCAGAACTTTTATTTGAGTCATCAGTTGTGGATGATGGAGCATTGTCAGATTTGCTGTCAGCTGTGCTGGCTGGAGCATGGTTTTCTGAAGCCTTGCAATCTAGGTTGACCCAAACACTTTTTTCTGTGTTTGATCAGTATCCGTATAAGTAGACTCACTGTTGTCACTGCTTTTGTCACCATCTAGTAAGCAACTAACAAAACCCTCATCATTGTTAATACAACTCTCCTCAACATCATAGTTAGAGAGTCCTATCTGCAAATTGTCAAATCTTAAGCCTGCATTTGAGTCATTCTTACCTGTTCTATTCTCATTTATTCTTACAATCTTGTCTTTGATATCAGTTCCATCTTCAACTGATTTCTTCGTGTAGGAATCATTCAAGTCATTATCACTAGTCTCGGAATTTTTCCTTTTCAATGAACAGGGTCCACTAGTGACAATTCTTGAATCAGGGTCCCCCTTAACGCCTCTACTCTCCTCCTTTGGGTACGGGTCCATTTGAACCCCTCTAGATTCTAATGTCTCTCTCTCTCTGCACATTTACATAAAAAACAGTACGGATGTTGTTGTTAATCTTCACTGAGAAGTTTCACAATGTCAGAATGAAACCCACAAAATTCCAGAGAATTCTTTACAGCATCAGCCAAAGCTGATTTAAGTTCTGGTTTATCATGCAGAATTTTATGCACCTCATTCTAAATCTTTTCAGATTCCTCCATGTTTCCAATAACCGAAACTGCCCTAGTATTCACATGCATCCACGCATAAATATCCAATACCAGCAGATCAGCAGCAACATACACAATGTTCTCACTGCTGGTGATCATATGCCACACACAATAGTGCTGCACTTCATTGTCACCATCTGAGATATCATTGAATGTATTTACAACCATCTTAAATACATCAGGTTTCAAGTATGTGATGAATGTAAGCATTGTATGATAATCGCGGAGCAGCATCATGATAAAAACACAATGCATTCTTTCAAGCAACCTCTTCTTTTCAGTTAGATACTCATAATCTCTTTTACTAATGCACTTATCTGACATCAACACTTTTTCAAATCTTCATTTGACAAATCAGTATCCTCAATCACATACTTATTGTTTATTGCCAAAGACTTTCCCATATTTGTTCTGCTTCTAATCTCATCTACAGAAAATGAAAAAAAACAAAAGGGCCATGATGGCCCTGCATCGCTCACCAGAATAAATATTAATTAACTTGTTACTAAAAAGGTAATAAAGGTACACTTGTGGACAAATAATGGGGAACAATAATAAACTCGAGAAAGGACCGTCAAAGGATACTACAAAAGAATATTCGTGATGACTGAAGGATGCCACAGACCAACTTTGGTGATGATCCAACCACTGGTTCATGAAAAGAATTCATTTTAAGGTATTTCTATGTTTAGCTCTAGCGGCCCCTAATTGGGACCAACCATTTTTATTTGAGCAAATCTGATAGAACACTATCTAAAGATGCTAAAAACCAAGTTTGGTAATAATCCATCCATAGAAACATGAGAAAAAGTCATTTTAAGGTATTTCTATTTTTAGCTCTAGCGGCCCCTAAAATGGGCCAACCATATTTATTTGAGCAAACTTGAGAAAAGACTATCTAAGGATACTACAGACCAAGTTTGATGATGATCCATCCTTTGGTTCATGAGAAGAAGACGTTTAAAGGTATTTCTATTTTTAGCTCTAGCGGCCCCAAATTGAGGCCAACCGATTTTTTTCGCAAGTCTGATAGAACACTATCTAAAGATGCTAAAAATCAAGTTTGGTAATAATCCATCCATAGAAACATGAGAAAAAGTCATTTTAAGGTATTTCTATTTTTAGCTCTAGCGGCCCCTAAAATGGGCCAACCATGTTTATTTGAGCAAACTTGAGAAAGGACCATATAAGGATGCTACAGACCAAGTTTGGTGATCATCCATCCTTTGGTTCATGAGAAAAAGATGATTAAAGGTTTTTCTATTTTTAGCTCTAGTGGCCCCTGAAACGGTCAACCGGAACAATATGAGCAAATTGCAGTTAGAACGTCAAAAGGCTTCTGCACAGCAAATTTCAAGTAAATCCGACTGGTAGTTTCTGAGGAGAAGACCATTGTTGACGCCAGACGACGGACGCCGGAGCATCCACCTACCCATCCTAACAGCTCACCCTGAACCTTCGGTTCTGGTGAGCTAAAAACCCACACATCCGGCTATGCTATCTTTCGTTTTATTTGCGTGCAAGAGATTATGCTAAATTTTGCTTGTAGAAAAAACATTGATCTACATTTTAATGTCATTAAACAAGAATGTCTGTCTTTGTGATTTATCTTGATGGCTGTGGCCACAAATTTGCAAATTTGGCGCACTTGTGTTTTTATCTTAGTAAAATCTGGGACCAATGTACATCATATATAATAGAGCATCGAATTGTTTGTGGGCGCGCGTGTGTGTGTGTGCGCGCGGGCGCGTGTGTGTGCGTGTGTGTGTTTTAAATAAAAACGCATCTGAGCATTTCTATTAGTTAACTTAAAAGCTATCATCACAATAATGCGTACAATAATCACACATTTTCTCTAAATTTTGACATTTATTTTACGAAATATGTCTTCAAAGTGTGACAAAAACCTGCATACATATTTATACTATTATACGATCGTTTTGTTATAAAATAAAAACGAATTGGAGTCACTTCTATAAGCGAACTTTAAAGCCACCAACACGATATTTGGTACAATAATTTCACGTTTTTTTCTGAATATCGCCCCTTTTCAACTGAGAATTTAGCCATTCATTTTACAAAATGTACACTTTAAAGTGTGACAAAAACCCGTATCCACACCTTAGCTATAAGATGATCATATTGATTTTAAAATAAAGTATATTTAAATGCATTTCTATAAGCGAACTTTAAAGTCACCTGCAAGAGAATTACACATTTTCTCCAATCTGTACGCATCGACGCATCAACTTTTATTGCCTTTTTTACGCATCAAATGTTAAAACTCGAAAACAACTAAAGCAAAAATCTGAAGTTTATATATGTCAAAAGCGATTGCGTCAGTATTCAAGTTTTATATTATTGATTGTAAGCAATAATTGCGTGTAAAAAAGACGCTGATTTTACAAAAAGTGCATTGTATTCGAAGTCAGTGCGCATGCGCGGCAAAACCGACCACAACATATTTCGGCGATTGTTGATCTTATCGCTGCCGTTTCCAATCCCTGTGTATATTGGTCCCAGGTAAAATCTGCAACTTTAATATCAGCAAGTTGTCAAATCATAGTCTGGATGACACGATCCTTACTGATAGCAATAAATTAAGCCGGAAAATCAGTATGCAGTCTAATATATATTTATGTCACCCGTTGTTTTATGGATCTACATTGTTTTTACAGCTGCCTGGGGGGTCAAACATGTTCTATACTTAATCAGTCATGGCATGTGTGAAACACTAATTATCATTCTCACAATGTTTTATTAATTTTTTAAACGTGTTGAGAAACATGTCTAAAAATGAAATGGCAGATTCTATACGATTAAAACATTTTTTTAAAGAAATAATTTGTCATTTTAAACTTCGATTCTTTTATACTTTATAAGACCATTCAATCCCGTATCGATTTTTAAGGTTGAATACATAATATGGTCACTTTTTAAGTGTTATGTAATAAATATCGTTCTTCTTGTAGATATGTGCGCCATTATATTTGTTTGATCTTGTATTTGATCACATCTGTTTTAGTGTCACAAATATATTATGAGTATAGTAACATACTATTACCATTTAAAACTATTAAATCAATTCTAAATGTGGGTCGAGCATTTATGCATTCATGAAGTACCACTAGGAACTTAACGGAAATTTTAACATAACTGTTCTACACCTCTCTGATATGATGATTGACTTTTTGTCATTGTTTCTTCAAAAACACACTGAACAAGGTAGCATTATTAATTTGACTTTAAACAACCATCATTATCAGCATATAACATTTTTTAAATAGTTGATTAATGTGTTTATCAATTATTTTCAATTAATGCCCTTCTAGGTACTCAATACATGGTATATCCATGTCGGTTTTGTAAGTCGAGACGCCATTATCAAAAATACTACCCAGTGTCCGAAGGAACCGGAATGAGACAGATTTTTTCAAGGGAGATAACCTACTTTCTGAAAAGGCCTATATGGTCAGTTTTTCTCACAGTACCTGTATACATGCACAATTTTACTGACCAGTTGAATAAAGAGTGATTATCTATGCGTTCAATTAACTCTTATAGTCTATATGGTCAGCGTTTTCTTTCAGTACCAGTATACATGCAAAATTTTACTGATAGGTTAAATAAAGAGAGACTATCGATGCGTTCAGTTAGCTACTCTATATCTATATGGCCAGCGTTTTTCCACTGAATCTGTACACAAATTTACTGACCAGTTAAATAGAGAGTGACTATCGATGCGTTCAGTTAGCTTTCCCCCTTGATCCGCCAATGGAAGTATATTGTAAATTTTTGGTCCCGTCTTTCAGCGACAAATGCAACTCGTTTGAACGAACGAATTGCTGACTGGGCTTATAACGAATCTTTTAAATTTAAAAATTGGTACAACTTGTAAAGATGAAATTGGCTTATATCTAGTAAAATATTAAATCCTTTCTTATTCAAATAAAAATGCACCGAGTATAATGCATCATCAACCAGTCCATGCAGGTAATACTAATATGGATTTATTAGACATAACTTAAGTATATAAGCTTATATACAAATTTTAAAGTTGTTTTCAAGCATTAACATTGTGGTATATAAGGTGTGAACATCAAGTTATTGTTATCATTGAATTACCAGATGTATAGCGACTCTCTCAGTGGAGTCGCACACACGTCCTTGTTTTCTAGTTTGTATCTTGATAGATACGAACAAATGCATGACGCATGTATGTGGTCGCATGGTCATGATTCTCAACTAATTCCAATTCCCAAATTCTTACTTCAACGAGTTTGCAAATAATACGACGTGCTATTCTTACTACAATGTTTGTGAATAATGTGACGTGTTATTTTTACGACATCGTTTCGTAAATAAAATGACGTGCTATTCTTACGACAACATTTTGTTCATGAAATCTGCTAGTTCATTTGAACTGGTTCCCGTTGATATTGTAGCGTAATTTTTCGGATGCTGTGATTAACCTTTTCTTTTGCTTTATCAGAAGTGGGAAATAACTACACACTTGATTTTTATAGATTAATATTTAAGTAAACAATAACTGCAAAAGCAGTTCAATAATTTTCTTCCAGAAACAGCATCATCGCAATTTAAAACAGTGTCCTGGCAACGCAAATCGATCTTAAAACACCTTCGGCGAATAATAGATTAAATTACACCACAGAAATTTTTACAAACAATTGCAACCAATTTTAATACATTACAATAATGTGAACGAGTCTCCACTGGAAATTAATATGCTATACTGTATATAAAACACGAATTACAGACTCAGATGCGGTACGCAAACACGCACACACGCACGCACACGGGTGATAATTAAAATATCCGCCTGATAGTCTATTGTCAGATTCACTACTATTTACTGTACTGACCAAATATGATGTCATTAACGAAAGAACAAGTATAATAGTGTACACATGAGTCATTCAAGCGATCATAAGGCAGGAAATCATAAGAATTTAAGACTAGGAAATCCAGTATGTCTCTTTGAGAAATAGGAAAAATAGTGAACCTGGTGTACGACATTGATTCGCTAAAAAGATTCATTTTGCAGCGCTTTGATTTTCAAGTTAGGCGGAAGTAAACAAGTTGGGATAAAACAGTATATTACATGTAAGCTCTGATAGGTTTGTGATGTGGGTTCCTGATAAACTGTTGGCGACATCTAGAACCCGTTTCACATACGTATCTTAGCTCAGCGAATGACTTGCGAATTTACGGCAAACATGATAATTAGTTATACAGACGCTGTTTTAGCTTTAATATCTTAGAGCCAAGATGAACATTATCATGAGAGAAAATCCGCGACGCCGTCAATAGTTTATGTGTCTCATTACCCGCACCTGGCCACAAATGTAATAGGCTAAACATACAAAGTGAAAGTAGACTTAAACAAGAAACACGTCCTACAGTTATTATAGCTGTACTATAACTGTAGAATACGAAAATGGACGAATTGCACTATGAACAGAATTTTAAGAGAAAACGTATCTAAACAAAATTATTGTGATTTAATAATCAGAGGGAAAATATCAATTCCACTATCAAGATGGTTGAGTTGAAAGAATGTACCCTCCTTGAGAGAAGGTAGCGAACGGGAGAGGGGTCAAACACACAACAAACATATACATGGGTTAAGCCATTCCAAACTGAATCTTTGTTTAGCAATCTCGTTCGTTTAGGTTCGTCATTAACATATTTTATATTAGGTCCGTTATTAACGTATTTTATTCTGGGCGCTTTTATTCTCTGAATGTTTTGTGTTTAGATTGCAGAAAATCTAGGTAAGTGTGTAATTTGATTTAATCTCAAATTTCTTCTAGGGTATGTAAGCGGCTATAAGACATTTTTTTCAATTATCATCTCTCAACTCTATTCTGGGACTTTTTCATATTTTTATCTTTCATCTTAATGCGAGTTTATTTCAAAATACAAAAATAATGAATCTATTTCTATTCATCTCCACGAAATAAGAGTTTAATGTTACCAAGTTATCACGTCATTATAAAAACAAACGCGTGATTTGATGAAAATAGTTGGTGAACCTATTACAAGGGTATCACAATTTAGGTTACTCAACAATATACCAGAAACAAGAAGTAGAAAAATATTTGTTTATGAAACTTCATCCTAGTTGCACTTTGAATGGAATATATAAGATTGAAAACTAAAAACTCATAATGGAAATTAGTTTTCATATCGTAAACTTCTGAATACTGTACATTAATCGCTACATAAACCACTATGTACATAAATCTCTACATAAACCAATGTGTACATAAATCACTACATAAATCACTACATAAACCACTGTGTTCATAAATCACTACATAAACCACTGTGTACATAAATCACTACATAAATCACTTCATAAATCTCTACATAAACCACTACATAAATCTCTACATAAATCACTATGTACATAAACCACTACATAAATCACTACATAAACCACTACATAAACCACTGTGTACATAAATCACTACATAAATCACTACATAAATCACTAAATAAATCACTACATAAACCACTGTGTGCATAAATCACTACATAAATCACTACATAAATCACTTCATAAATCTCTACATAAACCACTACATAAATCTCTACATAAATCACTATGTACATAAACCACTACATAAATCACTACATAAATCACTACATAAACCACTGTGTACATAAATCACTACATAAATCACTACATAAATCTCTACATAAATCTCTACATAAACCAATGTGTACATAAATCACTACATAAATCACTACATAAACCACTGTGTAAATAAATCACTACATAAATCACTGTGTACATAAATCACTACATAAATCACTACATAAACCACTGTGTACATAAATCACTACATAAACCACTGTGTACATAAATCACTACATAAATCACTTCATAAATCTCTACATAAACCACTACATAAATCTCTACATAAATCACTATGTACATAAACCACTACATAAATCACTACATAAACCACTACATAAACCACTGTGTACATAAATCACTACATAAACCACTACATAAATCACTAAATAAACCACTGTGTGCATAAATCACTACATAAACCACTACATAAATCACTAAATAAACCACTAAATCACTAAATAAACCACTACATAAATCACTAAATAAACCACTGTGTGCATAAATCACTACATAAATCACTACGTAAACCACTACATAAATCACTAAATTAACCACTGTGTACATAAATCACTACATAAACCACTACATAAATCTCTACATAAATAACTACATAAACCAATGTGTACATAAACCACTACATAAATCACTATATAAACCACTGTGTACATAAACCACTATATAAATCACTATATAAACCACTGTGTACATAAACCACTACATAAACCACTGTGTACCTAAATCACTACATAAATCACTACATAAACCACTACATAAATCACTACATAAATCACTACATATACCACTGTGTACATAAATCACTACATAAATCACTACATAAACCACTGTGTACATAAATCACTACATAAACCACTGTGTACATAAATCACTACCTAAATCACTACATAAATCACTACATAAACCACTGTGTACATAAATCACTACCTAAATCACTACATAAATCACTACATAAACCACTGTGTACATAAATCACTACATAAATCACTACATATACCACTGTACTTTAACTCCGAAACACTTTACCTCTGAGCTACATTTTGATTTTTTGTTTGTTTTTGTGTGACTTGTTGTCACTGCATTTTACGGTTTTACGCCGTTTTTCAACAATTTTTCAGTTATATACGGCGACCGGTTCGCCTAACCAGTTTTCCTGGGCGGTATACTAACCGGTACTGTTTCTATGAAACTGTAACAGAAATGTCGATTTTCCTCCATATGTGGAGAAGTTGCTGGCTCCTTGTGGAAGGGTAAGTCTGTACCAGTTAGTATACTGCCCAGGAAAACTGGTCAGGTGAACCGGTCGCCGTATACAATGGAAAAGTGTTGAACAAACGGCGTTAAATTGAATAAAAAAAACACAAAGTGTACGAATGTAAAACTAAACTAAATAAAAAAAATCCGATTCTTAGGTCTCAAAATTAATACATTTTATATATTGATTTACACATAAAAAATATGTTAAGAATGTATTTAGAATGATTTAGACGTGGTTAACGAATTTGAAAATTATTGTACTTATAGTGAAGTGTCACTTTTATTCATTTTATCTAAATTATAACAAACTTAAACAATGTTATATGATCTTTCCATTTCACAGAGTTCTTTCATAATAAAACAAAACAATTATTAGGTTTGGTATATCGTCTGTCATGTACTTCTGTACAAGCAATGTAATATTCGGCCCATTAGTTCAATCCGTCATTTTAAATACAAGTACGTGTACATTGTGTACCCAATACACTTTAATCTGATTATACCTCCCTTTTAATTTTCGATACTGTTTACTGTTTACCCTTCTGTACACTGTAATGACTCTATAATGTACCGCTCTGTACACTGTGGAGGTATAATGTACCCTTCTGTATACTCTGGTTCTATAATGTACCCTTCTGTATACTGTGGTTCTATAATGTACCCTTCTGAATACTGTGGTGGTATAATGTACCCTTCTGAATACTGTGGTGGTATAATGTACCCTTCTGTATACTGTGGTGGTATAATGTACCCTTCTGTATATTGTGGTTCTATAATGTACCCTTCTGAATACTGTGGAGGTATAATGTACCCTTCTGTATATTGTGGTTCTACAATGTACCCTTCTGAATACTGTGGAGGTATAATGTACCCTTCTGTATACAGTGGAGGTATAATGTACCCTTCTGTATACTGTGGTTCTATAATGTACCCTTCTGTATACTGTGGTGGTATAATATACCCTCCTGTATACTGCGGAGGTATAATATACCCTTCTGTATACAGTGGAGGTGTAATATACCCTTCTGTATACTGTGGTTCTATAATGTACCCTTCTGTATATTGTGGTTCTATAATGTACCCTTCTGTATACTGTGGTTCTATAATGTACCCTTCTGTATACTGTGGTTCTATAATGTACCCTTCTGAATACTGTGGAGGTATAATATACCCTTCTGTATATTGTGGTTCTATAATGTACCCTTCTGTATACTGTGGTTCTATAATGTACCCTTCTGTATATTGTGGTTCTATAATATACCCTTCTGTACACTGTGGAGGGAGGTATAATGTACCCTTCTGTATACTGTGGTTCTATAATGTACCCTTCTGTATATTGTGGCTCTATAATGTACCCTTCTGTATACTGTGGTTCTATAATGTACCCTTCTGTATACTGTGGTTCTATAATGTACCCTTCTGAATACTGTGGAGGTATAATATACCCTTCTGTATACTGTGGAGGTATAATGTACCCTTCTGTATACTGTGGAGGTATAATGTACCCTTCTGTATACTGTGGAGGTATAATGTACCCTTCTGTATACTGTGGAGGTATAATGTACCCTTCTGTATACTGTGGAGGTATAATGTACCCTTCTGTATACTGTGGAGGTATAATGTACCCTTCTGTATACTGTGGAGGTATAATGTACCCTTCTGTATACTGTGGAGGTATAATGTACCCTTCTGTATACTGTGGAGGTATAATGTACCCTTCTGTATACTGTGGTTCTATAATGTACCCTTCTGAATACTGTGGAGGTATAATATACCCTTCTGTATACAGTGGAGGTATAATATACCCTTCTGTATACTGTGGTTCTATAATGTACCCTTCTGTACACTGTGGTTCTATAATGTACCCTCCTGTACACTGTGGTGGTATAATGTACCCTTCTGTACACTGTGGTGGTATAATGTACCCGCCTGTTCACTGTGGTGGTATAATGTACCCCAAACCTGGACTTGGGAAAATAACCACTGGTAAAAACAGTATTTAGAAGACCGAATAAATATGGCATAAACTGGGTTTTCCATGTTCAATTACTCGTCTAAGGAATATCTGGGACAGTGCATTTGCCTCAAGTTTGCTATGATGCCGTCTGGTCCTTAAGTGCTTTTTGAAATATAAACAATAAAATAATCAACCACTCTTGTTATAACTGTAGCTGTTTCGTTGTGCGCTGTGGTGATTTAAAGACTCCAGTAAATTTTGTTCATGTTCATGAATATATTGGTCTGATGTAAGCAAAAAATTAATTACATGTATTGTTATTAATATAAACAGACATGTAATACATGTTAAAACATACATACACTAAATATAGTTTGTTATCAAATAAGATTTATTACTCTTATCGATTATGATTAATCTTTGAAATTGGGCCGAAACAGTTTTTGGGGCGAAAGGACTCGTCATCTATATAAACTGGTCACCATTCCATGTTGCAGTGCACCAAATGTGGTTATGTCTCGTGCAGTGGTCTTTACAGAAGGGAGGCAACCCTATCATTGGTAGATTTACTGGCAATATTTTTCAGTGATATCTGCGCGAAAAAAAACTTCAATGGGATACAAACCCTTTATAAGTCTTCTTGTAATATTCCACACCGTGTTTTCCCTTAGTCAGTATTGATGAAGTACAATGAGACAGGGGCGTAGCCAGCTTTGAATGAAATTTTGCACACACTTGGGTGGGTGCGGGGCTTGACCCTTCCTGCTGCTGGGGGCCTGGGATTTTTTAAAAATTAGAACCAAAATGGTGTGCTCTTAGGTGTATTTGGAGGGATTAGGGGCACTGAATATGATTTCTTGAGCCATACATTTTATTTTAAAGCACTATAATTAGATCTAATTAAGGTTTAATCCCCTTAACTTTTGACTTGGATGCCATTTTTGGCCATACATGTACTTATACATTCACTTTTCAAATTCATGTGCGTAAGTGCGTATCGCTAGCTACGCCCCTGATGTGTGATAATACGTGACCAACAATACTATTGTTCACCGAAAGTGCATTTTACGTCGCCTTGTTGCTCAGGAAACTGTCCATTTAAATACAGCAATACTTAAGAATAGTCGTATTTAGCATATCAATATAATAACATTGTTGTTGATGTTTAAGTATACCACAAGTTGTTTCAATTGTATACTTGAATAGTTCCCATAATCAGCAATGTAATACATGATATCTATTTATTAAGAGTCGACCAAGAAGGCGATTGTGTGCAGCAAAAGCTTATGAGAGAAATGGCGTATTTAAAACTAATATAGATGGCGTAGGATGAATATGGAATGTTTCATTAAACAAAAACTTGGTTCACCGCTTTTGTATGATTATTTGATATTTTACGGTTGTTGGGTGTACAGGACAAGGTTAGTCGTCGTAGACTTGTTAGGTTAAACCCCATCCAGTGTCACTAAAATTCAGTTGAACCCAGGCGTGGAACCCGATTTTTTACTGGCTGGCGCTGATCCAGACAATATAGAAGTCGCACTTTTCCGTCTTACTACAATTTGACAAAAGCCTCCCTTTACGATTCACTATTGGATAGTTTAGCATACCATGTCCATATACAGCAGAAGATACGCGCACTAATTACTACTTCATTTGTGAAACTTCATCTTTATTGACGGAGATGCTGCATATTTCCTAAGTAACGGTTTTGGAATTTAAGATTTTTATGCAGTAATAATGCGTGATTTCGAAACGTTTCACTTACTACCTTTGTACTTATTAAGATATCAAAGTGGTTCATGAAAGTATGCCGTACCTCATGTTTAGATTGATCTAGAAAACGTCGAGGTTGTGGAGAAAATCTTGAGAATCAGCGTGTTTTAAGGCGACAGTTGGTAGATTCTTCTTTTCTCAAATATATCGTCATATATTTTGCAAGTTAAAAGTATAAATAATTTAAGTTAGATTTAGTATTTACATATTCGGCTCATAAAAATGTTTTGTTTGACGAAGAACTTTTGCGAGAACATTTTTTTACAGAATACGTAAAAATCGGCTACTTGTCGATTTAAGTATCACTGTAGGAGTAAGAACACATGATTTACATGTTTATCCTTACCTATCATCACGGTAACAGTCAGAACTTACATGTTTATCCTAATCTATCACTACTGTAACAGTCAGAACTTACATGTTTATCCTAAACTATCACTACAGTAACAGTCAGAACTTACATGTTTATCCTAAACTATCACTACAGTAACAGTCAGAACTTACATGTTTATCCTAAACTATCACTACAGTAACAGTCAGAACTTACATGTTTATCCTAAACTATCACTACAGTAACAGTCAGAACTTACATGTTTATCCTAAACTATCACTACAGTAACAGTCAGAACTTACATGTTTATCCTAATCTATCACTACAGTAACAGTCAGAACTTACATGTTTATCCTAAACTATCACTACAGTAACAGTCAGATTTTCATGTTTATCCGTATTTACGTATGACACTCAGTGTATATATGTATGACACACAGAGAATATATCTATGACACTCAGTGTATATATGTATGACACACAGAGTTTACATGTATGACACTCAGAGTATACCTGTATGACACTCAGTGTATGTATGTATGACACTCAGAGTATATATGTATGACACTCAGAGTATATATGTATGACACTCAATGTATTTATGTATGACACTCTGTGTGTATATGTATGACACACAGAGAATATATCTATGACACTCAGAGTATATATGTATGACACTCAGAGTGTATATGTATGACACTCAGAGTGTATATGTATGACATTAAATGTATATATGCATGACACTCAGAGTATATATGTATGACACTCAGAGTGTATATGTATGACACTCAGTGTATAATTATATGTATGACACTCAGAGTATATATGTATGACATTCAGTCTATATATGTATGACACTCTGTGTACATATGTATGACACTCAGTGTATATATGTATGACACTCAGTGTGAACATGTTTGACACTCAGAGTATATAGGTATGACACTCAGTGTATATATGTATGACATTCAGAGTATATATGTATGACGCTCAGAGTATATATGTATGACATTCAGAATATATATATATATGACACTCAGGGTATGTATGTATGACACTCAGAGTATATAATTATGTCTGACACTCAGAGTATATATGTATGACACACAGTGTATACATGTTTAACACACAGAATATATATGTATGACACACAGAATATACATGTTTGACACACAGAGTATATATGTATGACACACAGTGTATACATGTTTGACACACAGAATATATATGTATGACTCTCTACGTATACATGTGTACATGTATTTGTACGATTGTAAGAAAACGCAAACAAATTCCTCTCGTGATATATCAGACAATGCAGAAATTGGAATTTCGAACAAAACTAATTGTCAAGCCTGACTTTCCCATGCACTTGTGAGAAAATTGAAATCTGCGATACCATATCAATTTAAGGCTTACGTGAGGATTGATTCCACAAACTAAAGTAACTCCTTCGAACATTATCTTCAGTTGTCTCAGTTGTACGCTTAATTCTTAAGACAAGTACAACGTTTGCCGTAAAACAGGTTACAAAAACTCCACCCACTAACAAAAACTATGCCAGTTCACTTAGTTTACTGGTTTGTAAAATTAGCGCTCTATTTCCCATATTGGAATGTTAATGGTTTTGTAATAAATACATTCCTATTTAATTCTTTCGGAAATGCCACCATGATGGTTTTCTGTACAATTCAAGTACTGAGTACTAATCATGTTAGTCAGTTAAATCGTGTTAAAAGGATATCGAATATCAGAACCTACAGTAAAAGTAAGACATTTCTTTTTTAAATTTTAGTAGATACCGAGTTAATTTTAGGTAAGAATTAAGTATCCAATCCACCACAATGGTTGTGGTCGACTTTTCGTTTTATTTTTGACAAACTAAGGAATGTGTAAAGATTTATTTGCATGTTTGATTGAGAATTTATTTATCTATTATATAAATATATATATGAGCTTTATGTGTCACAAATCGAATATATATATATATATATATATATATATGACGCGTGCGATATATTGGGTCGAATTTTTCACTCGTGTTACATATTCGATTTGTGACACATAAAGCTCAAAAGGCCACCCTCCCTCGAGAAAATCTCGAATGGGTTGATTATTGACGTAAAAATCGCACCGGAAAATCTACCCCCACAGGGTGCGCAAAATACCCAACCGCGAAATGAAAAATTTTACCACTCAGCTGGTGAAGGACTAAAACCCACATAAGTTTTATCGAAATCAGTTGAAATTTTATTTATAATATGAAGAACAAAATTTGCTATCGTATTTGAAATATAAAAAAGTTTTATGTGTGCAAAATTATAAAAAGATAACATATATTTATATGTAGCTTATATAATTATAAAGTTTGGTAGGACATTACAGATTTCAATGGACATTACATAATGATATTTGGAATGTGACAAGTAATACTTATAAACACATATTGGCATTACGTACTACATAGATATATTTAAGAAATAGTTGATATTTATATTGTACTGAAAGAGAAACCGGGTAAAAACAACAACAAAACAAAAACGGTAAGGACCTGTATCATGGTGCACTATGAACATACCAAGCTGTTATCAGATCCCTTACCAGTTTTATGGTGTCTGAATCATTGGGACACCAATATATACCTAGTGTCATCAATTGCTGTTAGTATCTGCTCTATTTAATCTCGAGTTCTGTAACAGTGGGTGGTAATATTTAGTAATGCCGATTAAGATCTAAGATTATCCCATATGCAACAGACTTTTGGGTAATTTATGTTATGTCTGTGTATTGTTAGCTGTTTTGAATTTTATGCTGTTATTTAAATGCACCTATACCTATGCAGGTATGTGGATATACAAATAGATACAATCTATTACTTAGATCAATTTGGGTTGAAAAAATATATTTAAAAATGAAAATTTTAACCTGTATTGGTGGCTAAATTGAGATATGATTTTGCTAGAAGAGTTCTTTAAATAATGGTTACCTCTTCACAAGACAGCAATATGAAATGACTATTAGACGATCGTGTATGAAATATAATCATATTCCGTCTACATTAAATCAGGTCTTATGATATTATTTATTATAACATTTAAAAGGACAAAATGTATATACCTATGTTGAACCGTTTATATCACAAATCAAATATGTAACACGAGTGAAAAAATCGACCCAACATATCACAGGCGTCATATATATATCCGATCGAATACGACATGCTTACCAAACGAATATGGTGCTTAAAACGTGATGTATTCGTCTGGCTTAAGATTTTATATGTACACAAAAACGAATACACCACACGTGAAAATGGACGCAAGAAATAGAAATTGGCATCGAATACATCACATTCGCCATCCGTTTTGAAAGGAAAACATATTTTGAACATTCACTCTTTATTGAACATCTTATTTATGCCACAACTATTTTTAGGGTCGACCAAATGATCAACACGATCATCATTATCATCCCCGTCATCATCATCTTAATCATAATCAACACCACCGCCAAGACCATCATCATCACGATAATTATAAAGAACAGCGTCATCATCAGCACCATAACGACCACCATCGCGATCATCTTCAGCGTCGTCATTTTCATCATGGTAATCACAACCAGCGCACGATAATCACCATCATCGTCATCATTATAATGAGGAGCGCAATAATAATATATTCATTCTTTCACAGAAAACATTACTCGATATAATATAATTATACTCTCTGCATAAAAGTGGTAAGTTTATTGACTGGTTTCAGACCGTCCGTCCGTCCATCGGTCTGTCTTTTTTTATCTGTCCGTAAAAACGAGAGATACATTAGGGTAAGCGTACAATTGATATTATGAAGTTCTTTCCGTACAAACGGCCATTGTGGGTTTGATTTTTATTTGTGGTTATAATATCTCTCTTGTGTGGTTAAAAAAACATCAAATGGGAAATCAATGGGATAACCCTATACTGTACAGTAAGTACGTCCGTCCGTCCGTCCGTCTTTATGCACATCTTTTGTGTGCTTCTTCTCATGAATGACTCGTTATGTTGTGCATTATGTCATCTTGCGCTTATTTTTTAAAAACATATTCGGATTTTTTTTCTTGGAGTTATATGTAATGAGGCCGGTCATAATGATGATCGTCATTATAATGATCTTGAGGCTGGCCATTATCATGATCATGACGACAACGATGATGATGATTACATTAATTATTGTCGTAGTGATGTGCATGATGATGTAGATGCTGCTTTAGATTCTGCTGATTCTCCATAATCATAGTTATAATAGTCATGATAATGATGATAAAAATAACGATGTTCGACATGAAAATAATGATAATTGTGGTGGTCATGATGATGATAATGATAATGGTGATGGTTGTCATAACGCTGTTCATCGTGATGACTATGGCTGTCAAAAAATGCAATAATTAATAGTTATGCTGTTGATGATGGTGATAATGGGCAGAAGTATCGCGACGATAAGAATTAATTGATGGTAATGATTGCGATGATGTTTGTGATATTGCTTTGATTTGTAGTTCCATAATGTAATATCAATAATGTAATATTTTTTATTAAATGTTATATTAGGTTTTCTTAGACGATAATGGCCCGACAAATACTAAAAAGGTTTGAAAATCAAATTTGTTTCCACAAAATGATCCATAAACACAAGTCAAAATAATGAAGTTGTGTGCGCTTGAAAATAAGCGCCTTTTAGTCGATTTTTTACAATGCTTTGATGAACTTGATATACGAATCACAACGTCAGTCTGTTATTTCTCAACTTATGTTCAGTCCAACATTGACTTTGAATACTCGATTTCTATATGTAGACCAACTGTAAATATTGTCAATCATAATATTTAATGTATGGTTGTTTAACAAAAAATATAATGGTTAAAGAAGCGTACCTGAAAAACTAAATACGTGTTAAATATTTTGATTAAATCATTCAAATACGTTGCTAATAGAGGGAAACAACGATAATCGCTTCTACATAGGAAATCAAGTCATATCCGTAATACATTCAATAAACGTAATACTAAGTCATATCCGCACTATTGTAACTCTTTATCAGCTGTTGTGTTCATTTTACTAAAACATTGAACATAGTATTACCTACCAAACGGCGCATGGTGTCCTAAATAATGTACATAAAACATCCAAAAACATTTTTGATGTAGATGAACAATCTTCGCGTCTTAATACGAAATTCAAGTTATATATGCATGTATATCCGCGGATATGGCCCACATCCGCTGTTTAGTCATACCGCGATTTTTCGGAGGAAAAAGATAAAATATCTGCGCCACTGTTTTGAATTTGACAATTTACACTTATTGGTTATTTGTAGTATTATGCATTAGCTATCTGTAGACACTAGTTATTAGAAATTTGAGCGATTCCTTAAAATGTTACGTAGTTTTAAACAAACTTGGTGCAGAAACTGTCATTTCGGAAGTTGTATATGTATATATGTGATATACGTGATTTTGGTCCGTGTGGCCATTTAGGGCCTAATACGCCATTATACTCCATCCCTTCAACGTGCTAGCCCCCTGTGGATCAGACGAAATGGTCTTAATTGGATGTTTTGTACATCGCACATGTTATCAATTTAATGTATTATATAATCATTGATATTCTTCGTTTGAAACCTTTACAGGTAATAATCATAATATAAACTAATAAAATCACTTTAAAGATTTACTCACAAAATGTTAGTTACCGTTTTATACAGGATGATTTATATCGCAGTGTCCATGTTTATAATTATGTGCGTATAATCTTCAGATCTTTTTTCGTTTCCTTCTGTATGTATTTATAAAAAATAAACTGATATGAAATCAATGTATACATAATTACAAGCTAACAGTTGCATGACTGTAAATCTTATATCTGAAATACTGTTTCCCAAAATCTAAGGTCATTCTGTTTTTTTTTTATTTTTTTAAGCATCAACCTCATTTTACCAAACCTAGCTACCTATTCAAAAAAGAAACACGCACAAATTTATTTGGAGAAAACAAATAATTTTTTTTGACTTTAACTTCATATTAAACATATTAAAAAGAACAACTAGTTTCAACTGAGAACATAGAAATCTAAAACTTCCGATTCTGATTTTGTGAGTCAATGTATCCAACACTAGAATGCTAAACAATTTAAATAAAGATCACAATTTAAAATAATAGTTTACTTAAAACATGATTTGCAGCCATTTATCTTGGTAGATGTAGAATCCAAACAAGAAACAGTCAACTTGAATAAAATGTAAAATAATAAAACGGAATAGCCAAACATTCCAGATTCAAAAAGTCCTAGGAAGTTTAAAAATGACAAAAAAAATACTTCATTCTCTGATTGGTACCAAAATTCATGATATATAGATGTCTTTGTTTTGTTTTAATGCGACTTATTGTCACTAGGGTTTAACGCCGTTTTTCAACAATTTATCAGTTATATACGGCAACCGGTTCATCTAAACAGTTTTCATGGACTGTATACTAACTAGTACTAACTTACCCTTCCACAAGGAGCTGGCAACTCTCCACATGTAGAAGAAAATCGACTTTTTTGTCAAATTTTCATAGAAGGATATGACCTACCGCAACCGGGATTCAAACCCGGATCTCCTGGTTACAAGTCCAGCGCACTAACCAGTGGACCACGGCCCCGGCTCTTAAATGTCTTTCTGAATGTTTTAGTGACATAATGTGTTTATTGGTAGGCACAACATCCTTTTAAATGATATCATTGTCGCTTACGCTGCTTCTGCTTCTGCTTCTGCTGCTGCTGCTGCTGCTGCTGCTGCTGCTGCTGCTGATACTGATGTTAGTGATGTTGATGGTGATTTTAATGGTGATGGTGTCCATGATGACTTAAATGATGATGACGTGGTTATATTGACATATTGTTATTTAACCATTATTTCCAGGAAGTTGACACTATGAAGTTTTTATATGCTGCTTACTTATCAACCATTATGGTTACTAGCGTCATCAGCGGCTGCTTCGATAGTCAGTGTAAACAGTATGGCAAAGAGACAACATGTTTCCAAGTTGGGTGCAAAAGAGCAGGGTAAGTGATGTTGTTTACTCATGTGTGCTTTAATTTCATGAATTGCTCATGGAGAGCTACAGTGATCGCCCTGTCCGTTGTCATGTGATGTGTGTCTCAACAATTGGTGGTCAAAATTGGTTCTGCCCTTAGAATCACTACTTTACAAAGTTGTCAATTCGTCTGATTATTCAGGTCAGCGATATATAGGACCATCCTTGCCCTCTTTCTTACAATCCAATCAGCGAACAGTCTTAGCCAATGAAACAAATATTGGTCATTGTGGTTGCGCTTTCTCTGTACGTTAGGTAAAAAAAAAGAACGAGGACAAACAATTTCCTGAGTATGATATATTTCTGACGTAATCAGACGGGAGGATTTAGGAATTTCATGTCTGATTCAAACTCAGTGTTTGAAGTTGTATATAAGTATTAGACGAAAAAAAGTTATTACTAGTCCGATACCTCTATGGCATTTGTTTTTGTCTCCTGAGTATAATTTTAAAATGTTATCATAAATGTGAAAAAAAAGAAACGATTTACCAATGACGTATTCTACCATCTCCAACCAATATGTATCTATATACAGCCGCTATATTAACAGCCGAGAATCAAACTATTACTTTACAGGTTGATTAACGAATGCCACGTAAATGTTGTCAGTGACACACTTCCGGTCGAAAAGCAACCACAGTGCACAGCGGCGTACAGAGTTCCTGGTTTTATCGAATTTTGTGAAGAAATGATTTTTAATTCAAGTTCAGCACCGGCACCACCGGTAGACATGAATAAATGTAAGAAATTGCTCAGCTTTGCCGACTCGAAGAATAAAGGATCGTTCTAATTTAGGCAAAAATAAAATTTGTTTGTTTCCAATTCAAACTCCACTTCAATAAAATTTAGTTTTTACATTGTTTCCATTTATGTACACGTAATATAAGCAAAACCATTTGTGCGTAATTCAAGATTTGTTTAACGTACTATTTATACCAAAATTATCATAATTGTATAAGTATCTAAATAAACGCAGGAACAAGTGTAACAGGACATTAGACACATACTTACATATAAACCCGTATGTATGTAAAATATGTACGCAAGGGTCTTTCTAACCTCGCAGATCCAAAACCCATTCAAATACGACGAACATACATCAGTCAGTCCCGATGTATTGTATTCTTTGTCTAATGATTCCTTTGTAATGAGATAACTTTTTATTCCAAAATCGAACCTATCTTGTACTAATTATCTTATTTTATCTTTTTAGTTTCCACAACAAAATCGACCAACAGGCAAACGAACATACCAATTCAGAAAAGCAAGTTTGCTAAAGGTACGTATATACAGTAGAATCACTGAGAAAAAGACCCAGTTCGGACTGGGACAAACGCCCGCTTTGCTGAGTATGATATATGTATTCCGGGTTTCAGAGAAAGATAGATTATAGAAGGGAAGAAATTAGACTTTAAATATCATCCGATTTTCCTAGAATTCCGGTTTTCAGGGAATCCGGTATTTAGGAATTATACTGTATTTACAATACAAACTTATTGTACTTAGAAAGAAACAGCTAGGGCCCGTTCATAAACATAGCTAAGACTTAAATTTCCTACTAAGAGTATAAATTTAATTGTTTGCTCCTTCAAAGGCTGAAAAGGCGCCATAAAATACGTACTTGAACATGTGTTGGAATGGAGCGGAATCTTGTTGTGTTGCTGAATCATACCAGTTGCATTATCTGTCAGGGAAAGGATTCTTCCATGTCTTGGGAAACGTCAGTGTGCATTTAACCCTTGATCTGTTATAGTAACCAAATTCTGCGTTCAGCCTCTAAATGCTCATTGGTGACACAAATGTCTCATCCTCAAACAAAACAACAATTACAGCAGCCATGTATGTTTACATTTATTTTTCTCTTAAGGCTTTCTAATGTCCAAAATTATTATCTGACAAATTTTGGAAACCTTTATCAATTTGTCAATCATTCAAAGCTTAAAGAAAAAAGAAGACCCATTTCAGTGAAAACTCACGATAAAAAGAAGAAACCAAAACATATTAATTAAATTTGATAAGGAAAAATACATATTACCATGTAATATATTCAGAAAATAATGGTTTCCTACATTTTAACGAGGGCAACAATTGTCAAAATTTTCAAAATATGTCGTAAAATAAATTTAGGTATTTAGGGTTACTATCAAAGAAATTACAATCATCGAGGTAAACTATTTTTGTGTCATTAACATTTTTGAGTATCGTTGAGCAGACACGTCGGAAAATAGAGTGTTATGGATATAATACATTAAGATAACATGATTTTTTGTACTTAAGTGCAATATTTCATACCTAAGAGTGGGTTGAGGTTGTCATAAAGATCCGAGAGCTTTTGCACTTAAGATATTCTTACCTGACGGTATGTAAAATAATCACTTCCTCTACAGCATACCACGTGATCATGTGTTATCTCCCCCAGTGGTACAATAATCACCTCCTGCAGAACATATCACATGATGATGATTTATTCCACTGGTTGTTAATCAATATCCTCTTCCTCAACATACCATGTGATCATGCATTTTGAGATAAACGTATAGTTATACACAATGTTTATATTGTCTTCATTCTATCATTTTTGTTTTTAGACGATGTTTGTTATGGTACAACTATTATTGTATCGGTGGCTGTTGGCTGTTATCTTGTGGGCACATTCCTCACCTGGATGATGTTTTGTTGTTGTAAACTGACGCCGTAAGTACCTCTTTCATGTGTATGATGAATGTGGAAACGTCGCAAGTACCTTATATCCACGACGATCTGTCCATGAAGTTGGAAGTATTCCAAATACATGGACTTCGCTACAATAATAAAATTCCCTTGCTGCACGATGATAAACATGTATGACATGATTTTTGTTTCATCCTAGATGCAGTAAGGAAACAAAGACGACAGAAGAAATCTTGACAGTTTCAAATGATACACCACGACGAAATCCGTTGGTAAGTGAACATTAGATTACATTCTAGTATTTTCTGATTGAATACCACAAACAATTCTGAGAAAATATTATCAGCGTTGTCTATTTGAATATCATCCATGTTATCTAGCTGAATATCATCCACGTTATCTAATTGTATGTCATCCACATTCTCTAATTGAATATCATCCACATTGTCTTATTGAATATCATCCATTTTATCTAACTGAATACCACCCATGTTATCTAACTGAATATCATCCACGTTGTCTAACTGAATATCATCCTCGTTATCTAATTGAATATCATCCATGTCATCTAATTGAATATCATCCACGTTATCTAATTAAAACTCATCCACGTTGTCTATTTGAATATCATCCACGTTATCTAATTGAATATCATCCACGTTGTCTATTTGAATATCATCCACGTTATCTAATTAAATATCATCCACGTTGTCTATTTGAATACCATTCATGTTATCTAATTGAATATCATCCACGTTGTCTAATTGAATATCATCCATGTTGTCTATTTGAATATCATCCACGTTATCTAACTGTATATCATCCACGTTATCTAACTGAATATCATCCACGTTACTTAACTGAATATCATCCTCGTTATCTAACTGAACGTTATCCACGTTACCTAACTGAACGTCATATCCACGTTACCTAACTGAACGTCATCCACGTTACCTAACTGAACTTGATCCACGTTATCTAACTGAACGTCATCCACGTTACCTAACTGAAAGTCATCCACGTTATCTAACTGAACGTCATCCACGTTACCTACCTGAACGTCATCCGCGTTATCTTACTGAACGTCATCCTCGTAACCTAACTGAACGTCATCCACATTATCTAACTGAATATCATATATGTTGTCAAATTGAATATTATTGCCTTCCAGACTCAAGGTCGTGAAATAGGATCAACCAGCTCAGCACAACTTTTGTTCAATGGTTCAATAGAAACACTAAGTACTCACGTTACCAGCGATGGTAGAACGAACAATGGTAAGTCACATCTGTAGTCAACTGTTTAGCAGTTGAAGTAGTTATTGATCAGTTCATCATTAAACGAAACTACAGAAAGCCGCCGAGACTAATGATACATAAACCTGATCGAAGCTATTGTGTTTTTTAGATCAGTAATGTCACACTAAATTAATCTCCTGTGTGTTGAATTCAGTGCGCCTAATTTCCAGTAAATGAACAAAAATATTTCTGTCAACGGTATAAAACAGAAATGTCATTGGGTGCCAACACCCCCCCCCCTTCATCATACAATATTAGCATATTATTTGGATGGCTGGAACATTCTTTGTTAGGCCAGAAAGCATGCCCCCACTACTTCCCCCATAATGTCAAATCCTGAATGTGCCCCCAGTTGTGTATCGACTGCATATAAAAGTTGCATGGACTGTTCGTATATTCTCCTGTAATTCATATTTAATTGACAGCAACAAACAGATCTTATTACATCTTCTTACATCTTATTACAACTAATTACACCTTGTTACATTTTATTACACCATGTTGCATCTTATTACAACTTATTACATCTTATTACAATTTATTACATCTTATTTCAAATTGTTACATCTTATTACAACTTATTACATCTTGTTGCATCTTATTACAACTTATTATACCTTGATACATCTTATTACCACTTTTTACATCTTGATACATCTTATTACATCTTGTTACATCTTGTTACAACTTATTATACCTTGATATATCTTATTACCACTTATTACATTTTATTACATCTTATCACATCTTGATACATCTTATTACAACTAATTATACCTTGATACATCTTATCACCACTTATTACATCTTGTTGCCTCTTATTACAATTTATTATACCTTGATACATCTTATCACCACTTATTACATCTTGATATATCTTATTACATCTTATTACAACTTATTATACCTTGATACATCTTATTACAACTTATTATACCTTGATACATCTTATTACATCTTATTACAATTTATTACACCTTGTTGCATCTAATTACATCTTATTACAATTTATTACATCTTAATTATTACAATTTATTACATTTTATTACATTTTATTACATCTTATCACTTCTTCTTCTCTTTACATCCTTACTCCTTTTGGATCTAAAATATTTTTGATGAATATTCTCACCCGGACTAATGATCAGTGATAGATATGTTTGTTGTATTTAACATTACAATTAATGTTTAGGAAGTATGAACTATATTCTGTGGATCTATATAAATTAATAAACACCTTATAATATACATGTGTAGAATTGTTTTAATAACTGTAAGTACCAGTTGATCCAGCTCCCCACATATTTCATTGTGATAAGAGTTGAACAATAACCATCAACAGCTCAATCACTACATCGTTAACCAGAGGTCAGAAAGATAAATGGGTAGTTACAGCTAGATCATAAACGCATAAGTCAAACCTGTGTTTGAGGCCACCTCCGAATGAAGACCATCCTGTGAATAAAGACCATTTTTTGAAAAAAAAGATTATTTAGAACTTACCTCCAAATAAAGACCATCAGTCAATAAAGGCCACATTTTGACTTTCCCAAGGGTGGCCTTTGTTCACATGTTTGACTGAAGGGCAAGTCTCTCTCTCTCTGAATTAAGTACACAATTATTTACACTCGTAGTAGTAGTGCCATGTAAGTAAGAGTTTTGTTTATATAAAAAACACAACTAAAACAATGAATAAGTTATTTCTATATGTTAAGGTTAAGCTTCACTCTGTCCATCCAGGACCGGGTCCGGGGTCAGAGGAGGCAAATAATAGCGTAAGCTGCGTTGTAACATAAAATTTTGTCCCCATTGAAAAAATGACCTTTAGTGTCATTTCTCAACGTTGAAAATCGACACTGACATGTTTTCAAAGTTAATTTTTTTTATTAAAAAGTCGTTAAATATTGATCAGTGTTTATTTTGTATCAATCCTGGGGTCAATTTTTAACGATAACTAAAACCCCAGATAGAACGTCAGAGATCGACTGTACAAATAAAAAAGTCAGTACCGTAAAGCACTATTTAACACAGTTTATACATTTCGTTGCCCTCAGCGCCCTTTTGTTCGTGTCGTTATGCTATATTGTCATGGGGTGTCATCCTGTCCATTCCAGTCCCGAGTATTCCTTATATTTTATCTATATTATTATATACTGTGCATTATTATCTCATCAGAGTGCATGAAATCGCAAATGGTGCTCAACGAATACCAACAAGTAACTTTGCCGCATACTTTGTACCACCCCCATAGTTTCCCTAAAAGGAGAGGCTGCATCAATCTAAGTATGCAATAGTAGTAATACAACAATCAAAATGTTCATGTGATGAGATTTGATTGTATGAATTGTAATATGGCAAATAGTGTTATTAATTAGAACATTGACAACACTGTTCAAGTGACATGTGTCTGAAAACAAGTGTCATACATACAGGTACTATATAGCAGATGTAATAAAGGGAAGCATGTCCATTGTTTTATATTCGTCATGTCGTATGAAATGGCTACACTAAATATTGGACACAAATGCATATGTTTAAACTTGCACATAGACGTTTTACTTCTTTTATGTTCACTCACTCCCATCTATGATCATTATATTTGAAAAATAGTTTAATTTTATTTCGCCGGCTCATACCATTTTTTTCTAACAAAAAAATACCAAAGAACAAGACCTTAAATTGATGTGGCCTGGTCATTTAAAAATGAATTTGTTTGTTTTTTTTGCTATTGTTTTAATTCAGTTCATTGATAGAATCATATTTATTTTCTTTGACTTTGGACTGATGGTCCTCTGTTTCCTACCGGTACTAATCTGCTCCCTCTTCTCTTGTTAACCTTATATAAGACTTATCTTCAGTCGAAATGTCACACTGACCCTCGTGCCTTGTCCTGGTCTCAGTCTGCACTCAGTAGAACTAACGTTACAAGCACCATAGTAAAACATTTTGCGAATATTGAATCTGAAATTGCCCAATGTTCAGTTGTACTCAACAATTGTTACTATGCAGGTATATTGACAAATGGAATTGAAACATTGCCACAACGCAGTGATTCATCTTCACGAATTGCACTTTGGGCGAGTGGAAATCGGCCAGTTTATCCAAACTTGCAATGGACAGAAAATGGCAGAACAGTATATTCACACGCCAGGTCAAACATAACACGATGGCCGGAGAATGTGTATGCTCCTATTAGTGAAAGTTCGTCCAGGGACTACCAAAGTATTTTAGGTGGCTCAGATAACCCATATATCCCAGCTAGCGAAAGTAAGCTTTCGTGTTTTTTATGGCATGCTGTTTGTAATCATTTATCTTACCTAAATATCTGTCCACTTAAACTCTTATTTTTTCGTATTTTTCATCAGATTATGAAGGCACTGTCTAATGTTATCTTTACAGGCTAAATGAGTTAAGTTGAACAAATCCTGGTGCTGGGACAAGTGGTGTTTTATAATGTTATGTTTGACGGGTGTAAATAATTATACCAACATGAATGTCAGAGGCGTATGTGCATATTGCGATTGTAGTTTAGGCCGTTTACAAAAATACACCATTAAGTTTAGAAATAAACGAATACTTCATGTCCACCGATCAATGTGACACTAAATATCTTTAATTCTGCGTAATATTTATGATGGATGGTTTGTTGTCAATATGTTCTGAAACCTTTCAGGCAGTAGTGATTATTCTGGAATTCAATCTCACAAAGTAACAGTTTTTAGAGATGGTGAAATTTATCAAGCTAGTAGTGAGAGTAGTGGAAATGACTATACTAGTTTGAAAGGACAACGTTTCAGTAGCAGCCGAGTGAATGATTCCATCTATTACCCTAATAGTGACAGCTCATATAGAGATTATGCCACATTGGGTTGTGATGCAGACGAGAATGCAAACGTTTCAGAAGAAACCAGAAGTGCAATGAAAAATTGTACGCCTGATCATGTCGTATTTGCAGAAAAGGACAAGGCTGCCACATTCAACGTAATTGCCCTTCCGGCCCGTTCAGGGTCAAGGTCATGGCGCAATAAAGACCTTCATGATATACATGAGTACGAAGTGGTCAATGATGAAGCAGATCTTGTAACCAAGAGAAGTGTTGACACTTTAGCTGACATGTGTACAACAAATAGAGAATCTGTCGAACTATCCACTCCACAGCCACATGAATATTTTAAATTAGAAGCTATGTGACAACCAACCAATGTGGACTGCTAAATATACCTTCTTCACATGTGGGACAAAACGGGGATGGTGGTATTACAAAAAAAATATGTATTTTCATTTCATTGATATCTTCAAAAATACATGTATGTTGAACACAATTCAAGTGTATGCATGAATATATTTGAATGCAAATACAATGAGATTCACTATACAATTGTACATACGTCATCATTTAAGAAATATTAAATGTTTCCATCCTTGAAAAATGTTTGCTTGGGGACACACGACCCAAAGTTTTAACAATTTGTTTGAAGCAAGGGATGTTTTTGTTAACAACTCATCATAATACAATTGTTCTGAAAATGTGAACTTTGAATAAAGAGCGTAACTAAAAAATATTTTGCCAAAATAGCCAACCAACTTTTTGAATCTGGGGGGACATTTGAATGAGTTGGGCGCATCACTGCAAACTGCCATTTTTAAAGATGGTTGCCATTTTTTGGGCTGTGCAAGAATAAATCAATAGGTTTCAATCAGATAGACAAAGTGAAGCAGACAAGCATATGTTATTGTCGAATAATGGGTTGGTTTTCTGTCTGTTATTGTTGTCATATTAGAATCACGTTAAAATGTCGTTTTTTTTCCAAAAGTCTCCCCTTGTGATAACTTACACCGACATTTTGAGACTGACTGCACTGCAGGAAATGAATACAAGAAAACCTTGTTGTAAAGATCACACTGTATGCCAAAAAGGGGCTTAATACTGCTGTGGTCACAGCCTCATGTGGAATTAGATAGAAACTATTAAAAAAAACAAGTGGTCGCTGACATGTAGTTTTCTCAATATTGAAGTGGTAGCTAAGTGATGTACTTTATCTGTTTGATATTAACGTATGAAATGCTCTCATAGACGGACATGATGTATTTAAAAGTGTAATTATTGTATGTATGAACTTTGAACTAAGTTCTGTTTGACTTTATCTTGGACCAATATACTTTTATATATTTTTTTATCTTATATATATATATATAATATATAATAAGATAAAAATATATAATAGTATATAATATGGTGCTTTCTATTGCGATAGTTTGAATGGATTATGGTCATTTCCATAATTGATAATCCGCTGAAATCCTTAATCATGCGTAAGTTAAGTAGTTAAATTTCAAACACATTGTTTGTGGATGTTCCGGTTCCAGTTAGAAGGCAATACGTACAAAAGTTGGCTGTCGATAAAATCGGTTTTTTTTCGGTGCTAATTGTGACTTAACATATATAACATTTGAATTCCTGGATAGGAAATGTTACGACGGAACTACGGTAAAATATTCTATAAACTTCCATTGTGAACTTTCGAAGTTAAAGACATTTTTCGCTATTTACACGGTACGGGAGGATATTCTGTGTATGCCAAAGGTCAAACTATATCAAGAACATATATCCCGTGAATCGTCACGCATGACTATATAAACTGAGCGTCTTAATAGTGATAAACCTATTTGAAAAGTAAATAGTTTTATTCTTGAAAAAATTTGATTATTAGTACTGTGAAATAATGTCTGGAAAAGAGTCAGACAGAAAATGCGGCGGACGGAATGTAAAAAAATGTGAATAAAGGAAGCCAATCTCAAAATACTTCCGAATCTAGCAGTGCTTTTGCTGCTACTACAACAACAAGTAGAAGTAGCTCATATATTCCAACATACACTGGACTACAATACCTATTCATGCCACTGTTCCCGATCCCAGGATTTCTTGGGTACCCAAACTCTTCAAACATCTCTCCAATCAGTGCTACTCCCCATTTATACAACAACGAAAATAATACCAACGTGGACAATACAGACAAAACATTGATCGATCTCATGCAACAAATGAACAACAGACTAAAATCGATTGGAAATAAAGTCAACAAAATTTCTGAAATTGAACAAAATATATTCCACCTCACTAGCGGAATTCAAAGGCTAACAGAGAAAAATAAATCAATGTCTTAGAGAATCACAGAAACTGAGAATTTTTGTTGATATTTTAGTGGCGTTAATGATGAAATGACGCGGTTAAAATCTGATACTGAAGAAACAATTGGTACCCTTCTCAAACACAATAGAGCACTTCATACAAGAATCGGCGAATTGGAGCGTAGAAAGTCTGTGCTAGAAAACAATTACACAAACATGAATAACAAACAACTAGATACACAGTGCAATGTTATGAAAAACAACCTAATTGTGTTTGGTGTGAATGAAGCCCATCACGATGTAAACCAAAATCCGAATACCCATAAAACTCCTTATAAAAATACCGAACTGGTGTTGAGAAATACTTTGAAAGAGAAAAATCAAAACAACGCTGAAATTAACAGAGAGGCTCCTATCGACGTAGACGCTAGTGATGAAACGATAATCGGATACTATCGATTAGCGGCGTGAAAACTCTGCCGATTCCGATAATCGATTGCAGTTTTTCATTTAGGCGACGTAACTAACTACTGATGCCTCAAACTGAACACATTCCAGGGAAATCACTCGCGTTGTTTAAAAAAAGATGGCGGATCGTCGATCGAGACGAAAAACAAATATTTGACCACCCCCAAGTCATTTGATGTTAATAGAGCCTTGTTAATGGTTTATATGGATAACACACTCCATTCACCATGCTTACATGTTACAATGCCAACTAGCATAAAGCAGAGAATGACTAAGAACCAAAGGGTGCATAAATAGAATCAAACACTAGTGGTCTACCTATGTTTCACTACTACACTAGAACCGATCATATAATCGGAAAATCGCATCGGATGTTGCAACCGATCGCAACCGATAATCGATTATGATTTTGAACCGATGTTGCAACACTAGTAGACGCAATGAAATTTTCAATCGTAAGACGAGTTGGAGATAAAAAAGAAGCAGAAACGTATTGCCGAAGACCTATAGTAGCTACATTCGAAACATTTCGTGATAGAGGAAGCGTCAGAAAAGCAGGCATATTGTTTAATAAAAGTCAGACAGAGATAAAAAGTACATGAACATTTCTCCAGAGAAGTTGAGGACAGAAGAAAGAAACTGTATTACCCTGCTCGAAAACTGGTAGAATTAAATCAAAAGGTTGTTCTAGTCAAAGATCGGCTTTATATTAATAATAAACTGTTTGACCCTGGAACATACAAATACACAGACAAATCTGGTGTGGATCGATATTTACCGAAACCGCCACCCACAGCGTACTGTCAAGATCAGTATAAACAACAATCACACAGTGCCCCTCAAGACTACGATGATGATGACAATGCTTCATTGAGACCCGTGTACAAAACCGGAAAAGAGTGGATACTTCGAAACCCATTGACTTTACCACCCCAAACCGCCACGAATCTATCTCACTTATTAAAAACAGCAGAAATAGTGATCGTGCAAATCAACAGAAACGTAAGGACAGATCCCAGATTGATCACGCGGTTTTCGCAAAACATGTTGACGACAGAACCAGCCCGGATCTCAGTAACACTCTGGTGTATGATAAGGAGCGAGAACAAAATATGCCCTTACTATCTTTAGTTAACGATATGCTGAAAGATTCATTTAAAGGAAAGATGCCAGTAATTTCTCCGACCGCGCCTCAATTAGACGTTGCATTGGACAACTGTGGAGAGTCACGTAATCAACTTAGTGGCACAGTGAATTTGAGCAGACGATCTTGTTAACTATGTTTAAAAGCAGACGATAAACTATATAATCCTCTCGATACAAAAGGATATCAACGCAGTTCTAACTGTTATAAAATCTGGTATGTTTTGTACAATGCAATAATTGATTGCACATATTTATTTGTATGCAAATTCTGTCCTGTTTGTGCTTATGTACAATATTTCATGAATTATTTGTACTACAAAAAGATTTTCAATACCATAGTATCGTGTAGCATCTTTGTTACAAGAAAACAAAAGCATGTATAATTTCAATGTTAAACTTAATTTCTGTCTAAAAGTTAGATGGTGTAAAACTCGCTTACCCGATTGGTTATTATGGATTCAAAAGATCGTGCTTTTATGTTATATCATTTTTATATATGCATTCTCTGTCTTGAAAGTTGAAAATGATTCTTCTTAGATTTTGGGCTTACACAACGACATTAATAACTGCATTGGACCGAAATGTAATTTGAGACATGCTGCACTTCTAACATTTCGGGTATGGATGACAATGATTGATAACTCATCTTTTTATCATAACATTTTTTTCGCATTGTAAGCGAATATACATTACTATTGTGTATTGTTGGTTGCAAGCATATTGTTTCATCATCACATCTTTTCAATGTTGAATTGGATTATAATTATACATTATGAGTGTATGTTGATGATTGTTAATTCATTTTTTATGATCACATTTTTCCAATGTTGAATTGGTTTATGCATTACGAGTGTATGTTGATGATTGTTAATTAATTTTTTTATCATCACATTTTTCCAATGTTGAATTGGTTTATACATTACGAGTGTAGTCTATTTTTTCATCATTACATTTTTTCAATGTTAAATTGTCTGCTGATGATTGCTAACTCATTTTTTCATTGCCACATCTTCCTAGTATTCATATTATTTATCAATTTATCATTTAATTCTAAAAATATTGAATTGGTAGGTAAATATGTATTGTACGTGTAATAACAATATTAATGGCAATGATAACAACAACAACAACAACGATAATAATAATATTGATAATAATAACAATAACAACAATGGAAATAATAATAATTATAACCAACATAATGATAATGAAAATAATGATAATGACGACTCTAATATTGAAAATGATATCAACCTGGATACATTTCGAAATTTTATATCACAAAATGAAAATAAACAGCGGTTATCATTTCTCTCACTTAACGTTAGTGGTTTTAAAGTCAAACATAAAATGTCCCAAATTCTGAACTGCTAAATAATTATGAAATCATAGGCCTACAAGAAACAAAACTAAATAACCCAGATCACATTGAACTTAAAGGCTACAAATTTCATTTTAAGAACAGACAGACTACAAAAAAAACCGTAAGTCAGGTGGAATAAGTAAGTCAGAATCTCCATGAAATTTTTGGAGAATATTATTCAGAAATGAGCAAACTTGAATCTACCGGAAATTTATCGAAATCTCGAAAAATTGCGATCGTGTTGCAAATAACTATGTACATAGGTTAATAGACTTTCTCCAATTTAACAATATGTATTCTGAAAGGCGAAAGAAACGCAGGGTAAAATTTGTTCCGATATTTTGAAAACGCGTCTTCCAAATAAAGTGAAACTTTGTGGATTGAGTAATTAGGTCATATTACACCTTGCCATGTATCGAAAATTTAGTCACGGTACAGTGAGCAGCTTTGGTAAATGGAGGAAGGGAAAAAAGAGTCTCGTGCACCGTGTTGTTCTGGTCTCATGCAGCGTTGGTCAAGTCACTCTTCGTTAGTCTTTATACAGACCAACTGCTTCCCTAAAATTAATCGAGAATTTGATTCGTTTTAAGAATGGCACGACTCACAGAAGTTCAGAGGGGTAAGGCCATTCAGATGCTGATGCAAGGACAGCTGCAAAATCAGGTTGCTAGGCACTTTGGTGTTAATGTTTCCTCCATAGAACGTCTTGTAAGACGTCTTCGGGAAACTGGGCGATTGGCCGAACGACCTAGGTCAGGACGTCCGCGCGTAACGTCACGACGTCAGGATCGCTATATCGTCGTCTCTCATGTGCGTAATCGGCGCCTTACTGCCGTTTAGAGTGCACTTAATTTTCGTGGAAATCATGGGCGTCCTATAAATTCAAAAACTGCAAGGAATTGATTACGAGAAGTTGGTGTAAGAGCACGTCGCCCCTACGTAGGTCGACACCTTACCCCTGCTCGACGTCAGCGTCGTATGGCCTGGGTCGCTGCACATGTTCCACGACGGTTTCCACTGAGGCAGTGAAGACGAGTTTTCTTCACGGATGAGTCTTGATCCTGCCTTTATCGATCTGACGGCCGTCAACGTGTCTACCGACGTCGTGGCGAACGTTTTACGGACGCTTGCGTTGTAGAGAAGGATAGGTTTGAGGGCGGTTCAGAAATGGTGTGGGGTGGAATCTCACACGGGTTAAAATCACAATTGGTTGTTATTGATGGCAATTTAACGGCAGCTAAGTATAGAGATTAGTTCCTCACCCCATGTTATCCCTTTCTTACAGCAGCAGCATAATCTAACCCTCCAGCAGGATAATGCTATGTCCCACGTAGCAAGGATTTTCCTAGTCTTCCTGGCCAACAACAACATTCAACCACTGGATTGGCCGCCATATAGCCCTGATTTGTCCCCGATCGAGCATCTTTTGGACCAGTTGGATAGACAGGTTCGAAAGCGCTAGCCACCCCCTGCTAATCGAGAGCAGTTGACCAGAGCCCTGATTGAAGAGTGGGACAACATCTCCATATGACGGATTAACGCTCTCCTGAACTCTATGACCAGAAGAATAAGGGCCGTGACCACAGCAAACGGCGGACACACAAGATATTGATGACTCAGTTCAATTTCAATTTCAAAATCCTATGGGTCCATTCAATTTAATCATCAGTACCTCTAAACCAATTGGCAGATGCAAAATACAGACTTTGGACATTTTTATGCATTAACTAATGGTAACGAAATTGGAATGCTAACTTGTAAAGCTTCGAGTACGGTTGATTATTTCTTATGCTGCTCAGGTTTATTCAGTTCTATAGATAACATGAAAGTGTTAGAATTCTGTCCATTGTTATCTGATGCACATAACCCGATCAGTCTTACTCTTAATTTTGATATTCCTAAAACTAACAAAATAGATACGAACTATGGTCCAAACGTTAAATTATGGTACAATAGAAAGATTGAAGAATTCATAAATAGCATTGACGCAAATGAATTAATGAAATTTACAGAGAAGCTAGAAAATCCTGAAACCATAAATAAATTAAATCAAGAAAAAGCTGATAACATTATGTCCGATATTGCTTCTCTATTTTTGAGACCTGCAGAAACATCGTTTGGGATTACAACAGGTAGTAATATCTTTAATGGTAACTCGAATAGATCTTGCCCAGCCTGGTTTGGTTATAAATGTAGAACAGCTCGTAAACAATTTTATAAAGCAAAATATCTTTATAAATTACGAAAATCAGATACAAACAAGGAAAATCAAAGAGTTAAAAGCAAACATTATAAAAATATAATGAAAAAGTATTATAAATTATACTGACGTGCATATGAAAACAAATTTGCCGACAAACAGATAACTGTATCTTGATTTAGATATCAAAAATTTTACTTTATTACTTTAACATGTTGAAAAAACAATAAAGATGAATATCTTGGAAAAATTATATTTTCATACGAATATTCGAATTCGGAAATCGGATTCGAATATTCGAAAAGAATGCGAACATTCGAATATTCGTTTACATCCGTAATTATAATAGATCTAGGGATATAAATATCGAAAAACTAAGAAAACTTAAGAACTCAGATCCAGGAAAGTATTGGAAAATAATAAAAGGAAACAATAATGATAAGGTTGAATGTGACAAAAATGATTTGTTTAACTTCTTTAGAGAAAATAATTTTTCAAACGATATTAATGAATGCGTTCCGGAAGGATATAACCAAAATCAGAATACAGAAATAAACGGTACAATTAACATTCCAATAAATGAAAATGGAATATCAAAGACAATTACATCACTTAAAAACAATAAAGCATGTGGTATTGACAAAATTATAAATGAACATATTAAATATACATAAAATTATAAATAAACATATTTATCTGAAATTATTTAAACTTATCTTAGATAGTGGAATTATTCCTGAATCTTGGACTGTCGGGATTATAAATCCTACTTATAAAAGTAAAGGTGATGTAACCAAACCAGAAAATTATAGACCAATAAAACTTCTAAGTTGTTTTGGAAAATTATTTACCTGCATCATCAATAACAGATTGAAAATATGTTGAATCGAATGATCTTTTGCATAATTCTCAAGCGAGTTTTCATCAAGGTTTTTAAACTCAAGATAATATGTTCATCCTTCAACAGTTAATTCAATATCTTTATAATAACGGAAAGAAGCTCTTTGATACTGTCTGGCGAAATGGTTTATGGATGAAAATTAGAATCCTTAATATTAATGGCAAGTGTTTCAATCTCATCAAAATATGTATAACAATATTAAATCCTGTATAAGATTGAATTCCAATACATCAGACTTCTTTTCCTTGTAATATTGGTGTTAGACAAGGTGAAAATCTTTCCCCTTTACTTTTCTCTCTATATTTTAATGACCTGCACGACTACTTTAATCAAAAGGGAAATTTGAATGGAATACTTATACCTGATGATGAAAACGAAGATGAAATGCAAACGTTTCTAAAACTTTTCATCTTACTCTATGCAGACGACACTTGTTATTTTAGCAGATAGTGAAATTTAATGGCAGAATGCTTTAAATGTTTTTGAAGAATATTGCGATGCCTGGAAGCTTACTGTCATCATTAATAAATCAAAGATTTTAGTGTTCTCAAATGGTAGAATGCCTCACTATAACTTAATATTCAAAAATGAAACTTTAGAACTCGTTCAAGGAATAAGTATCTTTATATATTTTAGCAGAAGCGGATCATTTTCTGAATGTAAAAAACATTTAGCTACACAAGCAACTAGGGCTATGTATAGTTTCATTAAAGAATCAAATCGTCTTCACCTCCCACTAGATTTACAAATTGAAATGTTCGATAAAACTATTAAACCAATACTTTTATATGGGTCAGAAATATTGGGATTCGGTAATCTTGACCTTATTGAGCGTGTGCAATTAAATTTCCTTGGTTTTATAATATAAAAGAAATACTGACTAAATGTGGAATGGTAAACATATGGACTAAACATCAGTTCCCAAATGAAAAATGGCTAAAATTTTCAATTAGACAAATGCCAAAAGATTTTTTTCTGAATGTATGGTACTTTTTAAGACCAAATTTGAAAGAGAACCCATTTTATCTTCATCCTTGTCGTCTTTACAATACGCTACACGAAATCATCACTTACCAATGGAAATCGGAAATTTTGCAAGAATCCCAGTAAATGAAAGATGTAATACTTGCAACAAGTTGAGTGATGAATTTCACTTCCTATTTGAATGCACTGTATTTGAAAACTAATGTAAACAACTTTTAAAACCTTACTACTACAAAAGACCAAATGTTATAAAGACAAATGAATTTATGAATACAAAAAATAACCAAGAATCAATAAAACTATGCAAGTTTATTAAACACATATTAAATCAAACCTAATACGGTTAATAATAACACTTCATATAGCATATGCTTACTAAATCCTACAAATAATTATTTCTACTGTGTGTGATATACTCCCGCTTTTGATGCTTTAGTTTACATCTATACAGGCAATTGGAACAGTCCCAAAATAGCATGTGACATTCTATGATCTGTACCGATCGGCGACTTTAAAGAGTTTTGAAAATACCGATGCTTATCACTTGCCATGTGGATTCTTGACGCATGATCGATGAATTCTGATTTTGATTGGTTGGCGACATTTTTAAAGCATGACCTACATTTACTTGAAATACTGATAAGTGTACATGCGTACAAGTGTAAGATGCGATTGATGGTGCGACAAACAAGCTTCAATTAATTTCGGCCGTCATAGACCGATGTCAACAAGACAATAATTGTATTGATTTTTTAATTTTGTAATCTTTAGAAAACCTCCGTGTTGTTATGATATGATATGAAAAATATTTCGTTATCAGACATCAAAACTAGGAGTGGTTTCAATAATTGAACCACGAAGGATTAGCAAGTTTGATTGCAGTTGTTCAAACAGTTTCTAAACGTTCTCAATCCGTAGCTGTTTTTGGCATTGCAGCCTGTCTAAGTGTCATTAACATTGCAGAATGTGTGTCTAATTTTAATTAAATCAATAAATATAATATAAATAGGGTAAATAAAGTAAATTCTACAAAAAGAATTCTCCGGCCGTAGAGCTGTGCTTGATTTATTTATTAAGGAAATTAATTTTCGCCGAATAAGTAGTACGTTGGTTTCCAATTTATTCGATATTGACTCTTATTTTGGGTTCATATATAACTTCAATAAAAACATAAGATTTACACATCACATTCATTCCGCATTGGTGGAGTAACTTTTGCTCATAACCAACAAATGTCTTCAACACAAATCCAGAAGTTGGGTAGATGGAAATCTAAGGCATATTTAAAATACATTAGGACCTCACCAATTTCAGTCCCATTATCACAATGAATTTTTCAAAAACATTCAAACATTCCAATATGTGCTATTGGCTGAGTTTTGGTGGCTATTACCCGTACACAAGTTCCAACTGGATTACAGGATGACAGTTTAAGACAGCAACTACGAGTCTTGCTTGGTTTCTAGTTCATATCCACAAGTTAATGATTTCAAATTGCTTTCAATTGAATGTTGTATCACTATTTTCAACTGGATTCCAAGATGACGGTTTAAGACAGCATCTATGAATCTAGCGTGATTTTAGTACTAACTTAAAATCAGTATATGCAACGCGCACAAGTTATTTTCAATTTACCACTCATTTTTACTTAAGCCGGGTCATTATGATTTCAAGGTCAGCAGTTGGGGCAGACTTCTGAAACTGAATACCATTACATTTTACTGTTCTTACATATTATGTTCATTTTCATTCTTTCGTTCTTTGTATATAATTCTACTTCTTACTCGGACCTAAGGAGATATGTATATATGTTCACATGACTGGGAGGCGACTTTCAATTTGGTTGCAATCATTTGAGTATGTCCTAGCAGTTCTTGAAACTTGATATGTACGATTGATAATATATGTATGTATATATTTTATATGTTGTGTCCAAAGGTGACAGGATGTTAAAGTCACAGGGCGTATTTGTTATTTCTGTCTGTCATTATGCAATTATTACACATTTTGTATTACTGTCTGCCGAATTATTTTCACAAGCATTAACCATAATTTTCGCCTCAAAGTTGATCAGACTGGTCTCTCTGGGCGGCGGCTTTATGGCGGTTTTTTTGTGCCCAGATATGGGATATATCAGACTGTTTTTATGGTTCGGAGATGTGCGTTATGTAATTGTTGCTATTTGATAATGACGCATTAGTATACAATTTGTTACTTGCTTTTCATCTTTGAACCATGTTGTAGATATTTGTGAATTTGTGATATAGTTTATTTTGTTTCTTTTATGGCATTTTAATAAATGCCCTATATCAATCACATGCTATGTTTTAGTCTTCTTTTATCCCATACAAGTTCGACTCAGTATTTCGCCCTTCTTGGCGTCCTTCATGCTTAGCTTATTACTCAGGTCAATACATAAATAAACTTTTACGCAAACATAATTTTTTTATGGCATTGAGCTATGGGCTTACGTATTTTTTAGGTCCGGCTTAAACCGGATTTTTCTATTTCTATATGACGCTTTCTATTAACCAATGAGATACCTCAAATTGATCATGTGATCATTTTCAGCCAATCAGCTTACTTGATTTCAGATCCTTTGTTTAGTTTATCAACTACAGTCACATTATTTTTCGCTCATCTATTTTCCACCTCCTCATACTCCTCCACGTTGACAATTAGATACACTTGATATTTTTGGTTATGCCTTGGCCTTCGTCATGCCATATGTTTTTATAATTGACCTAGGTTGTTTATCTTATTAACTTTATGGTGATTTTTGGGCCCAATTATGGGTTACACAAATTTTCCTGCTTTCGTTTTTGTTTGTTTTAAAAAATATGCCGCATAATTTTGTTGCATGTTTTATATTTGTTTTTTTTGTGTCCCAAATTTGCGATGTATCAGACTGAATATTATTAAATATCTGCATTAACATTTGTTATCGGTCCTTGTCCTTTTTATCAATTTGTGGTGTTGTTACTCGATAATTAGCGGCATGATGTGTTTTTATTGATATTTTTATACTTATATGAAATATTTATTGTATGTAAATGAATGATGAACTGACGTTAATATACACATCGTTTTGATTTTTACGATAGCCCTATTATTATGTTTATGTTTTTATTCTTGTTATTACAATCAAGTTTATTACAGTTGCTGCATCTTTTTTTGGTCCACACAACTCGGATAATTGTTAATGCAACGCTTAATCCTTTGCTGTGGTTTTCAGCATTTTTTGTACTTGTGTGCTTCTATAAAATACTGTAACTAAGTTTTGTCTCTGCATGGAATATCAGGGTGGTGGGTATTTCGCCTACATTGAAAGATATAAAATGTATTTTGAGTATTTTGTTGTCCTTGGTCAAGCTAAGACTGGGGATATTTTCCAAGGGTTTTGTTCTACATTCATTGACTCACAGATTTTGAAAATGAAATAATCCATAAATTATTCCGTACCAGCAACTTCTTCAATAAGATAGGGTTTGATTGTCAACCTGACATACATGTTTTGGGGATAAAATTAATATAAGAATGCACTTGTTTTCTATTTATTTGAAGAAGAAGATTCAGAATTGTCAGATCCCCCATTTACATCAAACCCTTTTTAATGATACAATATTTAAACAAACAAACTTGTTGAATGTTGTGATTCTTGTTTATAGAAAAATATACCAGTACAATGTACAAAAACAACTTAGTTATTATCACAACTGCCTTAATAACACTGCAGCTCTTACTAATCTTTTATATTTTTCATTTTATTTTTTTAGTATAAAATAAATCAGGACTACCAAAGGTCAAGGTTATGGAAAAAAGCTTTTGTGGGAAATTTCATGCAATGTTTTAATTTGGCCCCAGCCTGAAGTATCATGTAAAATTTATGTTTTGCTTACTCAGTAAAATTAAGTAAATGGTAAACTCAGTAAATGGTACTAGTCTGCCTTGGTGGACAGCAAGAATAGGTTGAAAAATTTATGACACATTACTGTCATATTATATTTTTATTCAAGTATTATATACTGAACCACAAAAAAGAAATTTTCGCGAGACTTAAATGGGACTGTTTCCACATATGTGTATATTAACAGTTTTTGTTCGTGTTTGTTATTGCATAATAATTCAAAATCAATTCATCAAAGCTCATTTACTGTCTTAAAATGATCAATTTCATTGGATTTTTCAATTCCATTTAAGGCAAGTGTCGAATCAATTTTTTTGCTTTAGTAACCCCACCGCAAACATTGCTAACAGCTTGGCAGTGACGACGCATTGAGTGGATGAGATTATTAATTTGAGCCTGGGGTATATTATTCCACTCTTCTAGCAAAGCTTCAATGGGCTCATTGCCGTAAACGTGTGTCAAGTTTATCCCAAAAGTGCTCGATGGGATTTAGATCCAAGCTTTTTGAGGGCCAGTCGTCTATGAAATCAATATTGTTGTTTCGCAAGAACTGGATATTGTCACGGGTAACATGAGGTCTGGTGTTGTTTTTTTTTTTGCTGAAACACAGAAATAACGCCGTGATTTTGTATGGGATGAACAACATGTGGGACAAGGACATGGTCTCTATACTTTTGAGCGTTCAAATTGCCATCAATGACCACTAATTGGGTACGATACCCATACCCAATTCCCCAGCCCAGACCATCACGGAACCCCCATCACCAAAACAGTCCCCCTGAAGAACGCAACAGTCAGCGTAACGTTCATTCCTACATCGGTAGACCCTGATCCGACCATCACTATTGGACAATGCAAACCTGGATTCATCTGAAAAAAAGAACCGTCCGCCAGTCTTGCCTTTTCCAGTTGATGTGCCTGCCTATCAGCCCATTGAAGCCTGTCATGGCGATGACGATCCGTTAATACTGTTCCGACGTAAATTGTTCTCAGCCAAACGATTTCGTACTGTTTTTGCGGAAATCCTGGGGTTATGAGTACCTGGGGTGACAGACGCTGTAGCTGTCGCAGTTAAATAACGATTTCGTAAATGTTGGTTTAAAATATAGAGCCGGCGTGGTCACACGTGGTCTACCGCTACGTGGAAGATCTTCCGTGCTTCCGGTCTGCACAAACTGCCGTCTCGGACTAACCGACTGCACAGATGATCCAACGCGGCTCTCTTTCATGTTTCGCAATTCGAGGCATCGAAATATTGCCTAAATTGTATCGATATAAAGTTGTTTAGCTATTTTTTTTACTGTAGTCCAGATATGTGTAAACCAAACCAGATATGTCCATCCCGTGCGTGCATGTGGAAATGAATATCGCATGATCCCGTGCGTGCATGTGGAAATGAATATCGCATGATATCGTTCGACATGAGGTGATTATCTGAACGGTTTCCCAAACTAGGACGTCAGTGTTAACTACTACATGCACGCAGTTTTCTACATTATGTCTTTAACCTTATAAGTTTAAGACCTACTTTGCGAAAGTTTCTTTTTTGGTTCAATGTAGATTTAAAATGTCTGTAATTCTTTTTTACTACAAACATGTTCCTTATTTTTTCTCAAATGTGCTAAATTTCACTGAACATATTTCAAATAAGTCCAGTGTGCAGTCATCTCTGACAGTTCTTGTTTCACTGTAAATCTTATCTGAAAGTCTTGTGCATTTCATAGCCACAACCTTGACAAGTATCCGGTAGAACAATATCACACAAAATTCTGTGTTTTAGGCTCAACCGTGATATGATAAAAGAAAATCACAATATAGATAGTTCAGATTACCAAGAACAATATGTACAATTCTTTAATTGACCTTCAGTATGAATACTATACCAGTTGTTGCATATCTCTGACATTAATATTAGTTTTTTTCACTTTCATATTGCTCAACATATCGAGCTTATCACCAAATTGACCTAAATATCCGTCTATAGTTGTTTTATAATGTACAGATATCTCAATAATAAGAACAAAGAACAGCCCTGTTGCTAACTGTACATGTGTAAATTAAGAGACTAGGGGAGGGGGTAAATTTCCAGGCTGGGGGAATACTTCCCAGGGAGGACTTTTTACAATTGCACCAGATAGAAAATGTATTACTTCATTAATCTGATCTAACTATTTCCTCGTATTCTGTACACATCTGAGCATTCAGAGAGCACAGTAGTGAAATGGATGGGTATGATTTCAGTGAGAGTAAATCAAGTACTCAGAAGACCTTGATATTAAGACCACCTCTGAGACCAAAATTGATGAAATGTATCATCGCCATAGAGAAGTTGTTACATGTATAATGAGGTGGTGCTGATACTGAGATAGTTGCTAAATGATGTTTTACAAAATGAAAACTGGATTACAATGTATTTCATACACATTTTTATGTCTGATAGTGTACATGTTAAGTATACTAGTATCTAATTTGAGCAATTAATTATATTTGATTTTTGTTAAAATTTTCTTTGTTGTTGTATCTCTGTTATTACCATTATCATGTTCTTCAAAACTACTTATTTTTCAAAGGGGGCTAGCACGTTGATGGGATGGTGTATAATGGTATAATGATGTATACAGGGACCAAAAACACCTATATAACATATAAACATATACAAGGGTTACAACTTCGAAATGACAGCTTCTGCATCAGTTTGTTTTACACTACCCAACTTTTTAAGAAATCGCTCAAATTTCTAATAACTGGTGTCTGCAGATAGCTAATACATTATACTACACATAACCAACACATATTAAAATAACAGGTAGATAAACGACCACGCGTGCTAACCATAAATATCTCTAAAATACACTGATCCGGCCTAAAAGAATGCTCTACTCACGAAAAATTAACAAAATCGTCGACTCCGTCATAGATTTCCACCTCGCTACGCCATTATGATTCAGCCAATGAAACGTCCGCTTACAAACAAATTACGGGACAAAGGCTACTGCATCATAATATTTGAAGCTTCAATCATGCGACGATTTTTGTGAATTGAACATGAATAGAACATTCCTAGATTAAATGTTTGCGCTGAATCAGTAATATTTATAGCAAGCGTGCGTTGCCATCACTGTACCTGTTGTTTTAAGGTGTATTTAGTATGGTAATTCCGGTGGATTTGTTGTTGCGTGGTCGCGTTCGACTAAACAATATTGGCGATTTTTCGGAGGAAAAAGATTAAATACCTGTTTCATTGTTTGAATTGGACAAAATGTTTATTGGTTATGTGTAGTGTAAGTTGTAGCCCTTGTATATGTATCTATATATGATAAATGTGTTTTTGGTCCGTGTGGCCATTTTAAGCCTGATACACCATTATACACCACCCCTTCAACTAGCCTTACTTATTCAGCTTTCCGGTTGATCGATTTCATAAATGAATTCGGAAGGGCCATCCTCTCAGCCTTACAGAGAACTGCATATTTATGTGCGGAAACAAATTACGTAAAAATGCACCAATAACTGTATAGCTTACTCAAATCGATAGAAAAAAACAATAATCGTTAACAATGAGCCTTAAATTCTCAGTATCTAACGTCAAAATTCAAATATTTGACTTAAAATTGTTCGTAGCATGTAGCGTTCAAGCGGCCATGCCATACCATATATTTTACCATATCGTGATGTTGTCAAGCTTCCACTCTGCTCTGTACAATCGCTGCGTTAGATGCGCACACAACATACAAAATTTAAATCAGCTGTGTAAATACTACTTCCTGAATGTAACAGTAATGGGTTAAATACAGTGGATAGGAAGTCTTTACCATGACACCAGTAAATATCTACCTCGACATCGGCTGTTGTCCGCCATTACACTGGTTTCGTTCTCCATAGAGACTTTTCAGAAGAGGTATGGTGGGATAATTTCTGCTTGTATGAGTTTAGAAACGTGTTTCCTATCTACCAACCGGTTCAAATTGTTCATAGATATTGTAGTTATCGAGTCCAACGGGTTTTAATTGGGAATTTTCCGCACACAAATATGCAGCTCTATGTTAGACTGTGAGGGTCGGGGCCAAATAAAAAAAATGTCTCCCCGTCACACACAGTCTAATTAGTTGGACGTCCCTTCAACGTGCTAGCCCCCTGTGTTATTTTTCATGTAGTGGTCTTTATGTGTGACACCTGAGTAAAGTTTTGTAGTAGTACAGTATATATTAGTTCAGTATGAAGTGTTATAGTAGTGGTCTTTATGTGTATGTGGAACCTGAGTAAATTTTTATAGTAGTTGTCTTTATACATAAGTGACACCTGAGTAAAGTTTTATAGTAGTTGTCTTTATACATAAGTGACACCTGAGTAAAGTTTTATATTAGTTGTCTTTATACATAAGTGACACCTGAGTAAAGTTTTATAGTAGTTGTCTTTATAAATAAGTGGCACCTGAGTAAAGTTTTATAGTAGTTGTCTTTATACATAAGTGGCACCTGAGTAAAGTTTTATAGTAGTTGTCTTTATACATAAGTGACACCTGAGTAAAGTTTTATAGTAGTTGTCTTTATACATAAGTGACACCTGAGTAAAGCTTTATAGTAGTTGTCTTTATACATAAGTGGCACCTGAGTAAAGTTTTATAGTAGTTGTCTTTATACATAAGTGACACCTGAGTAAAGTTTTATAGTAGTTGTCTTTATACATAAGTGGCACCTAAGTAAAGTTTTAAAGTAGTGGTCTTTATAAATAAGTAGTACCTGAGTAAAGTTTTATGTAGTTTTCATGTAGAGATCTCTTTGTACAAGTGGTACTTGAGTTAAGTATTATAGCATTCTGGTTTGAAATAACAAGAGGGCCAAGATGGCCCTTTTTTGCTCACCTTAGTAAAGATAGCAACATATATGTTTACAAGTGACTTGACCTGGTGACCTAGTTTTTTAACCTGAGTCGACCCATGTTCAAACCTGTTCATGATATCATAGATACGATCATTCTGACCCCTAGAGTGTTAACAAGGTTTTTCTATGATTTGACCCGGTGACCTAGTTTTGACCCCAGATGACCCATGTCGAACTTAACCAAGGTATCATTAAAACAATCATTCTGACAAAGTTTCATGGAGATCCAATCAAAACTGTGACCCCTAGAGCGTTAACAAGGCTTTTCAATGATTTGACCTGGTAACCTAGTTTTTGACCCCGGACAACCCATGTTCGAACTTGTCTAAGATATTATTTGAACAAACGTTCTGACAAAGTCTGATGAAGATTCAATCAAAATTGCAACCTCTAGAGCATTAACAAGGTTTTCTGATGTGTTGACCTAGTGGCCCAGTTTTTGACAGGAGATGGTCCATATTTGCACAATTTTACTCAGAGTGATTTGAATAAAAAATGTTCATTTATATTTAAGCAAGGGAGCCTGATCACCAATTAATTTTGGAATTGAAAATGACTAGGATTTATAAAATGTAACATATGACATATAACAAATGTAACAATAGTACATTGAAGTCATTGTAGTTTTAATATTACAAAATATATATGTAGTATACATGAAACTATATGTACAATTTCACACAATGTTATGCTAGTATTAAAGTTTATGCATAAAATTATAAGGAAAACCACCGCTCACAACAAAAATGTGCGTCAGTGCATGCTGGCATCGTGCACATTTCACCTGTTTGTTTTACTCATGCGTTTTTAAGTTTTCCTATAGTCACAAATAAAACTGATTTACATATCACATATTTTCTATTTTAGTTGAGTGCTAATTTTGTAATTTACAATATGACTTTTTAAAATCTGAAATGTTGATGACTAATACTCAACATTCTTGCAGAAATATAAATGTTTATTTATTAAACTAATAACAAAAAAATATCACTAATATGCTTCAATACAGGTTCTCACTGATCACTCCTCGGGCTTTGACAAGCAGGACATTGATGGTTGTGATGTTCAATGCAAAATTGAGGATTTCTTAATGAAAATGTTTTTTCTTCAAATAATCATGTTATAAAAATGTTTAAATGACAACCTGTTTCAACAATGGGAATACCTTGGCCAATTTTGTACCTCCATCTATCCTCAGGTGTATTGGTAGCTTGATATGCATCTATGCCTTACAAATGTGATGCAGCTACAGATTTACAGCCAAGGAATGTTATTACCAAAAATGGAGGTGGCCATATTGAACAGTATTACATCAAGGAAATTCCAAGCAATTTCAAAATCGACTTTCAGGTGCAGCCAAGATCAAAGGCGGTTTGTGGAGGTGTGCTGAATGCCTGTTTCAAAATGAAATCTTGGTACACTGTTATTACACGGTACACTGTTATTACACTTGAGGTTGATCTTATAGATCACATATTCAGTATTAACATCAAATGAGTTTTTAAATTAAATCTCTGCAGTATATGAAAACAAGTCCAACAAGTAGGCATTTGAAATGATTATGCTCAAATCATAAAATTTGTAAAAATGAATATATTTGATTAAAGAAATTGAGAACACAAGATTTGAGGCTGGTGACTGGTCTAGTGTTTTATTTAATATTGTTAATCTGAGCGTGTCAGGTGGTAAAGTAGCAAGATCTACCTGTTTACTTTTTTGAGAAAAAATAAAAACCAGTTTTGTATACTTCATTCATTTTTCGTAAAATATATTTCAGACCAATAAAATAACTTGCAATAACATTTTATGCAGATCAGAGCTAAAATCTGTTTAACATAAAAATACTAATTAAACTGATGAATTGCATACGTCTTGAAAGTAGCACAAAAACAGGAGAATCTAGTTGGGCAATACCTCTACATAACATAACAGATATATTCGTAATGGACATTATACATTGGTTCAAGTTCAACAGTGTATTTATGAAGGGAGTCAGATTTCATCTAAATATATGAATTCTTTCCACTTTAATCCTATAAATGAGAATTGCTGTTCATAGTACATGCACTCTAAAAATCAAGTAATCTATATAATTTAAGCATTCCCTGAAATCAGCAGTTTTCCTGATAAATTCAAAATACCATTTAAGCATGTACATGAACACTAAAAAGTCAGAAATCAACAGAATTATCAACAATACAGGTAATTATATTTGACTCCTTTAACTCAATGTGAAGGTGTCTAAAGCAGCAGACCAGCAGGAGAAAAAAGCTGCCATAAGGTAAGTTATGCCTTCTATTAAAGCAATAGTCCAGCCAAAAGGAAGGAATATATAGTGACAAGTATGTAAAATTATCTTCATATTCTTAAACTAATATCATACAAAAATACTGAAGGCACATTCTGACATACTGCTTATAGTTTTGCTAATCAAAAACAACAAAAATAGAAGCAGTAATAATATACAACCGATGGACCGACAAAATAGTGTAACATACTTAACAGTTTATTATATTAGTGTATTAACCCAAAATCCCTTTCAAGAAAACAAATCATCTAACAGTTAATGACTGACCTTATAACAAATATTGTTATATTTTCAAACTTTGCAAGTTGACAGATTTCATGGATGTTTCCTATAAAAGATAACATGTTATCCGACAGACAAAAGATCTTGATGGACAAAAAACTGCATTTTTAACCATAATAAAATGGGTACAAATGAATGGTTAAATATTACTCTGTATGTATACTTAACATAACAAGGTTGATTTGACATATAATGGAACATATCGATATACACTATGTCTCAAAGGCTACAATCATTGTCTTCAAGGAGCAGTAAATTAATAAATAAATATTGACAAATGTATATGTCAATACAATACACAAAAATTGACAAATACATAACAAAAATTGTCATTGCACTTTACTCCAAACATCATTATGCCAACCTGAAACAGGAAGAGTAAAAAATTAATTAAAACACTTGGGTAACCTAATAAAATTCAACAACTGTTCTCATCAGGTGATAGTGGTGATAAACCTTAGAAGCTAAAAATTTCAAATATAAATGAAATGACTTTTAAAGCAATTATTACAAGTTTCACATGGTCAGTTTTATCAGAGCTTGGTTTAACTCTACTTATCATCGGTATCTCAACTTAGCATGAAAACAGGTCATGGCAACTGCGTGCTGAGGTCACCTACAAGTGCTCACCTGATCATATTAAAAAAGTAAGCAAATGCCTTATTCCCAAAACAGAGAGATAAGGGAATGACTGAGTTTAAAAGCAATATTTTCCCTAATTTTCTCTGAGTGGCCTGTTTGTCAAGAGTCCCATTCTCCACTGACTGAACAAACAGCAGCAAGAAGTTTCCTCTATTTTAACATAGTCAAAAGTTTTATAAGCCAAATATTCTGGTCAATTCATTCTATGTTGGTGGCATCAGTAAGTTTGACCATACTTAGCCATTATTAAAACCCAATGTTTCCCTCCATTTGTCATAACAGGCAGACATGAGAACATCACTGAAACTTGCAGCACCAGCATTCAATCCATAACATGGAAAACAAAGCCTTTAAATTTCAATAAAGTCACATTTTCTCTAATGATTCTATAGAATACTGGTAAGAGAGAGAATAAGACAAAACCAAATCTGCTTACAATAATAGTACATGTTGTAATAGGAAAACAGCCGAGATAGTCAGGTTCAGATATAAATTGTATATTTGAACCTAGAAAGATCATGACAATATTTCTCCATTGGCAACAAGCCTTGCACTGACTGATGAACTATTCATGTTACTGATCAATACAATTTTTACAAACAACACTTAAGTAAAGTTTCAGAATACTCTACGTCCCTTTTTTTCTCCATGAGCAAAAGTTCTCAATAGAATAGCCTTGCAAAAACTCAACAAACATCTTACTAAATATATGGCATAGATTAATCTGTGGTAAGTCAATAAACTTATTAGACTGATATTTTAGACTAAATTATTCAATTAAAATAAGTCATAGACTATGATAAGCAAGATAAGTATTGAACCATACAATGCATTCTCTATTTTTATACTGTCATATTCTTTCACAATTAACCAAGTTCAGATTTCCTGATTATACTGTAAACAGGGAAGGTAAAAGCTGTAAGAAAGCATGACATTGTTTGAAAAGGGACACAATCAGAAGGTTTTATTGAAGGTTTAAGAAAGTACCTTATTTAACAATAGACCTTTTCAGAAAGTAGGTTATCTCCCTTGCTAAAATCAGTCACATTCAGATTCCTTCTAACACTGGGTAGTAATTCTGATATTTTGAAATTAACTATGTGTCGAGATATCAGGAAAGGCATTAATTGAAACAAGAAATATCTTTAAAAAGACAAATGGAAAGTAGAAATGAAAAAAGATATTCTGTTCTTTTATGTTATTTACACCATTGAAGCTAAAGTATGATCAATATCGTTCTACTTTCTTATCTGTATGAAATTTCTGATGATATGCATAGCTAGGCCATAAAACGCATTGTTGATGTTTACAATCAACTGCAATGCAATGAATGAAGCATCTTTAGAAATTCTATATGAAAAGTAGTTCTGCAAGTTGATGCATCATTTCTTATTTGCATATCCTAACCACATGCAGTATGTATTATTTTCAAAAATAGCACATCAATGCTGAATTGTTATTGCACTAAAATATTCTTAAAAATTGACAATTACATATGCACTGTAATGTGGATTAATTAATGTATACGGAACTATAATTCTGAAAGAAAATATGAAACACTTGGAAGCAGGGCATACACATTTACAATGTTGAAGTTTCCAATTTGTACTAAATAGTTGTTTTATTCCGTGAATGAATATCAAATGCTTTTCATGACACTGATTTCATTGATCATTGATTTATGAAAACTTTAATTACTGTATATTTCATGATAAATAGTTTTGATCTTAAAGGTTTTATGCACAAAGAAATAATGCTTAATGAGTTACACATAAATGCAAAAAAAATCCAAATCATTTGCTGCGAGTTCCTAGACTTTTTCACTCTCATCATCTCTAAGGGACAAACAGCTTAGGAGGCTAGGAGGGCAAGGAAATGTGTGGGTTTAAACTGTGCAACAAAATGCTCTCCACACAACATAGTTAGGTAACTGTTCAAAGACAGAGTTGAGCTTAGTATTCTAACATTGTAGAATCCAGACCTTTCTTACTCGTAATTCAACCTGAAATCAATGACACCTTTCTGTCAACTAGTTCCCCAACTAAGTTAATTTCATAAACAACAAAACAATACCATTAGTGAGACAGCTATTTTGTCATTCAATCTGAATGTTCTATTACTTCAAATATCAGTTTGTATACCCGTACCCTCATTACCAGGACATTCCTACATGGTGAATATTCACTATTTTTTGACTACATAATTTTTTACAAAAAAAAACTGTCAGTTCTTTACAGTAAAAAGATATCTTAATGACTGTTTGTAAGTGTCTCTATGTTTTTACTCATTGTATATTAGATGACTGGTATACAACCATTTAAGTATAGCTATTTGGAACAGCTCTATTAAGACTTTCATAATTATACTAGCTTTTTTATTTTTTTTCCTATCATAATACATGTATAATTATCATTGGAAACTAGCATACTATCATAATGTACAGTACTTTTGAAATTAGCTATGAGTCTGACATACCTTTAATTAGAATATGATATTTATAAAGTGTTAAAGATGATACTTCTGTGAAGTGCAGTTGTACTCGAAAGTAGCAAGTGCATGTATCTAATCTCCTAATGAAGAGCTATCAAGGGCAGATCCTGTGAAATTCCTAGTTAAAGCCCCTGGGGGCATAACATTTTACAAAAGGGAATGCCTAAAAAGATGAGTTTTTTCCACGATCATAAATCAGTGAGAATGGTTTCAATTATAATAAAGCTCCGCAGAGCGGCACCAACATCTCATCGAGCTAAAATTGGGGGGGCTTTATTAGGGGAGGAGCTTTTCATAGGAATTTTATGCTAAATTACAGTTTTGAAAAGTCTATAATGTAATAAAATCTACAAACTTAAATAGGCCCACTTAATGATATTTTCATATAAGATCAAATACTGTAGTGTAAATTAACATAAAATTATATACAGGTGCTTATGGTAACATTGATAAATTTAAATACTAGAAGTGCAAGGGTTTAGTTACCTGTAGCAAGTTGAGGGACTGTAAAATAGATGGTGGTAAATGGATAGAAGTATGCTCTTAATGTGCTTGTAATAAAGTATGTTAGTTAATTCTTGCATTATAGAGACAGATCGCTAATGCAATGTATGCTTTGATCAGTCTGTACCAAGCAACATTTCCATTATCTATGTATTTTTTGGTAACACTGACAGAGAGCTACACAATTTCTCAATTCGGTATTTAGTCAATTTGATGATAATACAGCTAGAAGATGCAACTTGTCAGTCTGACAGATAAACTAACAACTACTTCAAGCTCACCGCAAGTGTGCTCGATAAAAACTAAAAACTGACTTCATGAGATGGTTGATGATTCCATAGAAAGTCACATGCTCCTATAAAACTTAATGACAGGGGCTCTAATAAGGCAACTAGCATTGTTTCTTTACTTTCAATGCCAGGATAACAAAAAGAGCATTAATAGCATTAATGTATGTTTGTACAAATGAACAGTATATGAAAGACAACTATGTTTTTATAAAATGCAATAGAATACTGTTTTTTTTCATTGAAAACTTACAACAAAACCCTAACAAGAATGTTCTTTACATCCTGCAATGAAAACACATGAATAACACAAAAATGACACAAAATATTAACCAGTAATATTGGCTTTCATACATGACACAAATTCCTCCATATCCATTCCAAGGCAGAAATATACAGATGATAACTAATACAGAGTGGGGTAACAAGTGCAAATTTAACATGCATAGGATTGACAATTAAATACATAATTTTTAGATTAGGTTAAAGACAACCTATATAAACTTAAGTAAATAATGAATGAAAGGCAAAATCTATCATGCACTTTAAGTAGACAGTTTTATGTTCAGGTAACTATTTATGCTGTTATTTAATTTCTTTGTACAAAGGAAAAACTATTATAAGACACATGAATTGCATGAGGAAGCTGAAATGAAAATAATAATGTTTTCCTTAGTCAAGAATCACTTTATAAATCACCAGAATGTGTTTGGCTTACGACAACATTCTAATGTCTAATCCCTGATGGACCCTAACTACAGACGTTTCAAGTAAGAAATTTGGTAGTACAATTTGCATAATATAAGGTCCCATCTTTAAGAAGTTTTAGAGGCGTTTTATGGCCCATTGACAACTAATGGTCATGTAGCGTGCATCAAAATGATAAATATAATAATGATAAGTTACTTAATAAGATAACGTAAACATAAGATAATGTAAAAATGAGAATGAAGAAGATGAATTAGTTAAAAATCTGACTGTTGGAATGATAACGGTGAATAAAAGTTTGCAAAGTTAACAAAGATTGTATAAAAAATTATAACAGTTTATTGTAAAGTCTGATTTCCTTTAAGTACATGATAATTACCTCAGTTGAAACAGTTTTTAAGAAGGGTGTTTAAGTTTTCAACATTAAAATGCTTGGTATGGATAAGTTGAAGATTGATGCAATCAATAAGAACATGTTTGATAGAATACGGTGAATTACATGGAATACATTCTGGCATATCATCCATCTTTAAGAAGGGTCTCATTGAAGAACCTGAACAATGTTAATTTCAGATGAGGTAGTTCCTCTTAAGCCAAAAGTTTCAACACAAAATGTCAATTTGTTTCTACTTCTATTCAGTTTCAAAACAGGTATAAATAAAATGCTGTTAATAGAACAAATCTAGCTTGCATGGCAGCCAAAACTTGCACAGCACTTTATACCTGCAAGGAAAACCAATCTGAAAAGTAAGCCAGGATATACAATCTTTAACCATAAAATTTCAAAGTGTAAAGCTTACAAGTATGTCCGGATTTTACTTTGGTGCAAAACTGTTATAAGATATTATTAATGAAACAGAGATCATTACTAAAGTCATGTAGCCAACCCTTATTATTGTCACAATAAAATTATACAATTACTGACTGCACTGAACATTGAAGTCAAGATCTGCTCTCATAGGAAGGCTAAATCTATATCACAGACAGACTGTTTACGTCACTCCTGAAACAACTCTAAATGATCAACTTAAATATTCCAATTGACAACTTATAAGAAAGTCATGTTTTCAACAGACAGGGCCAATTATTGAGAAAAACAGACATTATATCACACTGGACTATCTTCATCATGTTCCAGCAGTCATTTTACAACCAGTGCACAACAAAAGAAAACATCCAAATGCTGTAAGATTACCTTAGATTTTCGAATAAATTGACACCTGATTGAGCTAACTAGACAGGCTTATGAATCAATGACTTGATGTAAATCAAGAAGGCAGTAAAGAAGCACATAAGATACTCTTTCACAAAATGGCGGCAATGTTGCATTAATGGACTCAATGTGGACAGTAATGAACCTGCTGATATAAGTTAAAAGAATATTTATTCTAAGCATTTTAAATGGACACATGAAGTTAAATCCACCATGTATAATATGGATGTATAAAATGATTCCACCAGCCTGCTATTATAGTCAGAACTATTTATTTGATTTTCATAATAAATAATAATATCTTAATATCTATAAAATAGAATTGTTTGACACAGTGTAGAGGATTTAAAGAAGATCAGATTTTCTTACCAAGCTTTCGATTCAGGTTTAATTTGGTTTAATATGGCCTGAATCACATCACTGGTAGAAGACTGACCTCCAACATCTGGTGTATGAACCTGAAAAAAATTGACAAACAGACTGCATAAGTTTTGTCAAAATGACAAAATAAACATGTGAATTGAAAAAACCAGTTGAAGTAAAAAGAAATAAAATTTCTTGAAAAACACTGTACATGTAATGATAAGAAGAAGCAGTATGCTAGAAGGTGCAAACAACAATTTATAAAACTCCACCGAACAAATGATTGTTTGTTTGATTTATTGTTAGCGATTTGGGGAAAATAATTATCCTATTATGATGCAAATTCGGTTAAATGATACACCTCTAATTTTGGCTTTATTAATAAATCGCTTGAATGATACCATAGTTTGACTTTAATATGCAATTAGTATTAAAAGTTTTCACTTCATTTTGGAGTTGGTTAAATTATCACAAAATGCTAAAAACAAACCGTCATGCAATACTTGGGATCTCCCATTATTGATATATGATTAGGATGGTAACAATATTAGTGATGCTAGTTCGTGTTTGTGACTGTATAATGGAATTTTGTTTTGGACTGTCATTTTATTTCAGTGTTCATTTTTATTACTTACAATATTCTCATGTGTAACATTGTATTTCATTCAATGATCAAGTTTTATAAATTTACATGTTTATCATAATTTATTTTGGAGTGTTCTCCCTTTATTTTCATATAAAGCTGTCAAGATTTCCTTTACCCTGGATTATCCGAAACCCTGGATTATCTGAAATAATTTTTCGGTCCCATCGATTCCGGGTAATCGAGGTTCTACTGTATTTAATTCTGACCAAAATACAAAATGAACACTTCAAATGAAAGCGTTAAATGTCATCAAAGGGTTCAGTATAATTGATTTTTGCATTCAACTTTTAACAAGTCAAAATATTAAAGCATGTAGAATTCAATAGTTTAAAGAGTCTAAGGATGATTAATCTGAATTTGGATGACATTCATAAATGCTATTTACATATTCTTGTATTATAAAATCAAGCAACAAAAATTCCTACCACAGAATCCTGTCTGTATATAAACTGTTTAAGTGTTGCATAACTCAGTAAAAAATCTTAAAAATTTGAGGCAAAAACTAATCACTTTCGATCATGGTCATCCAGAAAAAATGCACAATTTTTTATGAGGTCTTACAGAATTTGGAGAATCACTAGGCTTCATACCCAGTAAAACTCCTTTAATTGTTAGAAAAGATTTAAGTCAATACATATTGCAGGCTAGTAATATTTTGTTTGGACTAGCAATGTTTTCAAGTTTATCAGTTCTATGGTTCAGTAAAATTTTATCGTCTTTTGCGTACACTCCTCAATATGCGTGGGCATCAGTTAAAATTAACCGATTACAATTCCAAATTGATTCCAACTACACGATTCCAATTCTCATCGATTCTGATTCCAATAAGTTGTTCAATGTAAAATAATAATTGTATATAATATGTTGCCATACAAGTGTCTTTTTGCCCTGTTACCCCGAATGTTTACAGACGCTTTGTGATGACATCACACATCTCATGAATAACAAGACTTGGGAGGAAAAAAATACAAGAACTTTTTTATCTATTTATTTCACCCCTACTGGTCAACTATAATTTTTTATATCATACAGATCACAATACTTACTTGTTGTTCATTTAAAACATTCAACACAGACTCCCTGATTAGAGAAGCATATTTTCCATGTCTGAAAATAATAGTAGTGTTGTTACAAATGTCACAAATCTTTTCTCTGATGTTCGATATATATCAAATATCTTGAGACCTGGATTTTGTTAATACTTTACGACAATAAGTTAGAAGAAAAGCTTTCATTGATTCTGGAATTACATGGTACATTGACAACAAACAAATGTCAGGGGGGGGGGAGCTGTTGTATACTGTAGCTGGTACTCTATCCAGACCTGAGAAACAGTGATGCATATTACTCTTGTTATAATGATAAACTAATGAGAAATTAGTTTCCATATTTTATCTACTGGTAAGATGTGAGGACAACCTGGACATATGTATATTTCATTTTAACCACAAAAATAGCAATAACAAACTTTTTTATCAGTTGGCCCTCAAAATTTTCTCCCCTGTATTAAAACAATTTTTTCATGAGATCATGGGCCATTATAATCCTATGTTACAATCAGCACCCAAACATTGTACAAATATTATATTTGAGGTTAGGTTAAGAAGCCAATCAAAAGTTAATCGGAAACATGGTGGTTGCCTTTGTTGTACTAAATACTAGACAAACTTAACAAATTATGACAAAATGAGGATCTAGAACTTCTTATCTAACTCAGGTTTTGGGTTGAATCTAACCATAAATATTCCTAGTCAAACTTAACTAAAGTTTTATGCAAATACATAATCAAACTCTAACTCAAAATTTTAACTAAATTAAATTCAACCCAGTGGTGAAATTAACCAATTTTTATGCCATTTTGTGAAGTAGCGTAAAATTGAGTAGCAAAAAATGCTGTATTTTAGAATAATGTATAGGTTGACTTGCTACATATTAATCAGATCATGCTAGAATATATGTACATACCCCAGATAGTCCAACATATCACAACTAGCAAGGAGCAGACCAGTGGGATTGGCCGTATTTGTTCCTTTTAATTTCATTCCAGTATTTCTTGTACCCTATAAAATAGATTTTATTTCCAGTTTATATTCAATTAATCAGCAGAAACCTTAAGATGAGATTTATTCAATAATCAAAAAGGAATAAGTAAGAGGTATTATAACAGTCTGCGAAAAGTGCGTATAGTCTATGAAGGTCAAAACTGTCCTACAAAATGGTCTTCACACAACAATGTTAGATCATTTTTCACAAAGTTGGGTTGATTACTCTACATCACTGAATTAGTCCAGTCATTATATGACAAAAATGACGAAACCTCCAACTAATTGCAACAGAAATGATATTTACTGTATAATCAAGCTTAAGATGTACTGAATAACATATCAAAAGTCTAACAAAATATTGATGGAAATATTCAAATATTGTCATTCTTTGACCCCCACCATAACACAAAAATCTTCTGTACTTCAACAGCACTTTACAATTACATTTGTATAAAATAAGACATGTAAATACAAGGTAATTATTTCTTGAGATCTAACCATTTATTTGTTCAGCAATCAACATTTAATATTTAATGATATTAGCACTTCTTTTCATTTTTACAGAGTGATATGCAAGCCAGTGCAGGGTAACATTACCCCATCCATTGTATTCATTTAATGAAAAATATGTCCGATCTTTTTAAGCATACAACTGATATTACCAAAAGATAAATTAATGATTATTCATCATGTACACTGTGTATCTATACATCTTTATTGAAATAAAATGCATTTATGAGTAAATAATAACATAGTATCGATATTAAATGAAAATTCAATGTATACAGTGTGTTTTGTATTCTCAAAAAAACCCCACAATTTTTCTAATGTTAGCAAAAACTATGCTTATACGTACACAGCCATTGATTTAATTTATATAATCTGAAATATGATATCCATCTGAACAAATCACAGCCACAGCCGGTTGAACGTTCCAAATTATCTGGTGCACTGGTGGCATGTGTGTTTTATGTCTTGTAAAATGGCTATTTTTATTTTTTTTCAAAGCACAACCTTTTCCAATACCAAATTTCTGTAATGTCTGTGCATTTTTGCTCTATCACTAAGGGCTGAATATAGGCCCCATTTTCAAAAAATCCGAAATAGCCTTATTTTTTCCAAATTTCAGGAATAAATTCCCAAACAGCTGCAAAAAATGACCTTGATAGGCATTATGGCACGCTTGGATTTTATCGCCATTCATTACTTTTAACCCTAATATAACCAGATTTTGTGAAACATGAATAATGTCGCATGATAGTAAGCACTATTCTATGAAAAATAGAAAAAAACAATTGCAAAAGGATGCCGAACAATAACATCATTTTACCACATTTAGAGAAGCAATGCAGAGAAAAAGGCAGTTGTAAACATGGACTGTGTTTGACTTTTGACTTACTAGCCGAAGTTCTTCAAAAAAAAGTAACAGTTGGTACATCAAACCCATGAATAAAAAGCATAGATACTTGAACAAGTTAGTTTTTTAAAACTTTTTTAAATCTCTCATATTTCCCAAAATATCGCAACATGCCGTATATTTTTTCCCAATTTAAGCCAGGGGCCTTTCCCCAAAATGGCTGGAAAAGGCCTTGAATGTAGTATCACATCCTGTACATGGATTGTTGAATGGAAGTATTTTGGTTCGGGACCTTATATCTTATTTGTTTGAATTACACGTGTATATCCTAGTGTTTAGTACACTTCAGTTTAGTACAGATTGAATTTGTTTGAACCTAGAACAAAATTGATTATTGTAGTACTATTACCAGCAAAGTAACATAACAAAGTGAGATCTGTGTCTTCACTGACAGCTAAGATACTGGAAACATTGTCACAACCTATGGCTGTTTTGACAAAGACCCACCATCTAATATGTATTTTATTGGTGATATAGCATCCTCTACCATACTACAGTTACCTAAAGACCATTTTGTATTGGAGAGTGATGGTTTTATCTGCTTCTCTTGAAAGACATGATGTTTCAACCTACCTACTATTTTTGAATGTGACATCATTTCATTTACCATTAATGTCAGAAGTGATTATGGAGGATCCAAAATGATTTCATATGAGTAACTGTGTATGCATTGTCACCACATAATTATTCCAAGTGATCTACCTATATGTATTTTGTTAGACTTTTGATATGTTGCTAATATAGCATCAGTAAACCACTAACACAAAAAATAATTTCTGTTGCAATTTTTTGGAGGTTAAACTTAGAATGACTGCACTAAATCCAGACCTTTCTTATTCGTAAATCAGCTGAAATAGATGCATCAACTCTTTTTGTCAACTAGTTTCTGGACAAACTTTCTTCTCTCGTACACAACAATACCATTGGTGAGATGACATGGCTATCTTTGTCCATTAAATCAGAATGTTCTATCAATTTGAATATTCAGTTGGATCATACTCGCCTCCATGTGGCTGAATATGCACTTTTTACACAATAAAATTTTGACTGTTTGACACAGTAATAAGCTATCTTAATGAATGTTTTATGTGCGTATATGTTTTTACTTGTTGTATATTGAAATAAGATAACTGATACCCAACCTTATAAGCATCTCTATTTAAAATAGCTAAAATAAGACTTTCATAGCTATTATAGCCTTCTAAAGCTCTTTTGAATTTATTTTTTTTTCTGTTATAATACAACTAGGAATGGAAACAACTAAATTAATACATGTACATTGATTTAGACATTAGTTACCAGTCTGATGTGCATTTAATTTGGATATGATATCTAAGAAGTGTTAAAAATGATACTTCTTTGAAGCGCAGTACTACCCGAAAGTAGCAGGTTATTATTTCTTATCTCCAACTGCGGAGCTATCAAGGGCAGATAAGTCAAGTTTCTGAAAAGGCCTATTGCAATAAAACTTTATTTTTGCGCATTCAGTTAGATTTTTTTGTTGCATGATATGAAAGAATAATATTTAACCTTTGTTCTTACTCAGGTACGATACGACTTTTTATGTTAGAGCGCAATAAAACAACAAATATGTTGAATGAGTTTTGAGACTGGTCCCAGAGCTAAGATTCGCAACCTTTGATCCAGTAAGGTTACACTGACTTTGAAATAGCACTGAAAAACAGTCAGGAAAATGTGTTAACCATTGTACAACAGATATTGATCCAATGAATTGTAACACGCAATGTTATTTGAGGTAGAATTTAAAGTCTTTGCAAATAAAATCAGGGTTGTCATCTATATAAATCATTTGTCAGTGAGATAAATAAAATCAAACTGATCATGGTAAGTTGCCCACCATTTTTTAGTGTTTGGATTTGTAATTACTAGGCAATGATAATCTGGGTTATACAAACTACTCACCATTTCAAACACAGCATAATCTTCACCAATATTAACACCACCGACAACACCAGGTCCTCCAACTAAACCTGTAGCTATGTTACTTAATATGTTACCATAGAGATTAGGCATAACAAGAACATCAAATTGCTGTGGTCTTGACACCATCTGCAATAAGCGAAGTTATATAGTTACATAGCAACCATCCAATATCAAGACCATCACACTGTAATGACCAGTTATTTTTGGACCAGTTTTCAATTTTTCAACTTAATGACAAGACCACCTCAATATTAAAGTCAATTTATTTAACAATCATATTAAGAAAACATGACCATACATTAATCCTGTAAGATAATACAGAATATTGAATCCACAAATTACCTGCATACTGGCATTATCAATGATCATATCATTAAACTCAATGTCTGGATAATCATTGGAAACGTTCCTACAGCAGTTCAAAAACAAACCGTCACCAAGTTTCCTGGAAATATAAAAAATGCCAGGGCTTTCCCTAACAAAACTCTACTCACCATATTGACAAAACTATTCTCTTCCTTGTTCATAGCAAAATATCTGTGTTTTTACCTGATTACAATACTGTAACTATTCACAAGACACATTAAGAGTCTCCAGGACAACATATGCAAATGACCTTCATTAAGTAGTACAGTTTAACAACAGGCAGCCTTCACAGCAGACCAAAAGATGTGTTTTCAAATACAAGATTCACATTTCTACATTAAAAAATATCAATTAATGAGATTCTAATTAAACAGCAAGCTGTTGATAAATTCTGCAGGGACAAATAGGCAATGACAACATTTTGTGTTTCAAATAATTATTTATGAAATATGTTTGAGGTATTTACAAATTGTGCCCATTCATAACAGACACTGAACATATGTACACTGTTTTCAATCTGTAGCATAGAATTTAAAACTGATACATACATGATATTAGCTTTATGAACAGCAGTTACTTTCCTCCTACCATACTTTTTAGCATAATCAAATGCATATCTTGCAATTTTGGTAGAGTTAATTTCTGTGATGATTTTCAGACTTTCAATAACTCCAGATACATTCTAAAAACAGACAATGTTAGTAACATAAAGTGTAGTTAACCTAAAAAAGGACATTTAGTGCTTGAAAATGAAAAAAAATGGGGACTCTAGCAGACATAAAAAGGAACACAAACTACCAGTCAATACCAAAATAAAACAAGAGTGAAGTTTTTGTCCTCATATTGAATTTACTTGCAGTGCTATTCCCTATTGGATTAACAATGCACAATGTTACTAATTTATCTTGCAAACTACTTTCATGTAATTTATGATATCAACAAGTCTTCTGAGTCAAAAGTTGCGATACTCGATAGACATAATCAACTATTCTACAATGCCAAAATACTCAAGTAATAACAATTCATATGTGGAGTGCCTTGATTCAAAATTTGAAATTCTGTGTAAAAGGAGGTATAAAATAAAGTTCCTGATGCGAGGCTCTAACCCACAACCTTCTGCTTGCATGTCAGCTGCTCTACCAACTGAACTAATCAGGCAGGCCCTTTTCGCTCACCTGAGTAAAGATTGCAACATATATGGTTTTTCTCTGATTTGACCTGGTGACCAAGTTTTTAACCTAAGTTGACCCATGTTCAAACCTGTTCATTAATACAAACATTCTGACCAAGTTTGAGGAAGATCCAATCAAAACTGTGGCCACTAGAGGGTTACAAGGTTTTTCAATGATTTGACTTGGTGACCTAGTTTTCGACCCCAGATGACCCATGTTCGAACTTAACGAAGATATCATTAGGGCAATCATTTTGACAAAGTTTGCTGAACCTCCAATCAAAACTGTGACTTCTAGGGGTTGACAAGGTTTTTTAAATGATTTGACCTGGTGACCTAGTTTTCATACCCAGATGACCCATGTTCGAACTTGTTCAAGATATCATTAATGCAAGCATTTTGACAAGGTTTGGTGAACCTCCAATAAAAACTGACCTCTAGAGGGTTAAAAAAGGTTTTCCAATGATTTGACCTAGTGACCTAGTTTTTCACCCCAGATGACCAATATTCAACCCTGTCCAAGATATCATTAAGACAAGCATTTTGACAAGGTTTGGTGAACCTGCAATAAAAACTGTGACCTCTAGAGGGTTAACAAGGTTTTCCAATGATTTGACCCGGTGACCAAGTTTTTCACCCCAGATGACCCATGTTCGAACTTGTCCGAGATATTGTTAAAATAAATGTTCTGACAAAGTTTGATGAAGATTCAATCAAAATTGTGACCGCTAGAGCATTAACAACGTTTTTGGGTGTGTTGACCTAGTAACCCAGTTTTTGACACAAAGATGACCCAAATTTGCACAATTTTACAAGACCATTAATACAAACATTCTGACAAAGTTTCATGAAGATCCAATCAAAACTGTGACTTCTAGAGTGTTTAAAAAAATTTCCATTCTATCACTGAGCACTATGTGCTCAGGTGAGCTAAAAAGACGTTACCAACGTCATCATTTTGTTCATGATCTTGCATATTAGACATGCACTTCATTGACTAGTTTTGGATATACAGTAATGAAAAGACTATATTTATTAATTAAATAACACAAATAAAGGTTATCAAGTATTTAATTCACTAGCATAAAGTGAGCATAGTTTTCATAACAGAGTATTTTCATCATAAATCTTACCAAAAATGGAAGACTAAATGCAACTTTTTCACCAATTTTTAAAAGCACTTTTTGATGAAATAGGCTAATATTTTATTTTTTCTTTCATGTTACAAGAAAATACCATTCCTTATCTGAACAGGTGTCAACAATAATCAGAATATCAGAAGTGTCCTATTTGCTTATTTTTTATGTCCCGTTTATGGATAATACAGCGTAATGTAATAGGGACCCTTTTATCGTGCTGCCGGTCATACATTGCTACACCCCTCTTTACTTTAATTATTTAAGTGTCAACCACAGGTTCTTTAAGCTAACCCAGCCACTGCTTCACTCTAGCTCTAGGATTCCAAGGCCAGCCACACACAGCACCAATGTACTAGAAGACAGAAAATAAAGTTCCCAAAGCAGGGCGACCTTCTGCTTGCAAGTCAGCTGCACTAGTAACTGAACTAATCGGGCATACAAGCTACTATGAACCTATACTACTCAAAATTTGCTAAGGATCACTTTCTCTATAGTGCGTTACTTTTGTGTATTTGTAATACATATGAAAATTGATTAAAAGGAATTAAATATAATTAGTTCGGAATTGATTTTTATGACAATGGAAGTGTTCCTTGACGTGTGCCTGTTGCGTAAAGAGTGCAGTGGATGAAAATCAACATTTTGGAGATCACATAGTGAAATTAAAAAAATCTTGCAAATCAGGAAATGGTTGGCGTAGGGTGTTTAATACCGAGTATGGTGTCCGCGGGCATTAATTATGGCCTAGCATCGCCGTCGCATGCTGCTGATGAGCCTGCGGACCTTATGATGAGGAATCTGGGCCCATTACTCTACGAGTGCATGTCTTAGCTCCAGAACTGTTGTTGGTTGATTTAAATCCAGGGACCTCGCTGGCCAATCCATGCGGACTATAGTTGCCTCCTCGGTTTGTGATGTGGGCTCTGTGCGCACGGGCAATATCATCCATAAGAATGAAATCAGGGGCGACTGCGCCAGCGTACATGCGTACATGGACGTCTAAGATTTCATTGACATACCTTACTGCCTTACTGTCCGTGAAGTCCACACAAAACCTTGACTCATCAGTGAAGAGGACCAGGGTCCAATTATTAACTGTCCATGTGACATGAGTCTGCGCCCATTGCAAATGCTCTTGAATATGGCATTGTGTCAATGGAATGTGAATTGCTGGCCTCCGTGACCTCATCCCAGCATCATGCAACCTGTTTCTAACTGTTTGTGTGCTTACACACACACCAGTTGCATTCTGGAAGTTGTTACGAAAGGTCGTAGCATTCGAGAACCATTGGCGCCTGACCTGAATGACAATAAATCGGTCCTGGGCTGGAGTCATTGAACGTTCCCGACCTCCGGCGTGGCCCTGCAAGACATTTCCAGTTGTTTGGAATTGCTTCCACATCCTGGCGACAACGCTCTGGGATACCCCAAGGACATTGGCAACGTGCCTTTGTGAACGGCCAGCCTCCAACATTCCAATACCCCTGTTCATCTCATCTTCACTAAGACGACATCTAACTTGTCTATTTGCCATTGTTCAAACACAGTTTTACAATAACGAGAGAAATCTTGCTGCTTGTACACATATAAGTGAAAGCACATGGCCGTAAAACACCAAATTTCCATGGGTATGCTTTTTCATGTGCTTATCGTGCAAGGTGTACATGACAAATCGATAACTTAAGTACACAAATTATGAGGTCCCCGTACAGGTGTTTCGTTAGCGGAAATATGATTTTAATATGATGATAATAGGACTAAAATATGCAATGTCAAAAAGGTGATCCTTTGCAAATTTTGAGTAGTTAATATATTATATATACAGCCTTGTTACATCTGTTTCTACAAGGAAATTATAAAAAGATAATCATGATCATTGATATCTGGTTTAAGGGCCATTCAAAGTGATCAAAAGTACAGTTAAACCTCACATTGCGACCACCTCAGTTTAACAATCACCTTGTAATAATGACCACTTAATTTTGAACTAACTTTCATTAACTCCCCTAAATTCAACTTAATGAAACCATCATCTCATTTTTATGACCAATCTTACAGGTCCCAAAGGAGGTCTAATTATCAAAGTTTTACTATACACAAAATGTACACCCATGACAAAGATTTTATACTTCATATAAAAGGTACTGGTAAATGGACTTATTCCCAATCCAAAATAGAGACAATTTTTCACAGCTTCATAAAAAAATATCAAATGAAAGGGATTTTGGACTGAACTGTTTAAATATTACATACTTAAATTTACTCCATTAATTCAAAAACATAGTTCTTCAGGAGTGTTAACCAAGTTAACTTGCCCATTTCTGTTATGCTTTTAACAAGATGAGCCTCAACAGCAATTAAAAACAATGCAAGAAGACTGAAAAACAAGGATACAAAGATTTGAGTTGTTTTGGTTTTAAGATTATCGTCAGTAAAACATCAGATTCTCCTAGGGGTAATAATCTGGAAAAAGACTGCCAAACATTATTGCTTATATATGAATTAATATGACTGTTGTATGCACAAGTGTAAAATAAAGTGAGCTTTCCAAATTCATTTGGTACCTTTCCCAAATGTGGAATTTTCTTACTGCATGAAAACCCTGGTGACTCATACCTCATGTTCTAGGTTTGTGTACTCTCCCTCTGTGTTCTCACGAATTAAAATCATATCAATACCACCATGTCTAGTTGTCACACCAGGTAAAGACTTACATCTTATAACATTGGCAAACAAATTCAAATCGGTTCTGGAAATAAACATAAAATTGGTACATTGATACATACAAATATTATATATTTTGACTTATATAAATCTTAGTCTCATACAAAGTCAACCGTTCTAAATAATGTAAAAGTCATTTAAAAACATTAGTATATTAAATAGCATGCATGCAAAGCCTTAGTGACTGCATGACTAAGACAGGTGAAGTTACTTATTAACTCAATATGACCAGGCTCACAAATCTGTATTGAATTTCTAAAAATCTCGCTGAAGGATCCAGAGTTCGACATAACCATAATAGTTCAGATCTATCTAGTATGTAATCAGTTTGAATTATGTTTATTTTAAAAATGCATCAAATAGTACCTGTTCTTAATATTAAAATGCATTTATGAATTTAAAAATTATAGATGTAAGAACCCACACAGCAGAAAGGCATGTTTCCGGTTACCCGACCGACCCATCTTTTACCTGCCGACTCATAAGTTTTTATGGCATCCAAATGCGCCATATTGTAATTTTCACAACAGTGTTGCCATTATATGTGAAAAATATCCCTACCTACCAACCCATATTTTTTGAGCATGTAACTGAAAACAAACCTTTTTTTGTTTAGGCCTAAAGTTCATAGATAAGGTAACCTTATCTTCATACTTCATGCTAATTGCTGTTTCAATAGGCATTAAGTGCAGTAAGTCTTGATTTAATCAGAATACAGTAGAGCCCCGCAAGTGACCACCCCATTTTTCGAGACACCCCATTTCTCGGGACACTTTTTGAAAGAATGGATTCTTCCTTCCTTGTACAAGTGTCCCTACTGTCCGATAATAGGACCACCCCACTACTCAATTCTTGGGACAATTTCCAGAGTACCAAATATTATAATTATTCTTTGTTTAACCCCCATAATTGGACCATGCTAATCCAATAAACTACTTGACACCATTGTTGAACTCGCTAACAGGGGCAGTAATCAGCATGAACAGACACTTACTTATTTTACACATAAATGACAACGACTTTTTATTATTGAAGGATCATAAATTAATGCATTAACATGACAATTTACTGCACATTCAATCTTTTATTGAAAAGTAAAATCTTCTTTGTTATGCCTGCATTATCTAACAAGAGGACCACGATGGCCCTGCATCACTCACCAGAATAAACGTAAATTAACTTGTTACTAAAAAGGTGATAAAGTTCACGTCTGGGCAGATAATGGGGAACAATAATAAGCTTGATAAAGGACAATCAAATGGTACTACAAAGGAATATTCATGATGACCAAAGGATGCTACAGACCAAATTTGATCCAACCAATGGTTCATGAAAAGAAATCATTTTAAAGATCATATTCGTCGCTTTAGGAGAGCTTGAAAATATTAAATATACCCAATTTTACATACATGCACAAAATGTTACTTTTCAAAAATAAAAATTGGCAACATAAATCATAATAAAAAACTGACATATATAACACCTGCCGAAAATATCAACCCGCTTACTTCCCTTAGTTTGTGACATCACAGTTGAAATTGATCATGGCAACTACTAGCTATATATGTAATATAGCCTATCATTAACACAACTGTCAACAACGTCGCGAGTGTATTTTTCATGAAGATGAGCGATTTATTTGATGATTTGTCATTTATGGATAAACATTTCACCGTAGAACTGTACCATTATGAGCCTTTTGACAAAAATATATGTGAAATTTGACATAGTTAGACCCACAGGCAATTCGGAAGATGAGTGTAGACAGAACCTTTAAACTGACAGCAAGACGTGTCATTTATTATGTTATTTATTGTCATTTATTCAAACTATCCCAATAGAATGCACCAATTACCTGAAAAATATTATCAAAAATTCAAACTAATACTTAGACAAGCCGTACATTGATAATCTGCTGAAATCCTTAATCATGAGTAAGTTAAATTCCAAACCCATGATGTACACAGAATGTACACACATCAGTATTTCAAATAAATGTAGGTCATGCTTTAAAAATGTTGTCAACCAATCAAAATCAAGAATTTTATCGATCACGCGTGAAGAATCCACATGGCAAGTGATAAGCACCGGTATTTTCAAAACTCTTTAGTCTCCGATTGGTACAGATCATAGAATGTCACATGCTGTTTTGTGACTATTCGAATTGTCTATACAAAAAAAGATGCGATTGATGGTGCAACAAACAAGCTTCAATTAATTTCAGACATCATAGATCGATGTCAACAAGACAAAATAATTGTACAGATATTTTGATTATGTAATCTTAACAAATAAAGTGGGGCGCATTATTTCTTTTGAAAAAACACCCGGTTGGTACGATATGATATGAAGAATATTTCGTATTAGACATCAAAACTAGCAGTGGTTTCAATAATTGAACCATAAACGATTAGCAAGTTTGATTACAGTTGTATGTAAAGTTTCAAAACGCTCTTGATCTGTAGCCGTTTTTTGGCATTGCAGTCTGTCTAAGGGTCATTTACATTGTAGAAATGTGTATTTAATTTTAATTAAATCAATAAGTATAATATAGATAGGGTAAATAAAGTTAATTCGACAAAAAAGAATCACCCGGCCGTAGAGCTGTACTTGATTTATTTATCAAGGGAGTTAATTTTCGCTGAATAATTTGTATATTGTTTTCAAATTTATTTGATATTGACTCTTTATTTTTGGTTCATATATGACTTCAATAAAAAAATATTTCTGTAATATGCATTTAATGAGTGATTTTAATCGGTTATCTTGCGTTTCTACGGTAACTTGGAGTAGACAGTTTGTAAACAAGATATCTCCTGTGGGGGACAAAGCCGACAATGAATGTGTGAAATAATTGAAGATGGATTTCGAAACGGTTTTCGAAATTCAATAAATATATCATTCAATATTTTTGTGTTCTCACACAAAACCATTAAAATTGTATTTTCCATGACAGACCTTAAACAATTACCAAGTTTCAACTGGTTCGATCCATATCTACAATCAACATCTTTACAGTTTCAATTAACAATTACATAATGTTATGCAACAATGTCATCAAGTTCTTACACACACACAGAGAAACCCATAGCATGTGTATTATGGAAAGTTCTCGCATGATCAGACAATTGTCGACTTTTATTGATTGCATGTTTTAAATCACAACCTTGAGCAGTGAAGTGTTAAAAACAAAGCTGATGCAATCAGTTTGTGTAAAATGTTGAACTAATTACCACTACTGAGAACAATATTTTTACAGTTTACTGTGTTAGAAATTTACTTGTTTTGTATCGGGAGTAACGCTTTATAAAGGTATATGGCTGCTTAAGTTCAAATAGCAACTACACATTTTTTGCTTGGAAGTTTCGTAAAATGCTAAAATTTATAAAGAAGTAAGTTTAGTGGCATAAAAACTGATTTTAATATCTAAATACACGTTTTTAGCAAGAGTCTTTATTCTTCGTATCTGTGCGGCTTTCGATAGTTGCATAAATATTCGTATCTGTGCGGTAATGGGATAAAAATTCAAGTTGGAATGATATTGTAGTATTAATTATGTCATTGAAATATCGAAACAATAATATTCGCTTTCTATGTCTTACAGTATTAACATACCGGCACTGACAATTTAGATATGCTCAGGTACTCTACATTACATGCAGAGATATGCTGTAGTTCTATAAATCAGGTAAAAATGTGTATGAAACATAACTGACACAGGAATGGATAGTGTTGCAACATCTTTTCAAAATCATACTCGATTATCGGTTGGAATCAGTTGGTACATCCGATGCAATTTTCCGATTATAGAATCGATTCGAGTGTAGTAGTGTAACAGAAGACCACTAGTGTTTGATTCTATTTATGCACCCTTTGGTTCCTAGCCATCCTCTGGTTTATGCTAGTTGGCATTGTAACATATAAGTATGGTGAATGAAGTGTGTTATCCATATAAACCATTAACCGGGCTCTATTAACATCAAATAACCTGAGGGATGGTCAAATATTTGTTTTTTCGTCTCGATCAATGATCCGCCACCTTTTTTTTTAAAAAATGCGAGTGATTTCCCTTGAACATATTGTTTTACAAATCAGTACTTACGGAGCTCCTTGGAACCCCTAGATTGTTCGCGTTGATATCAATAAGGGGTACAGTTTTTATCATTATAAAATGCTATTTTTGCATGTTCGGCTTGAATATTTGATGTATGATATCGAAGTATAATATTTGATAATTGTTAAAAAAAATTAAAATGCTTTTAACGTCTTTTTTACGTACTTAGGCACTTACACTACATTTAGCTCCTTTGAATGTGTATATACTCTGTGTCAATTATGACGTCACAAATCAAGGGAAGCAACTCTCCCTGTTTTTTCTCTGAAATTAGATACCGTGTTACAAATCTTTGTTTTTCAGTCCTTTAAATTTATTTTTATATCCTTATCGTAGCATACATGCTTACTAATGTTTATAAACAATTAAATTAGCCACAGTAAATCATTTTTATCTTTTTCTGTGTATATGACCTATTTCTATCTTTAGTCTGGTAGCCCCTAAAGGGGCCAACCAATTTATTCAAGCAAACTTGAAAGAGGGCCATCAAAGGATGCAACAAACCATGTACAGTGATGATAAATCCATTGGTTAATGCAAATATGTTATAAGGTATTTCTATATTTCTATTTTTAGCTCTAGTGATCCCTAAAAGGAGCCAACCATTTTTATTTAAGCATATCTGATAGATGACCTTGTAAGAATGCTTCAAAACAAGTTTGATAATAATCCATCCATTGTTTCATGAGAAAAAGTAATTTTAAGGTATTTTTATTTTTAGCTCTAGTGGCCCCTAAAAGGGACCAACCATTGTTATTTGAGCAAATCTGATAAAATACCATCTAAGAATGCTACTGACCAAGTGTGGTGATGATCCATCCATTGGTTTATGATAAGAAGATGTTTAAAGTTTTTTTTTATTTTTTGCTCTGGTGACCCCTAAATGGGGTCAACTGGTATGAGCAAATTGGACTTAGAATTTCAAAAGGCTTCTACATAGCAAATCTGAAGTAAATCTGACTAATAGTTTCAGAAGAGAAGACCATTGTTGATGCCAGACAATGGACGCAGGAGCATCCACCCATCCATCTTAACAGCTCACTCTGAACCTTCAGTTCTGGCGAGCTAAAAATATTTATGAGTAAAAATATTTGTATTTTGAGTGAAAATGTCAATTATGTGAGCATTTATTTGAAGTTAATATAGTGCCTTTAACTTTGAAAGTATTAAGGAAAGGTATCAAAACTGAGTGAAATACTGATTGAAGAATCACTTATCACTTGTAATGATGTCATTTACCTTACATCTTTCATTAAATCAAGTTTGTTATTGATATTAAACCCTTCATTTTAACCACCATGAATTCTCAGAGTTGTATTGAGCTCGTTTAAAAAGAAAAAATGAAGTTAATTAATAAGAACAAATGTAAAAGTAAAGCTCTTGTGAAGATATTTAATGTAAGCAAATCACAAATGAACAGGATTCTGAAATGTAAAGCTGTATATACGACATGTAAAGTGTATTGTACAATATTTCAAAAGCATTTGACCCAAATAGTAAATGAACATTACATCCCTTCAAAGTATTCTCTATGTTTTGAAACACATAATTTAAATATAATCCATTTCTGAAATGCATCACGGTATGCTGATTTAGGTATACCTCTATGACACTGACTGATGGCTGCGCCAAGGGCCTGTCAGGACTTGTATCAACAACCAGATAAGAACTTTTTAAGTTTTGGAAAAGGAGAATGGAGCATTATCATGAAGTAGACGAACATGCCTAAATCTTGACACAGGGCGTTGTTTCTGATATTATGTCTTGAGCTTTTTTAGTATAACATCTCAGTAACACCGACCTGTAACACTTTTGGCCCTCAGTACCAGAATTTGTATGGCTATACCATTACGAGAGAAGAATATGCAATAAAGGAAATCCTTTGAGCTCATGGTCCTTTTGGCAACTACAGGCCATGTTACTGGTTTGAAACAGTGAACCCATGTTTCGTCACCAGCAACAATGTTTGCAAATTGTCTTTCATTGAAGTTTGGAAACATTTTGAGCAATTTGCTTAGCAGTTGGTACTCATATGTCTTTTTGGTCATCTGTCAATATATGGGGTATCCATCTGGCAGAAATCTTCCATACTTTAAAAATATGCTTCAAAATGATAGCAATATGCCAACAGCTTTAGCAATATCGCAAATCATGTATCTGTCACGATTTCAATCATTTCCCCGACTTTTGAGAAATTTGTCTTGCCTGTTACAGTCACAGGTCGGCCATATTTTGCTGCATCTTTGATGGACTTTGTGACAGTGAGAAATTTCTTTCTCTACCTCCAAACTGTATATACCTTATCACCTTATGTGATACCTTATCACACCCATAAACTTCCCACAATTCAGTAAAAATCTGATTCACCAAACGACCAAATCTTATGCGAACTTTTATAATTATAAGCCCTAATTTCTTCAATATTCTCAACCCGTTTCCCAACAACTGGTTCTACTGAAATTTGAAACTGCAAAGAGCTGAAGGCTTGAGTTTATACCATTAGAAATGTATTAAACAGAGCTATTCAGGTGTATCAAAATCAATGAAATCGTGCAAAGCGTAATTGCGCTGTGGTTCAATACACATTACATATCGAACAATCCTCGTATGTGAACAGACATGCATACAACAGCATATACACAAATATCAGCAGGATGGTAAACTTCTTAAATAGGACCACCCCAGTTATGGAGACACTTTTCAAAAATACCAATGGTCGTCCTATTAGCTGGGTGCTACTGTAGTGTGAATGTACAAGATGTGAAGAAAACATGATAATCTTTCTAGTTTGTGCAAAACAATTTTTATAAAAACACTGAAATCTAAATACAAAAAGGTTTGATTTGTATGCATATACTTATTTGTATGTTGTTTTTTTTTTAAAAAAATGTTCATACCCCCAAAATACTTCTCTTACCCCTGGATTTCAGACCTAGGGGCTTAAGCTTACCCCCACATTCAGAAGTGAGTGGGAACACTGCTAATGTAGTAATGTTCTGTTAAACATGGTTAGTAGTGAGTGGTAGAATAAACTAAGAACAGTAACAGAAGTGTCCAAGAGTGTGTTTTTTATCATTCCCATCTACATTTTATTATCAAATATGAAAAATAAAAAAAACATTCACTACCGTAGCACTCTTTTAAAGAATGTTGTAGCTTTCAAATACAAATTGTCAATGAAATATACAGTAAAGTTACGCATAATGACTGGTCTGATTATACAAATGACTAAATATTATGACCGCTTTTTTAGGAACTGAATTTTGACCTATATATTTCTACATATCATGTCTGAAATTATGACCAGCCCACTATTAAGTAATACAACCACATGCAGAACTAAGTGTCCTAATGTATTGTTTTAGGGTCCAATAAACCCACCACCTAATTATTGTGCATGTCAAAATTTCAGAGTTAAGTATTTAAGGATGACATCATTTAATAACATTTAATGACATTTGAATGCTTTGTGTTAACAAGGGAGCAAACTTGTGAAAAACTGTTTTATAAACAGTGATTGATAATCAAAGTCTTTGAAGGATTAAACAATTGTTTGATCTGTTTAATTGACATTAATGCTGACAGAACTTTGAATTCACACCTAATTATCAGACGGGTACAAACAAATTAAAAGTACAACATAAAATTATCGTATTATGTCATGACATTTAAATGATGTGCCAATTTAACTTGCAATTTGGTGTTCATGTTCAGCCTTTTTTTATGGTTTTGGGGAACAGATATCGGGTCCCTTTGAGATTGGAAATTTGTGTTGTGAAGTACCAAACTGAGTAATTAATAAAGACTTACATTCATTTAAAGAACTTAACACGAAGCTATGCCTAAACCATTCTTTATTTAGCCGAGAACTTAACACAATATTTTATGCGATTAATTCCATGGAAAATAAGTTTCATATATATGATGACTGAACATTTTCAATTTTTTTTATTTTGGGTAATTTTTCTCATTCAATGGGGAAAGAGATATACTTTTTTACTTGGAGAACAAGGCTGAATAACGGACACAAATATGGCACAAGAAAGGCCTGATGTTGCATCACTTTAATTTAACTACATGCATGACATGACTAATTTATGTTCCTGCATGTGCCTTTCAACAAATTCTTACCTTGTATGCCTCCTAATTCTATACAATGTAAATTGCATGCACATATGCATTTTGAGAAAAAAATGTCAATTTCAATGAATAAACTGCTTTTTTGGTTGAATGTTGTATTGGGGTTTAACGCCGTCCTGGACAGTATACTAACCAGTACTAACTTACCCTTCCACAAGGAGCCGGCAACTTCTCCACATATGGAGGAAAATCGACATTTTTGTCAAATTTTCAAGGAAGGGTATGACTTACCGTGACCGGGATTCAAACCCGGATCTCCAAGCTGCAATTCTAGCGCACTAACCACTGGACCACGGCCGCGGCTATATGAATAAACTGCAAAAATGTCTGTTGTATTTGTATATATCTGTATGTCGGTTAATTGATCAAAGTAAAGAACATATCTATATTTCTGATTATAATGTTACCAAGGTTACTGTGTAGCAATTTGACTTAAGAATATGTTAGGTCTCAATATTAAGACCGAATCTATAATAAGACCACTATCTGTCAGTCTGCTTGGTGGTCTTAATAGTCAGGCCTTTTTCTATGCATGCCATGTGTCGGACCATCGGACCCATTCCCAAAGCTAAATATAGGTTATTTTTCCCAATCCCATAAAAAAATCAAAAAAAAACTGCTTTGGTTATTTGTCAAAACGTCGATGATTCAGCGTCTGACAATGCTATCAGCTCCCGTAAATGACTATCCCTGGGGGCCACAAAATACATTATCTGCTGGAACAATTTACCAGTGCACCATTTCTGTTTTCGGTATTTGTTTTTCTAGGATTTTATCATTATTGTTCTAAAAATGTTGCACAACAATAAATATGAAGATGCACACCTATAATTCAAAGTCCTAATGGTCTAAGCCCCAAGCACTTCAATTTCAGGGCTTGAAAATTAGTGAAAGCCCCCTTCCTGAGTCTTCTGTTGACATTTCCCTTGAATATCAACCTGTTGAAATTCAAAGCCATCCAGTTGAACAAGCGCCTGATGAGGAAAGTACATTGACTAAATCCCTGTATCCAACCAAAAACCTAACTGCTCCAGACTCCCCTCACCCTGAATCTTCAGCTAGCCAGTCTAGTACCATATCTAACGGTGTATAAGACGCAGTCGTGTATAAGATGCACCCCGGTTTTTGATCAAAATCGGAGGGAAAATACATATTCTTGTGTATATTAAGACTCACCCAAATTTGACGAAATCCGAGTCTGAGAGCGGAACTGACATCAATTTTATACACCATTATACAACTGTTTCCAGTCCTTATAGCAAAAAATTTGCAAAAGATCTGATGCAATCATCCCTGACATTTTATTTATTCCTGGATGAACTTGATTTATAACTATGTCACAAAAGAATATGTTCCTCATTTGACTGAGCTAATGGGTTAAGAGCTGGCTTGAAGTTGTTGCAAAGGCAGTTGATATTCTCAAACGGATGATTTGCTAAAGAGATTGACCAGCTTATATTGAGCAACTTGCAAGACATTGGTACATAGTGACCTCTGTCGTGACATATGTTACATAAACATGTGAATTACAACTTGCTCAGAATGTTATAATGGCCGACATGTGTAGTTATTTATTTGTAGACGTTTTTCTTAAAAGGCAGACACTGCACTATAAATTATACAGTTATATAGTTTATTTATTTCTGTTTTCTGAGAGAGAGAGAGACAGACAGAGAGAGAGAGAGAGAGAGAGAGAGAGAGAGAGAGAGAGAGAGAGAGAGAGAGAGAGAGAGAGAGAGAGAGAGAGCTCCAACGTTTCGTTTTAAGCCAGGTTGCTCTAGAGAGAAGGTGAATTTCAAGAGTGCATATCATACATTTTTGATTTGATTTGATGCGTCTAAATACGTATAAATATAAATGTCAATGTGCAATTCTGTTTTTTTTTTTTTTGTTTTTTTTTTCATTTTTCCCATTTTCTTTCTTTTTTTTTGCAACGAAACATCGGGGCTGTCTATCTTTACACTTACATCTATTCACATACATCAATATATGCGCACATACACACATACACATATATACATACGCATACATCTATATATATACCTATAGATACATACACCTGCATAAACAAAATAAACAACAGGCAAAGCCAAACATTTATACTGTACATATATACATTCTATAAATGATCATTCATTTTGTAGACATACCTACATTTTAACGCGTACTAAGGATTTTAATAGTATTCATTTTGTTTTAATTTATGCTATAATATAAAAACGCTTAGATTTTTAATCGTTTTTTCATTTCTGCTCTTGAAAAGTAATTTTAGCTTGAACAAGTTAGGTCTTTTCCAATAAAATCTGTTGATATATTGTTTACGTAGATCATTATACCTAATACATTCAAGAATGAAATGATACTCGTTTTCTATTTTTAAGCACACATTACATAATCTATTTTCAACTTCTACTCTTGGCCTTTGCCATCTGCCAGTTCCTATGCATAAGTTATGTGATGAGACAATTAATCGAGTCATGGCTACTCTAAATTTTGTTATGTCTACGCATTTGAGGAAAAAATGGTAATGGAAATCGATAATTTCTCTATAAAATAATGCCCTATTTGAATCTTCTAATCCTGAACGCCATTCTTGTAGATTTGTGTCTCGAAGGCGTTGCTGAAAGACGTTAATGAATATCTTGACTTCTCCTACACCTTGAGCAAGCCAAACGTAATTAAAACCCAATCTAGACAATAAATACTTTACTTGTGTAACCCAGGAAGTTCTATTAGGATGCAAATCTGCGTCTAACTTAAGTATGTTATATATTACATTACATAATTTGTTTTCAGAAAAATGTACTACTTTTAAACAAAACTTAACAATCTTAATATATCTAGTATATTTAAGGCTAAATCTACCTAGTAAACCATAGATAAAATCATTTTGTGTTGAGCGTTTCACATGCAAAATATTCTTACAGTATACAGTATGTATCCTTTCAATATGTTCCGCATTATAAAATCCCCAGACTTCACACGCATAACATAAAATTGACAAGACTAATTTATCAAATAGTTCCAGTTTATGTGATACTGATACATCTGTGAAGTTCATTAGATACTTGTTAACTTTAAAAATTGCTTTTTGCGCTTTTCCGGCCAAACTTGATTCTGCGTCTGCAAAAGAACCCCCTTGTGAAAAAACAATGCCAAGATAAGAAAAGGCTTTAACAATTTCAACTTGTATCCCATTTAAAGTGAAAACAGTGTTTCTTGGCAACTGGCCAGCTTTTCTAAAAACTATTACTTTTGTCTAGTCAACATTTGCTTTTAATTTCCATTTAATGCAATACTCATGAAGAATATCTAAACCTTTTTGTAAACCAGTCTCTGTATCCGAGAATATCGCAATGTCATCAGCATATAACAACATAAATAATTTTATCATATACAAATCAACACCTTGGAAGTTATGTAATATAAAGTATTCTTCGATATCATTTAAAAACATAGAAAATAGGAAGGGTGACAAACAGTCCCCTTGCCTAACCCCTAATATACATGTAAATTCATTACTTAACATATTTTCTACCTTAACACGAGTTTTTAAATTATTGTACATACTTTTAATTACAGTAATAATTTTCCCTCTAATACCTATTTTGATTAATTTCATCCACAAAGCATTTCTTTCTACATAGTCAAAAGCTTTTTTAAAATCAATAAAACAACAATACAACTTTTTACTAGAATTTATCATATGAGTTATTAATCCGTGAAGAACAAAAATATTGTCTATAGTACTAATACCCCATCTAAAACCAGCTTGTGCCTCACTGTAAATACTATAATTTTCTGCCCAACAGTTCAATCTATTATTTAAGAGACTCGTAAAAAGTTTTCCTAATGTACTTTATACAAGTTGACATGTTACCCTTCCTGACAATAATTTCACACCTTCATTGTTCCCCACCAGAGATGTAGTGTCTACGAACACAATGTATGCATTAGTCAATTAAAATCATTCAATACATGTTACAGAGATGTTTTTATTGATGTTATTTATGAACAAGAAATTAGAGTCAGTGTCGAATAAATTCACTTAAACTCCCGCAATAAATAAATCAAGCACAGCTCTATGGCCGAGCAGTTCAGCATTTAACCTTTTCCACTAGTACAAATTCTTTTTTTGTTAAATTCACTTCATTTACCCAATCTATATTGCATTCATTGATATGAATAAAATTAAATATACATGTCTGCAATGTTAATGATAATTAGACAGGCTACAATGCCAAAAACAGCTATGGATCGAGAACGTTTTGCAACTGAACGAACATTCGGATGCTATGTTTTCGTCAACAGTCAATATCGACTGGGGAAAACATGTCGTTGGTTTGTTCTGGAGTATAAGATGCACCCCCAACTTTTTACATATTTCTAGGGGAAAATGTGCGTCTTATACACTGTTAAATATGGTGAATCAATATCAGAGGATTACATTGCCCCCCCTTCCTGCTGAAATACCAGACAGGTGTCTATTTGACTAAATGAAATTAAATATGAGAGATCATACCCCTATTAGGGTATGGGCAAGCCCATGAACACTGTCTGTTTTTTTTCTTGTTAATTATTAATCACCCATTGTTAATGTGAAAAAAAATTAATAAAAAAGTCCCAAAATGGCTTTTCGACCAATAACTTTTTCCCATATCATTGGATTTTACAACTCGATTTTTTGAAATTTGGCTAGGCTCTTTTTCCCAAAATGGCAAGAATAATGCCTGATAGTAGAACTTTACTGTAATAAATAAGCTGATAAGAAAATAAACAATAGGAAGCTGGAGTAATACTCTAGCAATTGTTCTAAGGTCATATTTCATAAATATTATGAAACAGCACAACTCACCTTAACTTTACATTCATTGATGGCATTGAACTTGATGAGTCATGACTGGTTGCAATATTTCCTGTAAAAAATACTCTACATTAGTTTATAAGGTAAGTACATTACTTTATAAGGTAACTAATTTATTTGTTTTTTAATAATTATAACATGAAATAAACCTTCAGCAATTATCATCATCATCATTATCACCATCAGCAGCAGCAACAACAGCAATCAATACCTGCTTTTTATGCACTGATTTTATAACATACACCCAAGATCTAATTTTGCTTCAGAAAATTCAAAACTAATGTGAATGTTGGTAGCATGTGAAAAAAAGAGAAAATCATTTAGTCAGTCAAGAAATTCAGAAACAATCAATGAAACAAAAAAGTATCATTTCTGTCTCACAGAAGCTGGTTCTATTTGGTTACCCTACATATAGATAGTACAATCTGTCCTCACTCTGAGACATAAAAAACTTACCTTTAATTGCAACACCATTTCTACCAACTGACAGTAATGCTTTATTCAAGTATTCAGCATCAGTAGTTTCAGCATTGATAGTAACTTCTTCAAACACAACAGGAGCTCCAGCATATCTGTATAAAATGATAAAACATTACTATCAATATATTGTACAAATCGGATTATCAAATCCCTCTTTTGGAAAAGCCATGTGCTTATCTTAAACAGCATAAAATCTTTCCAAAAAATTACTTGTACTAAGCCAGGTCTAAGTAAACATGTTTATCGAAGTACAAAAACTGTACAACAGGTACAGTAATGACAATGCATGCTTACTATAAATATTACTAAAATACACTGATTCAGCGCAAAAATTTAATCCAAGAATGTTCTTTTCATGTTCAATTCACAAAAATGATTCAACTTGATTGAAACTTCAAATATTATGATGCAGTGACCTTTGCCCTGTGATTTGTTTGTAAGCGGGCATTTCATTTGCTGAAGCTAACAGAATCATAATGGCATAGCCGGGTGGAAATCTATGACGGAGTTGACAATTTTGTTAATTTTATGTGAACAGAGCATTCCTGGATTATTCTTTTTTGTGTATTTTCAGCGTATTTTAGAGATAATTATGGTTAGCATGCATTGTCATTCCTCTACCTGCTGTTTTAAGGTATATTTAGTATGGTAATTCTGATTAATTTGGTATTGAGAGGTCATGTTCGACTTAACAAATTGACGATTTTTCGGAGGAAATTAAAGATGAAATACCTGCTTCATTGTTTTGAATTGGACAAAATGTTTATTGGTTATGTGTAGTATAATGTATTAGCTATCTGTAGACACCAGTTATTAGAAATTTGAGCAGTTTCTGAAAAAGGTAGTGTTAAATCAACTTGGTGCAGAAACTGTCATTTCGGAAGTTATAACCCTTGTATATGTATATATACATGTGTTTTTGGTCCATTTAAGGCCTAATACACCATTATACACCATCACTTCAACGTGCTAGCCCCCTGAGTTCAAAGTGCTAGCCCCTATGGTATATTCTATTCTTGTCCACATATTGTAAACAACAAATTCACAACATGATGAATTTTGTCACTAGTCTCAAACCTCAGATATAAGATGAAATCTATGCTGAGTTTCAAGAAGCAAATCAAATTTCCTCCAGTCAAATACTTCAATTGTTATCATATAATAACAACCATCAGGCACTACATTGATCGTATATTGATCATGCTTATGTGAACAAGTCAAGTCCACAACAGTGTTATTGAGTGCATTTATATATAACAACCGAAGAACATATTATTTTTATTTGAGCTTGAGACTGATCTCATAAGAGAAGTTTTCTGGAGTTGTGACTTGGACTAAATCAAGTAGTTGTAGTCATACCGAAATACTTTCTGTACACACTGAAGAAGCTCTGGACCAACACCATCACCTGTTATTGCAGTAATTGTGTTCCTACCACCATACTTTGAAAATTTCTGAAACCCAGGTTTAAAACTAGAAATTGCATGTAAAAACATGTACCTTGTTTTCCCTGAGGTATACTTACTTTTTATTAACATAACATTTAAAGGGTTTTTACTATATTAAAAATCAACGAACAGGAAAATAATCAACAAAATTAAATTCAACTGGATGTTAACAAGTAAAGCAGTTTGTAATAAATTTTCTTAAAAACATGATAATCAATTCAAACTACATACTGGTTAAAGAGATAAATCTCCATGTGATGATGTCTACAGAGACAAATAATTCAATTTCATTAATGAAGGACTGTGCGGTATAACAGAAATAAATCAAATATCTTTCTCCCCTATTTTGCAGTAGTAGTTCAGTCATAAACTGGTAGGCATTTAACCTAATCAGTTTTCCTGGATTCTATACCAGTATTAACCTTGTGATCTGCCAGTAAGTGCCAACATCTCAAACTGAAAGAACAGTAGTGGAAAAATCATCAAGGAGAGCATGTACAACACCCAGTGTTCAAACTCTTCAATCCATGTTTGCAGACCTAAATGCACAACCAATTGAGCTCTGCAGGCAGGCTCACATAGAATGATAGAAAAGAAAAATTCAAACATTTTTGTTACCTTTTCCTGTCTGAAGGGCTAATATCCAGTAAGCATTGTGTAAGAAAAAATTAATCTTATACAAAGTGAACATGACATAAAAAAAAGATCAAGTTAAGGTAGCGTAAGTGCCTACAAACGTAAAAAAAGGTGAAAATGACATTTTAAGTTACTAACAATAATTAAATATCATACTATCATACCATGCAACAAAAAAATCGATCCAAATATGCAAAAATAGTGTTTTATCGCGATAAAAACTGCACCCCATATCGACTCCACTTTATCCGCGAGAACGATCTAGGATGCGGCGTTGTAAGGGGGTCCTTAAGGGCAAATTTGTATCAATTTTATATCGCTTGCCGTATCTTAACATAAGTATTTAAAATTCGACATATTATCAACATCAAGTGGATTAAAATGGGAAATAAGAAAAATAAGGCTAAGCAAGGTGTTAGAGTGTTCTCAAAAAGTGAAAAATGTAGTTAGAAATCTGTTTCTCGCGGAAGTTGGTTTACGAATGCTAAAGATACCGAACTGCATAAATCTATATCCAGCAAAAAACTTGACCATAGTGACGTGACATATTGTGAAAATGGAAACTTTATGGTGGAAAATTACGTAATAAATATATAACTGCAACAATTATTTGATGTGCAAGAAACGTGTGTATTCATTAAAGGTATATTAATGGTCAATATTATCATTTTATCGTATATCTTACATTCACGAAATTTCACTGTAAATCATAAGTTCAATGATTATAAAAATGTTTGACAATATTTTTTCTGTATATTTTCTTCTAATAAACTCGATGCAAACCCATATGATTCTACTTATTTTCAAACAAGCCACCATTTTCAAACCGCTCGGAAGAGATCGGTTACGTTCGGAATTCATCTCATTTGCATACGGAGACTACCTGTCGATCAAAAACGTTGCGAATTCACGGTTGGTTTTCACACGAATTTCTTCCTTCAAAGTTTTCCAACGACTTGCTTCGCTGCCTAAGTATATTCTTGTTTGAGCAATACCCTTGTCTCTTTCTAATTTCCTCCTTTTTCTTTCAGAATCGGACATTTTCTTTCTTGTTCTTTTGATTCCTCCCGCTTGATCCGCCATTGTTTTGATTTTCCTTATATGGAGAGACGCTAATCACGTGACTATTTCTGAATATTTACGGAAACAATCGGAATGCTTCGCGGCAAATATAAATCTTATTTGACTAACCTAGTCAAATAAGAAAAACGATTTTTCGATATGCAATTAAATGCACAAAATTATGATTTCAAGTTGCAGAAATTGGTGAATACTCATATTATTATGTAAGGAATAGTGTTATAAAGCTTTTTTGGAAAAACAAAAAAATCATTTTGACCATTAATATATCTTTAACACCTTGGTCGATTGGGCTACTAGCATCTAATGTACTTTTAATATAAAAAATATCATGAAATAACTGATCCGGAACGGTGGTCTTATTGAAGTGTGATATCGATATCATACTTTAATGCCTGGCTAATTATGCTATCAATATCAATATTATATATCATCTAAAATGATGGGCGGTTTCACTAATTGATCCGCTAACGATAAACGAATTTGATTGGTTATCAAATTTTAATAGGCTGTATTAATTTATAGAATAATTGTTGATTACACGAGGTGATAATGATCTGACACTTTTATTGTTAATTTCTTGCTTATAAAAAAACGCAGTGGGTGCTATTTTTGAACAAAGATTGCCGCCTTATTTGAAGATGGATTTCAAAGCGGTTTTCGGTATTTTGTAGCGGAAATGCTTATCTAGGGAAACCGTGTCACAGAATTTTGATATTTATTTTCGTTTTTTATCTATGACGTAATTGTCAGCGGGGTTCAGGCTACAGAATTTCTTTGAACTCAAATATCTATTGAATGGAGGACATTATCAAAAATCTGAGACACGGTTCCCTGCATGATACCACGATTGTTATTTTAAGGCTAATTGTTGTAATATATCCTTAGTGATCTTTATTAAAAAATTATTCAAAAATATGAAAATTACGCGCGATATTGGTTTATAGAAGACAGACCAAGTACAATATTTGTTTCAAATCACTTGCAATAGACTCTGTATATTGGGTTTATTAATGCATACAATTATGGTTGACTTTTTAAAATTATAAATTAGTAAAACTTGATATCACCATATAGCCACTCATGCTACTTTAAACACTGATAATGAAGCAAAAGACAAAAAATGTTCACCTCCTGTCCAAAAAGTGTAAAATCTCCATTCCAACTGACCTGATACTATCATTTTAGCATTACTACAGCCATGATTTTCATTCTTTTTATTCTCATCAGACTTATACATGAAAATTTATTATCTCAGAAAATAATTCGTATAATTTACAGATGTAATTTACCTCGATAGCTGGTGATGCCACATAACTTCTGTCTGCAAAGAATGCCTGAAAAGGATTGTTTAACAATATCATGGACTAGTCTGCCTGCATTAGGTTAAATGCCGTTTATCACAACAGTATTTTAGAGTACTAAATATAGCAGGGATAAATTTATGTCTCTGTGAGAGTTTCATTGAAAATATTACACAAATAATCTGCATTTTACAAAGAGACAATGACAGTCAGAGAAGTAAGATAGGCCTGTAGGTTAAGACTACAATTCCCAGTTAAGAACATTGATTTTCCTTCCATAGTTTATTATGGACAGTAACAAGTAGTGGCGAGAAAAAGAACAGGTCAGTATTTGCTTGCTTTACATGGTCCACCGTATATATCATTATTATAAGACACTGCCTAATTTCAAACACTTTCTTTGTGAGTTTTTTACACATTACCAAAAGTTTGTATGATGCCATCAATTTATATGCAAAATACTTCTGTCTATGACAATGGCATGGACAATTTTCAACCACACACTATGGCCCATAAAAGATCATTCATAAATTTTTTTTCATCAAACAATTTTTCACATTAATCAATACATGTATTACTTTTTCAAACCCTGACAATGCATTTTATATATTTACATGCAAGACACAAATTTGAGAAATATTTTCTTTGAGGACGCCAGCTGTCTACTGCCCCATAAACCGGTACAATATATTAATGTCTGCTACAAACTGTTCATTGTTCTGTAGCATTCGATTTTTTGAGAGGATTTCAAACCAAGTATTTGTACTATGATTTCTGTCTCAGACACATATTGCTAAAAATACATGATAATTACGAGGTTCTACATCTTGTACAGCTCATATGAAGGTTAAGGAATACCCATCAGAATTTCTGCAAAACAACATCATGTGACCACAGTTGACTCTTAGAAATTGGGTGGGGTAAAAGATTGGTCCTGAAACCATTAACCTGTGGCCAGCACCATCATTCAGCCAAAATAAACATAAAATATGTTGTCATTTGTCTTGTTACTTAAATTAACTAGTTTTCATAGCTTAACTTGTTTTGGACTGGAATTACAGAAATGTAATCTTGTAACTTGGAAAATGTATGAATCAAGGTCAGTTATTTTCAGCTTCCCTGATAATTAACATTTTCAGGGCCATTGTGAGAGTTCAAATAAGAGTTTTAAGTGATAAATTTCAATAAAAAATCATGGAAATATTATCAATGAGAATTAGAATTAGGTTTTGCCATAAATCTTCAAATATAGGACATTGTCTAGTAGACTGTCAGTCTGGTCTAGTAAAAACCATATGTAACTGGTCCGACTGTTCAATTTAAAAAATCAATCAATTTCTAATTGCCCTTCCATTCATGTATGATATGACACTCAGCAGTTTTTTCGTATTGTTTACATGTTTCTGTCAACAAAACGAACCTTGCTAGAGTATGGACCTCTTCAAAATTAAGTTATACATTATCTTTGTATTTTATTAAATATTATATAAATAATATGTGTAGGTATACCCACAATAGACAATTGGTAAGGGGCCTTAGCCTTTCATTTTGGGAAATTGAAACTTTTTTTGCGGCCCAATTGGGAAAAGGTAAACTGACTTGAAAATAAAAATATTTAAACCATGGCCAAAAATTTCAAGATATATACACATTTTTTAATACTGCTGTGGTACACCCATGGGAGCCTGAGTTCATACTTAAACAGACCTGCTTTACAGCCATTGTATGATTTAAAAGTATCAGTGCATGATGAATGCATTATGACAGAGAGAGACTTAGATGTATGGGGTAATGTTGGCTTTGGCCAAGTTGTACTTGTCACACATGGTGAGACAGACTGAGACACCAACATATTAGGGGGCGCTTACGACACTGGGAGACTGACCTGATGATGAGGTACTGCGCTTTAAGTTGTGAGTACAACTCCAAATGTGAAAAGGCTGTGCAGGCTTTTATCATCTGCAGTCTTCCTAAGATTTTCAGTAATACTTTCTACTTCAGACATTTTTTTGTTCATAGTCTACTTGTTTTTTTTTTCTTCAAAAAAAAGTTTAAAACAATTGAGTAAGAATATGTTCTGCAGCGTTAAAATTCAGTTAAGAAAGTGTTTTTATAAAAAATAATTATATAACATTTCAAATGATTCAATAGAAAATGATAAGGAAATGATGACTACATCAAGTCTTAATGCAGTCGGCTAAAACCTGGTATTGGTGCTGATCAGGTTTTTTTTATGTTATATCGGTGGCACAGAAAAAAAATACATGATAGGAACTATATTTGAAAATTACATAGCTTGGCAGTTACCCATCTTACTTTCCTGAAAATTTCAAAGTTAGTATTACCCATTCTTGAGATATGCATTGAAACATCCTCCCAAAATGGCCATTTTAAGCGTTATACAGTCTTAAAATGATCTGAATTTCAAGGAGAATTGGTGCATACATTGGTACAGTTTTATTCTGACTTCTGTTCTGCAAGTTTTGTTGCTTGAATTATTAAAATCGGTAAAATATTACTTATTTTACAACTGAAATGCTATCGGCTGTGATTTTGTTTTAACACAAAAAATCCAACATATGCTCATTTTTATACTCAAATAATTAGTACAAAATAAGGGCTATTTAAACTTAAATTGACATTAATCAATGTTATTAATTATGGTCAGTAAAAAATCATTTATGGTTCAGGGTTAGTCCTAGTTTTAGCATGAATGATTGTTCTTCTGTAAACATTGAGAAGAAAAATTTCATAGTGTCTGTAACCATGAAAAGTTTATGTTGCAATAAGTTCATTGTTTCTTGTTTCATAAGTGTTAATCTTTCATTAGCTAATGTGTATCCATGGATTATCTAAGTTGGCCAAAATTTGTATTGCTATGAATTAACATTTCAGAAAATTTCTACATAGAAAAAGTTACAGACACTACACGAACGGGTATAAAATGAAAGAAAAAGTCACTGTTGCTTTTGAACCTAAAATTTTATTTTACTCTAGAGAAATACCTATTTTTTATGGTGTAATGTTGCATCATACATTGAACTACTGAGTAAAGTGCAAAAAAGTGATGTAAGAACTCTTATTATGAAATATTACATCAGACTTGTGGTATTGCGTTTATGAACAATTCAAGACAAAACAAGGTAACCCGGATTTCTTACCCTAGAAGAATTGTCCTATCTAATTTCTATGATTTTTACCATGGAACAACCCTACGGCATGGAAAGAAGACGAAAACAGACCTCCAGTAATGACCCAGGTATGATTCTGTAGTTCAGAAATATCTGCACTGTATTTTGTAGTGTCTGTAACCAAAATCTCCATATTGTTCGTGAAAGGTATTTTCCCCTGTAGATGTATGAAATGAAAAGAAATGATGTTCCCTTCTACATTTTGGATGTATAAGGCATACAACTGAAACATTTTTGGCGCGACAATTTTAGTTTTAATGTAGATACATGCGTTTCTATTATAGGTTTTTAAACAACTGGCAAGATGTTCAAAAATATCTTTAATTGTACAATGGAAAAATATTTTTTTAACAATAACTAGCATGGAATAGTAAATTAAAACATAAACAATCTAAGAATTCAAAAAGATGTAACACAAATAGGACTATTTGTTCTAATAGTCAAATGGTTACAGACACTACGAGGCATATGCATTAGACTGATGGTTGTTTATGATACACCAAATGTGCACAATCATTTTAAAAGCTATAGTATTGACCAAAAATAATGGTAGTTCAAAGTGATTTCTGTTTCTATCAGATACTTTGCTTTTTAGAGATAGCTAATTTTAGTTTGTTTGAACATGAATTCATCATTGCAGACACATGAGCAGTATGCTTTCAACTCTCCTAATTCGCATTCATACACAAATAAGAATGAAGAGATCACAATAAAGTTGTTTCTATTTTCAGAAAGGCAAAATAAAGATGAGCAGAAGGTAAAAATCGATAGACGAGAGAAGAATCGACTTAAAGTACAAGTATGGAGGAAAAAGCAGTGAGAGAACAAAGAAAATAAGAGCAGCTGAAAAAGGTAGACAGGGAAAGAAGAAAGGAAGCAAGATTACAAAGAAGGCAGCAATCACTGTCAGACCCAAAAATTCGACAAGAACTGAAAAAGAAAAAGCGCGACGAAATGAAAAAGTACCGTCAGAAAAAGAAAGAAAAAGCAGGCCTTTCATTACCAGTTCCCAAAATTGATGAAATAAACAAGGAAAAAAAGAAGAAAGCTGTGAAAAGAACCCAGGCATGGAGATTGCGTATCAAGATGAAGGAAAGTATACAACCAGAATCAAGTAGTTTGAAAAATGATGTACAGAAAAATACTGAGTCGCCTGAAAAATCGCCGAAAGTGTTACCTAAAGCAACTTTGCATAGACAATTAAAAAAGGTTAAAAGAGAGTTACCTAAGACACCAAGGAGTAAAGCTATCATCATCAGTAAACTCATTGAATCTCCTTCAACATCTTAAGTTCTCAATAAGAAGAAAATAATTATGACACCAGATTGCAGAAAAAAACTTGAAATGACAGATTCAATTTTGCAATCTGTAACAGAGAGCATTTCATTAATGAAAACCAGAAAACATGGTGAAAAGAAACATGCATATAACACTATCTGTGACTCAGTATAAAAGAAATATAAAAGGTACAGATTAAACAGGTAGTTCAATGTATCAGTTAAAGCACGAAGATCCAGGTCTACATGGTGGGAAAAGAAACAAAGAAAAAGAAGAAGGGATGCACTTGACTCTTGCATAAAGGATTCTGTGAAGAGTTTTTTTCTGAGCCCAGAAATCAGTAGAGAGGTGCCAAACAAACATGAAACTGTCAAAGTAAGAAAAGAAGGCCAGAAAGTAATACTCCACAAACATGTTATGACCATGACACTAGAAGAGGCCTACAAAAAGTACAAGTCAAGAAATCCTGCTCATAAGATAGGACTAACTTCATTTTCAAAACTGAAACCAGTAAATGTTAAGAAAGTGTCCGAAACAAGCAGATCATGCTTATGTCAAGAATGCTGCTATGTGGCTCTGAAAATAAAGGCATTAACAAACCTGAACAAGAGGGCCATGGTGGCCCTGCATCGCTCACCATTATAAATATCAATTAACTTGTTACTAAAAACGTAATAAAGGTACACTTGCGGGCTAATGATGGGGAACAATAATAAACTTGATAAAGGACCATCAAAGGATACTACAAAAGAATATTCGTGATGACTGAAGGATGCCACAGACCAAATTTGGTGATGATCCAACCACTGGTTCATGAAAAGAAGTCATTTTAAGGCATTTCTATGCGTAGCTCTAGCGGCCCCTAATTGGGGCCAACCATTTTTATTTGAGCAAATCTGATAGAACACTATCTAAAGATGCTAAAAACCAAGTTTGATAATAATCCATCCATAGAAACATGAGAAAAGGTCAATTTAAGGCATTTCTATTTCCAGCTCTAGCGTCCCCTAAAAGGGGCCAACCATACTTTTTTGAGCAAACTTGTGAAAGGACTATTTAAGGATGCTACAGACCAAGTTTGGTGATGATCCATCCATTGGTTCATGAAAAGAAGATGATTAAAGGTTTTTCTATTTTTAGCTCTAGTGGCCACTAAAAGGGGCCGACCAATTTTTTTTTAGCAAATCTGATTAAAGTCCATATAAGGATGCAACAGACCAAGTTTGGTGATGATCCATCCATTGGTTCATGAGAAGAAGATGATTAAAGGTTTTTCTATTTTTAGCTCTAGTGACCCCTAAAAGCGGTCGACCGGAACAATATGAGCAAATTGCATTTAGAACATCAAAAGGCTTCTGCACAAGAAATTTGAAGTAAATCCGACCAGTAGTTTCTGAGGAGAAGACCATTGTTGACGCCAGACGACGGACGCCAGAGCATCCACCTACCCATCCTAACAGCTCATCCTGAACCTTTGGTTCTGGTGAGCTAAAAAGGGAGTAAAAGAAAAGGAAAATGTGGATGACATTTCAGTGGACAAGAAAAACTTGTGTGATGCTACATTTTGTAAGTATGAGACGAGTCCAGAAGTAAAATGTTTAAGAAGAGAATGCCAACAATGTGGAGTAAAATGTCTACGAAGTTACCTTAAACCATTGGTTGATCAATGTAGTGATGGAATGGTGTCTTGGCATCAGTGAGAAAGTGTAGAAATTGCAAAAGATGACATAGTCAAACGCTGTGTCTCCTGTGTGCCCAAAGAAGCTGACATTGAAACATTTATTACATGTTTAGAGTATGATACGCATGAATATCCAGAGCACATCTTCAGAGCCACATGGCAACAACAGCAGATGAGAATTTGTGTAGACAAAATCGGTGAGGGTTCTTTTGCTATGGTCATGGACTTTAGTGAGAACTATGGATGTGTCTTTCAAAGTGAAGTACAATCAGGATTCTTTGACAGGAACCAAGTAACAATACATCCCATGATGTGTTACTACACGGAAAAGCAGGAAGATAAAGAATTAAAAGTGAAACATGCCATCATTGGCATAAGCGAAGATACCAAGCATGATGCTGACTTAGCAATTACTTATGAAAACAAGGCCATAGAACTTCTTGAGAAGAAGGGAGTGAAAATAAATAATATTCATGAATGGACAGATGGATGTGCGGCGCAATATAAGGGGAAGAAAGCCTTTGCGGACATTAGTCTGAGGAAAAACCCAACAGTAACACGGAACTATTTTAAAACATCTCATGGGAAGAATGTGTGTGATGGGCTTGGTGCAACTGTGAAAAATGCCTGCTACAGAGCTGTAGTCAGCAACAGAAAAGTGATTGGTTGTGCTAATGATATGTTTGACTTCTGTACACAGAAACTGACAATGGGCAATACAGATATAGAAGCAAGCACAGTTTCAAGAAGGGAGTTCATCCTTGTTACAGGAGCAAAAAGAAATTGAGATGAAACAAATGTTCAGACACGTGTGGGTACAAGAAAATTACATGCTGTAAAGTCTGTAGGAAACGATTATGAACTGAGCACTAGAATTGACAATGTAATCATTCATCCATCCGCAACAAAACACTCTCATTATTAACATATGCTTCTGGCTTCTATTTAATACCACAGGGGGCTAGCACGTTGAAGGGATGGAGTATAATGATGTATTAGGCCTAAAATGGCCACATTGACCAAAAACATGTATATCATATATATACATATACAGGTAATATAACGATTCGCCCCTTTTTCAATTTGCCCCATCACGACTCGCCCCCTTTTTATAACGATTCGCCCCACTTGAATAACGATTCGCCCCACATTTTCCAAAACATTTATTACATTACAAACAATGTTTAGAAATCAATAATTCACGAATAAAAATGCGTAATATGAATTATTATGACAAATATGATATATATTGATGAATTTCCGTTATGTTTTGTTTGTTTCCGATTTTCATGTATTCATGAATGATATTTTCATGGGCGCTATATTTGCATGTTATATTCTGTATAAGACGTTGTCGTGATTAATTATGTAATGATAAATTAGTGGATATTTTCATTGGAACAAACCCAGATTTAGACGAAAACACAATGAATGTTTAAATATGTATAAATCAAGTGCTGTGTAAGAAATACCGTCCAAACGAACTTCAATAAGCAAAGTAAAGTTTTATGCGAATACAATGTCCGCCATGATATATTTGATTGACTTATAACGCAGCCTAGAAGTTGAAATAATGTTACCAATATATTGGATTACAAGATTAGTTTTTTCCAGCAGTACAAATTTACAGATACACCATTATAATATGGCTTTTGTCTGTGTATCTGTCAGTCTGTCGGCTTAAAAAATATTTAATTCAATCATCGCCTCATTTAGAATTATACCAGTCGTTACGTAAGTTGAGAAGGTGCGAATGTTCCGGTGTTAATGGGATTAATGTGGATGGACATCATTAAGTATCTCTATTCAGTCTTTTTTATGACTTTGAGTAGATAAATGAGTAGTTCCTATGTTTGGTTTCGTTCACATAATCCATGTGTTTGTTATCAATTATAATTAATAATTCCTTTTATTTCATTGTATTAATGTAAAAACAAAGTGGATAAATTAATCATTTTTATTTCACTGAACATGTAACTATAAAGTGATAGCATAAACAAATAAATATACAGAAGTTACCAATATCATTTATCCACAAAATTAATTTAAGTAAAACACAATCCTTAACACTGTACACAATTAACCACTTTGCACTGATGTCATTAGCATATTCCAAACACAAATGTTCATACAGGGCCATACAATGAGGCACAGGAGTCCAATAACTGGCCCGTTGTTATTACCCTCTTGTTGTTTTTTTCCCACAGCGAGAAAAGTTTTCCCTGCACTTTCTGTGTTTGTTTTGTCTGGTGCCTTTTGAGTTTTTTTTCTTTCACTAACTTTGTTTGTAGTGTGATATTTCTTGCTTCATCGAAGAGCAACGAAACCATTAGATAAAATGGTAGATTTCCTTTTTTTGCGTATCTATTCAATCGGTTGTGCCACCCCTCACAATCATTATTTGTACGTCTTATACAGAATATAACATGCAAATATAGCGCACATGAAAATATCATTCATGAATACATGAAAATCAGAAACAAACAAAACATAACAGAAATTCATCAATATATATCATATTTGTCATAATAATTCATATTACACATTTTTATTTGTGAATTATTGATTTCTAAACATTGTTTGTAATGTAATAAATGTTTTGGAAAATGTGGGGCGAATCGTTATTCAAGTGGGGCGAATCGTTATAAAAAGGGGGCGAGTCGTGATGGGGCAAATTGAAAAAGGGGCGAATCGTTATATTACCGTAAGCATGCATTGTCATTACTGTACCTGTTGCTTTAAGGTGTATTTAGTATGGTAATTCTGATCAATTTGGTGTTGCGAGGTCGCGTTCGACTAAACGAAACTGACGATTTTTCGAAGGAAAAAGTTGAAATACCTGCTTCATCGTTTTGAATTGGACCAAATGTTTATTGGTTATGTGTAGTATAATGTATTAGCTATCTGTAGACACCAATTATCTGAAATTTGAGCAATTTCTTGAAAAGTTACGTAGTGTTAAACAAACTTGGTACATAAGCTGTCATTTCGGAAGTTGTAACCCTTGTATATGTATATATGTAATATAAGTGTTTTTGACCATGTGGCCATTTTAAGCCTAACATATCATTATACACCATCCCTTCAACGTGCTAACTCCCTGTGTTTAATACTACTAGATCACTTAATACATACATATAAAGGAATAAGATACCAAGTTATTCAGTTTTAGTTCTTTTTCTATCTATATTGCAACATTAAATTGAATATAATTGATAACTTGACATACATTACCAACGTGAAAGAATACGATTTTTGAATGCCAAATTTCAGCTGAAAAAGAAGTTCCAAAACAATCTATTTCTGCAATATATCAGAATGAAAATATTCAGTTATAGCTCTTTTCCTAACTTGAAATGCACATTTCCATGCATCATATGTGTGATAAATAATATACTGTCAGGTATCATGTGTTTGGGGGTGCTTTCCTGATATTCGGAGTTCTCCGTTTTTTCAAAACATTCTGTCACTGAAAGCTTAAAGTCACAGTGAAAATACAAAGGTAATTCTATAAAGGGCTTTGAATTAACATCACCATCATTAACAACACTATCAACAACAACATCATCATCAACCCTGACATCATCATCATCAACAACACTATTAACAACAACACTATCATCAACTACAACAACATCATCATCATCATAAACAACACTTTCAACAACAACATAGTCATCATCAACAACATTCAGGTTTATATTTTAATAGTAAAAAGCCTAGTTTATTACTACTTGTCTATTTTTTTCCAGAACCATGATCTTTTTTGTGACTATTGACTTAATTCCTGTAATTGATTTCATGGAATAATTGAATGCAATAAACTACATGTAATTGTGATTTGTTTATTCATATTGTTAATGTGATAATTCTAAATAAATATACCTGTAACAGATCTGAGTTTCTTTTAGTTACTTTTGCAGCTAGGGCCTGCATATAATTATGTCCCAGCTGACAGGAAGTTTCCCACCGAGTCGGTGTATCATGCTTATCTTAACAACATACTAACATCATCGTACTGTATCGCTATTAAGGAAATATCAAGGAAGTATCAAGGAAATAAGAACTCTTACCTATAATCATGACTTTGGTGGTATAGATAAATCATAACTTAGAACTTTTATTTACAAATCGGTAAATACTTGCCTATGGTACACAAAACAGACCATAAGCAGTACAAACATGACAAAATTATAAAAACATACGTACACATATGACACAAAATCATTAATACATCTGTACAATACATTCAGTGGTTGGAAATAAATTGAAACGTGAAATTAGGAAGAGAGATATTTGTTTGGTGAAAATGCCTCTTTTAGGAATAAAGCTTAATTTATAAATATTTTTTATTGATATTTTATTTTTATTTATTTTATTATGTGAGTTATTATGAATGCATGAATCCATAAGTATGTTTCCAGACCTGACAATGGGGACATGGATCTTTTTATTTTTCAGGATGTTTTTGTTCTTTTCCTTAGGAAAGTAATATATTTCTAAAAAGTAACAAAGAACATAATGTTTTCTTTCTTTCTATCTTCCTACCTACCTACCTACCTACCTATCACTATCGATCTATCAATCTATCACTATTGTGTGGTATGTTTTTCATTATGGTTATATATGCACTACAGTACAATTAAATTTAAAAAAAATATGCTCTAATAACAATAAAATAAAAAATAAATGTATGATAGGATGAACAGGCAATTGGGCGAAACATAGACTCTTCACAATTAAGATTTGTTGTCCTTCTGCGTGTTGGGTAGAAAATAGATCCACAATAGAAGCTTTCAAAATCAGTTTATGGATGACTTTTAGATACTGTTTATCATTTATACATTTTTTGATGATGCTGAACCCGAAAATAACATTAGTTTTTGATGTACATATATTGTATTTGTGTAGGTCTTCCGTTGGTCTTCAATTTCGTGTAGGTCTTCAATTAGGCAGGCCACAATAGACTAAAATATGCAGTTCTTTGTTGGACTTTAAGGGTCAGGGCCAATAAAAAAATCTCTCGCCGTCACAAACACTTGAAACAGTCTAATTTGTTGGACTAGTTTACATCAAGTTTTTTCTTTCCCTTTTTCAAAGATACGGTGTTGTCTTTCCCCAAATTTATTTAAAAGACCCCATTCCCTACCTTTTTCGTTACGATTTCTTCGTTCCCCACCCACACCAACATACAGCACAATGTCAACAAGTATGAAACAAAGACGTGGAGACAAAAATAAATAAATTTAATTATCCTTAAAGCACAAGTCGATTGACAAATGTCTTATGCAAATACCTGCGGCAGTAATCTCGGGGACAATACTTTCTTCAGTAGCAAAGAACGCTGTATGGAGGCAGCCATGTTTGACCTTGACCTTCTAAGCGTGTAATCAAAGAACATCCGAATGTTGGAGCTATCTGTCATGTTGATGATTAGAAAAATCTTTCATGCGATCAATGTAAAGTTTGTCACGCTTGGGATTTATAATTTATGGAATAGGGAGGATTTTGTTACACTTTTCAGAAATACGTATTTACAAGTCTTTGTTCTAAAGTTGTCAAATTAGAATTCACTGCCAATGAGTGAACACTGTTCACAATAAAGTCTTTGAGTTAGACTTTGTTATGGAATATCAACAATGTGTTTACTTTATAATTCATAAATAACATTAATAAAATATCACTTTTTGATGACTTTGTTTCTTTGGCTTTTATCTCTTTAACTTAATGTCTTGAAGTGTTGCTCTGTTCTAAATAATAAAAAAATCAATAAAAGTAGATCAAGATGAGGAAATTTTTATGTGTTACGAGAAAAGTTTCTGACTGTTCCTTTAATAAACTCCATTCAAGGTTTTGCTTGAAAATTTTTCTTAGTGCAGTTATTTGACCGTAAATGCAGAATTTAATATTTCATGGCCCCTCCTTAAGTTCCTATACAAGTACATTGACTAGATGTGTTAAATAATACACTAGCTAGGTAAGTTGTTAGGTGAAGGAGATTTGCAAGCAAAATATGAAAGTATTTTACATAGTCATGCAATGGATTTCTGGACATTACATTGGGTTCTATGTACTTTTAATATAACTGACGGAAAGGATGACTATTCCCATTGACTCAGGGACTGTGTTCAGAGACTTTGCATTTATATAACAAAATATCACCTATTAGAGGTGTACAATATATATTCTGCAACATACATGGTTATCGCGATATTTTCACAGATGATATTATATCATGATGTGATGGCGGTATTTTGCAATATTTTACATTTCAACTACAAAATTTCAATAGAGGTAAACTGGTATTTTTTATTAGTTTTAATTTGTTGTTGTTTTTTTTTGTTGTTGCTGAAGAATGGAGTTGAAGATTGCTGTGGAAAGATAAGTTAAATGAAAGGTAGTCTTGCATTTGGTGAAAAAATAAGAACTTAAGATGTGACTGATTTGTATAAAAGTGTTTATGTTTTATGTCTGTTATTGTAATAATTTAAAAACATACTAATATATAAAGGTAATTGGATATATAGCAGAATAAAGTAAGATTCTTGATAAAAAAAACATGTGCATCCAATGTCCGTAAGAGGTTAGTGTTTTTCATCATATTGTTTGTTTGATAGCTTTCAATATTTTACCGAAATGTACAGAGTTGCTCAATAAAAGTTCAAGTTGAAATAACTTTATTTTATTGATTACATCAATGAAATATCAAAAAAAAAATTTCGTTGACTCAGTCTTCCTGTAATAATTTACTGGCAATTTAAATATACTGTTGTTTTATAACTTGTGTTTAATTGTATTTGAAACCTAACTGACTCTGGAATATATAAATTTTATTAAACTTGTATAAATGGTATGTCATAACATTTACAGGGTAACGATCACTGACAGATTGGTTTTTTATTGTGTGCGTTTTATTGAAAGGTGCATGAAGTATCTTTTTCAAATATGCATGCAAAAACTGAGTTCTTATATATTTCAGATATGACGTCATTGTTTTTGTGCATGGTCTTCGGATGACAATAAATATTCTTTCTCACAAAACATTGACTAAGAATTAATTAGTAGAATATCATAAATAATTACAATAAAACTGCTAATAATGTGTAACACATTACAACAAAGTCGAACAAACAAATTTTTTATATTCTTTATTTACACTTTATTGAAAAACAGCATTTATAGTGATTTATTTCGTCCATTGTTTTAATTAGTTATTTCCAAATGAAACCAAATTATGCCACTTTATAGTGGTAATAAATTCACTCGGGTACTCTACAATGTAGAGTCCTGATTTACTTCAAAGCATTTTTGGTGAGACAATATTTTGGACTTATATGATCATAGCACATAACACAATCTAGCAGACATGTGCATTATAGTTGGTTAACGTTTTATATAATAGTCACTAAGACAGTACTGCATACCATATTAACGGACTGCTGGCAAAATGTGTCTGGTTCCCAGTTTCATATCACATCAATGATAATAGCTGAAAGCTAACAAAAAGGTGAGATGTAATATGTCTGTGTTTGAAAGTCAGAAAAAAACAATGCTTATGAATTTGGATATCATGTTGTATGTTTATGGAATATTGACTTATATCAAAATGTCATTTTAACTGCAATTAGTTTTTGTTTTCTTACTTAAATAATTGTGTTAAATCAAGGCCAATCATGATATGTGCAGCTTACATATTTGAAATAATTTGTTTAGATTAAATATGATGAAAATTTATACTGAGTTAGATTGTTAAATTTTATGCCATTACTTAATTACATAACAGTACATCATTTAGACTAATAAGAGTATAGATTGTTATATAATAATTTAGGAAGATTTAGATAATTATCTATCTTTCATCATCTGACATTTGATAAAATTTAAGGAATGGATATTTAATTGTTGTCAGTGATAGTTGACATTTATGCAATGATCATCATGATCATCAGTAAGCTTCACTATTCTTTCTGATCATTTACAGATGTGAACAACATTGGTTTTAGATGAAACATGGAATATCATGGGATGTTAAACAATCGTTTGCTCAGTGCTATGAGGAAGAGGGATATTGAGACAGTTTTAAAATTGCTATTGATTCCAATCTTGGATATAAATTATTCATCAAAGAAGAAAATAACACCTTTGATTTTAGCATCAAAATTAGGTAAGTATACATGTATTGTATGTATTAAGTACCACACATAAGTATATGTATTTATTGTGTTTGTAATAACTACCATCAGTAACATGTATTTTTTCTTCAATTGGTATCAACTTATTATGACAATACTAAATGTTATTGTATAGTATAAAGAAATATGTATATAATATTTTGCATCTACCACCTGTATAACTGTAGGATGTGTACCATTGATAAGTTCATCATTATCTATTGGTTTACAGGTCTGTTGTCTGTTTGTGAGAAATTGCTGGCATTAAGAGTGGATTTGTCATGTTCTGATTTGGATGGTTAAACAGCATTACATCATTCCTGTTGCAATGGTCACACCAGTATTGTTAAGTTACTGATTGCTGCGTGTAGTAATATACATACAGTAAGTAATAACAGTATGGATCTTTACCCATTTGTTTCTGTTGACTTCTTAGATATTTCTAGATGTCATAAGTGCTGAATCCTGTGATATGCATGTACTATTAAAACTCAGTAAAATTCTTTTACTAAGAAAAAGGAAGACTGCAGATAGGAATTACTGTGAAGAAACATAATTAGCATTTTAATATGTCTTAGAAGACTCAGCTGTGACAAAGTGTAGTCTCGTCATGAATGAGATTGTATTTTGAATTAGCCAATCAAAGGGTTGAGAATCGTGACTGATCACTAAACTTAGGATTTTAACTTTATATGCATACCTGTGAACTTAGGTGATTTTCTCTTTCAGAAAAATGACATTCATTCTGATTACACATCAATCAGCTATGTATGCTCTTAATTTATGTATCTTATAAAATCATATGATATTATATATTTCAAGGTAAATCAAGAAAGCGATCAAGCCATTACTAGCGGTAGTGTGGAGACAGTTGAAGCTTTAGTAAATGCTGGAAGTGATGTTAATAGACCGAACCACACGGCTGGCAGCACCCCTCTAGATCTCACTGTATTACATGATAGAGCTGAAATTGTTGATTTATTGTTACAAAGTGGGGCTAATGTTCATAGGTAAAACTTTATGAATATTTTACTGATGAAAGCATGTTGTAGAGATAATGAAATCGTGCGGTTCAGTATAAGTGTCCGTACTGTGCCAATACTTGGGGCCTCCATGGTTGAGTAGTTGTTGCCTCTGACTTGTAATCACTGTGAGTTCGACTTCCAACTGTTACCAAAATTTCACATGTGAGGAAGCTGTCCAGCTAGCTTATGGAAGGTCGGTGGTTCTACCTAGCTGCGAGTCTAATCTTCCTCCACCGTGAAAACTGGAAAGTCGCAAATGACCCAGGCTGTTGGTGCAACGTTAAACTCTAGTGACAAAAATGTCACTCGCTTTGAATAAGAAATAAGTGACCTTTGAACCATCAATCTCGGATTCATTACTCGGTTTTGACCTAGATAACTGATCTCACTGTACTTTTGCAAAAGAAATGTAAGGAATCATAATTATTATTTATAAATGTCGATTTACAACCTGTTCTTAGATTTCAATGAACTGATAATAATATCAGCAGAAACAAGATAGAGTTTCTCTGTATGGCGTCTGTAATATTTCTGGTTTTGAAATATTGACTGAGGTTGTACACTGTACACAGTATTATGTTTGGCAATATTACATTTAAAAAATCTTTTTTTTCAGGAGGTCTATTGCTAAAGAAACAGCCTTACACTTTGCTGTACAAGTGGGATCAACAGACATTGTCAAACTTTTGCTTAGTGCTAGCGCAAATATAAATTACGTCCTAACCTGCGAGACAAAATTGCACAGCTCCAGTTACCCAAAGTATTAAAGCAGTGGATTATGAAGGATTTTATGACAGTCAGTCTTGATTGGGTAAATTTTCTGCAAAGATTTGGACTTTAAATTCATTGCAACATGATATGAAGTGAGTTTGCCATTACGAGAGTTGTCTGTACTATACGATACTTTCAGAGTTGACATACATGAGAATGGTGTTGACATTCTCTGAATTTTGAAGAACTTGCAACATTTTTTTAGCATTTATTGAAAAGTTGTTTGTTTATTTTCATCATTTCTCTTCAAGCTAGTCATTGTTAATCATATTTTATTATTTTAAAACCAGACTGAATTTTTTTAGTCAGTGATGGGATCACCTTGATATGTTCATTGATGTTTTGTCTTTTACAAGTATTGCCATATTTGAAGTGTTGTGGTTGTTGTCTTATGTTGTTATTTTTCTGTCTAACCAGGCTGACCTTGATTAATGTTAATACATTCTACTAATAACAGGTGTTGATTTTTTTGGTTTTCTGAAGCATAGTTTTGTCTGAAGCTGAATAAACCATGTGTTGTATTAACACCCAATTCAGATTTGAGATATTGTGTTGTATTAACACCCAATTAAGATTTGGGATATTGTGTTGTATTAACACCCAATTAAGATTTGAGATATTGTGTTGTATTAACACCCAATTAAGATTTGAGATATTATGATGTATTAACACCCAATCAAGATTTGAGATATTATGATGTATTAACACCAAATTAAGATTTGAGAAATTGTGTTGATGTTGTAATGAAAGCATCTAGTTATATCAATCCTGTTTTAAGAGACTTTTATTCCTTTTGTATTTAAAACCAACATTTTTTTACCAATAATTGCCTGGTGTATGAATATTAAGAAACAGGGTATAAGAATTATTCTTTTATACTTTGTATACTAATATTAACCAGGAACAATATGTATTACTTAGAAGCCAGTTCATCTTATGTGAGTCCTGTTGAGAATGATCTTGTAAAGTCAGGGTATGATTATATGATTATGTACACCTGTATATATTTATTTATTGCATATTGTATGTTTACTGCAAGATATGTGTCATTACTTCACAGACAGTATATGTAGAAACAACTTTGAAGCCCCATTTTTGTCAGAGGTTTGATTTAGTTACCCAATAATTATCTGAAGTTTTGAATTTGGATTTTTTGGACTACAATACAACTAACAATACCCTGACTTTAAGCCCCTTTTTAGGGGTTGTTTATTGCAATATCAAGCTTCTGTTGTTATTTTTGTACTTATATTATGGTATACATAGTGCTATACCCTATATTATAATGTTAATCACTCTGAGGCTCCGTATGTTATGTTCTTATAACTATAAATGTTGTATGATGGATACATCATTTTAGAAAATTTGATTTAGATCATAATGTTTATATGCTGTGTATTCAACTCCAAATTGTCCTTGTTTGGTCTTATTTATTGCATTTGTGTCTCCTTTTTGAAGAGCATTTTTATCAGATTTCCATATTTTAGATTGAATGTCTTTTAACCATGAAAATATCATCATTTTAGAAAGATGTTGCCTTATTGATAGTTTATTGATGTTCAATGCCAGAATTAGGATAAAAATGTCTGACTGCTGCATTGTTCAAGTCCCACAACTGTGGCTGGATTATTTGCAAAATAATCATTACCGGTAATCATTATCTCCTGTTGAAACACTTTTTTTTGTATGTTGTTACTTACAAAAATATATCAACAAAACCTTTGCAAATATTTTCATAGATGCAATTTACAGGCCTGTAAAACAAGATAACAGAAGAAGAGGAAAGCCATTGTGCATCTTCTGTTATAGACTGCATTTTATAAACAAGTATTTGGCCACTGGTCCATATAATAGAACATATTTTTCTATATAAGTATGTACTTTTGACGTAGCAGGTTTTTATGGTCTATAATATTAATGAATGTAGGTTACAGGGAGGCCTGTGATCATGTTGAGACCTTTATTTAGAGATGGGGACTCAGAAAAAAACATTGAGACTAATCTAAAAGAGATGGCTGATGACATCAGTACCAGTTCTTTTCACTGTAATTATGACTCAGTTTTGATTTCAAATCCTGGATTAAATCATGTTGGGGTAACTTTAGTGTAGTTATTTCATACAGATAACATTAGAACATAATCAGATAAAATCACAAAAACATTTGTGTTTCGGTCTTTTTCCACTGTGAAAAAGACATTTTATTTTCATTTTTATCAGTGGTTAATATGTATATACATGTATAAAAATATAAATCTCCACCTTATTATAGATCAGGCATTATTTTTTACAATGAATATTCAAAACAAAACATGACAAATGTAGTAATGCAGATATGGACATTTCATCTGGCATTATGACAGATTTTGGACAAAACCATTCTGTTTTTTTTTCTGTTCAAGAACTTTTTGTTATTTATTTTGTTGCTTCCCTCTGAACAATCCAGTCAATGGTTTGGTTCTTAGACTGGTAAAAAATCTGAGTTTTATACATGTACCTGCACATTTTATGCAAGGATTAAATGAGGAAAGTGGATGCTGTACCTATCTGAACTAGAAACTTTTTTGATAATTCATGCTTCTACTCATAAAGTTTGTCCTAGATTATAAATGAATTAAGTATATGAAGTGTGCCATAGTGTACCATACAGATAGATTAAAACAATTCTTATATTCTAACAGTGAGTATATGAGCAATTAATATACTTAAATTTCAGAATTACATTTGGAATGTTTAGTTAAAAGATAATAGTAGCTGATTCCTAGTTTAGTATTATTCTTCCTTGCTCATTTTTTACACCAAACCTACTGCTTCTTGGATGTATTGTCAAAATGTCACTTTTTGTGAATAAATGTCTCAGATAATCATCATTATAATCATGATAAATGAAAAAAATATGATACATGTATATTGAATAGCACACTTATTAGAAAAATAAAATATAATTTGTGTTTATTTTTAGTTACAAAAATCAATGTACAATATAATATATTATGATATATACAAAAGTACAATATAATATATTATGATATATACAACTTTTCTTAAACTTTAAAACCTCCTTGATTAAAAAAAGTAAAATAAAGAAACCAATACTTTCATAACAATCACAATGCCATCAGAGAGGAAATGAAATTTAGAAATATTTCATGGATTATAAATGATAGAACTTCATCCTATCCACTACTTTGTCCAAATAACTTTTTAGAATATATGATACTGAAAATGTATAGTAATTTAGCAAATCTACTTTCTAAAGATAAACATACCTATGGTATTACAAAGGTTTAGTTTGTCATACAATTGATGACTTTTTTAAACTTAACATACTAACAAAGAGGCCATTTATATGCCATTGGTTAGTTAAGTTAGTCAAAGTCAGCTAAAATCACTAAGTCTGAATATCTTGATTTAATGAAGGAAACTTAAAGCGTGTTTATTATGTTTGTTGTTCTTCATACAAAGACAAATAATATACAAGATAGAATTGTGATGAAAGCTACAGAACTCTTCTTTACTTAGTGCATGCAACATTATTATGGGTGAAAACAGAAAACGAATGTCATTCCACAAAATCCAGAACAAATAAACCTGGAGTTTTCTGACAAAAAAGAGCAAATATTTTTTTTATATATGTATAAGAATTGTTCAAAAGATGTTTTACTTAATGTCTGTGTCCTCAAAAAAAAGTCAAGTTTTGCAATATAAGTAATGAAAATGTCTGCAAGAATGGATCTTTGAAGAATCGCATTGAAATCGATGTTCATGTCCATTTATCAATGCCAAGATTTTGTTCCTTTGGTTGTTATCCCCGAAGACAATATGATGCAATGTACCGTATAGCAGGTTATTCCTGTAGAGGTGAAATTTCTGTGATTCTGTATTTTCTAATTGAAATCACAGAAATAATTCCAGCAGAATATTTTCCCAGCAAAAATTTAACACAAAAATTGGAAACTTTTACAGCACTTGTTTCAATATGTATGCTCTTTCACCATATCCGAAGTAATTTTAAGACAAGGCGTGGTCTAATTATCAGCAACTACTGTCGTTGTCAATCTTTTGCATAATAATGTAGTTTGAAGGTGATGTTTATTCAAACATGTATAACTCCTAAAATATGTCTGTGCTATTCTTATATTTATACAGCTGGAATTGGAAACACAGGAATTCATCCCCTGTGAGTTTGAATCTGCAGAAATAAAAACAGCACACGTTAATCATTCCATTTTTTATACAACATGCAGAATTTTTTAACCGCAGAAATAATCTACTATATGGTACATGTTTTGGACCTTACAGATGTATTTCAGTCCATTGCATTTGGCAAACAAGTTGATTCATAGTGTGTAAAAATGGTTCCTTTATTATTTTAGTCCTCATCTTTTAGCTTCGAAAACTAGTTCCTATTTTCATTGTTTTATGAGTGCAAAAGACTATATATACATACATGTACACAATTCTGTAGACTGAAGCTTTTTATTGCACTCATGATTCCTAACATTTCAATGCTTAAACCTGCTAAAAAACTGCTGAAGCTCTATCAGACAGCTGAGCTCTTTTTCTTCATGTCTTGAAAGATTGGCAACATGGCTTGCTCCTTATTGACACGCCTAGCTTCAGAAGCCGACGATGACCTTGACCGCCTAGTACTTCCACTACTTTGGCTTCCTGGTGACCTTGACCTACTATGCCTGTCATTCCTATGACCTTGACGATCACTGCTACGGGTACGACGTGGTTTTCGGCGCCCCTTTTCATCCTTTTCATTGTCTTTTCTGTATCGGCGATGTGAACTTGACCTGGCTGGTGAATTTCGTCGTAAACTAGGATTTTTCTGGAAGCGTGAAGACGATGCTGTTGTCATGGTGCCTTCAGTTGTTAAAGATGTTTGCGTAACTTCTGAACTTTCATAAGTCCTTGAAGGAGATGCTTCCCGTTTCTTAGGTTTACTAGAACTATTTTTAAAAGCTCTTTGATCCTCCCATTCTTTACTTTCACGCCTTGTAATCTTTTCGTGTTTTTCTAGAGTTTCAATAGTCAAAGGCGAATCACTTCGCGGATTTCTTTTAGAAAACTCGTCCCTTCTAGATACACGTTGAGATTCTTCAGTTCTCCTATATCTACCATTATTTTGGCTGTTTGAGCCATCAATTAGATCATTTTTTTTCGATCTTTTATAAGAGCTACGATTTCTTTCTCTATCCCTCTCAGTTTCACGTTCCATTCTGTACGAACCTCCAACAACTTCATCATCAACACTGGATGAATCTTCATATGAAGATTCACTAGAAAATGCTTCATTTGTTTGCCCTCCACGTGGTCGACGTACTCGAGGAGGAGATAAATCCCGACCATCTACATCACTTCCGATTGACGACGAGTCAGAATTACGTGAATATGCTGGGTTTGAATGTCCTCCGTCATGTCCTCTTTCACGTCGTCTACTTCTCCTGGCTGCTTCTGGATCTGGGAACTGATTGACCTTAGACCTCCGAGGATAATCATACTGAGTATTAGAGGCCGCTGTAATAAAACAATAGTAGTAAGTAAATTTGTATCAAGATTGGTGATTATATGGACCAGTGACGTAAAGCATACTGAAGCATTTTATAGTGCGTGCGTGCGTGCCTGCGTGTATTGTTAGCATAATAAAATGCATTTACACCAGTAAGGAAATGACCTTTTTTCAGTTCTAGATATCAATACCGGACTGATCTGAAACAGGTCAATACTAACAATAATGACACAAACCACTGAGTGAGATACATTTATTTCATTAAATAATTGTAGGTGCAAGCAAGTCATAGTGATATATTTTTATTTCATATCAAAACAGGACCAACTGAAGTTATGACGAGATGTAAAACATGTATACCTGTAGTGAAAACATCATTTGACTTTGTCATATTTGTGTTAGACTTCTCCTTCCTAGCTTTCATGTAACAATATATGACCAAGGCTATCAGTCCCACCACCAAGGCACATCCTCCTACCCCCGCACCGACCAGAATGCCGACCGACACTCCCCCACCGTTCTCCGACATATATGGGTATTGGCCTGAAAGGTACAAAAATCATAAAATATTTTGATATACTTAGTGCAATAAGAAAGGTAGTAAAGTTCTTATATTTGAGGTCTGTCTTATACATGATCAATCAGCACCGTCCATGTGCAAAAAATTAACGTACACAAAAATCATCTTATTGCAGAATTGTCTGGAGCAAAATGACTGACTGCAGTGAATGAAAGGTAATGACAGTGGCGTTGATGATACACCTGGATACATAGGCTTAAAACTAAGATAGATGTGACTGACACAACAATAAATCGTTCCATGTAGTAGTTATGGCGTTTTTATAATTAAGAGCATTCCATCAGACAACGTTGAAATTAACTGTTCTGCACATTTTTTTCTGGTTTGCACTACATGTTTATAGCAGTGTATAAAGTCGCATTAATGCTGTCCCAAATGTTTTAAGTAGCATGAGTGGCTATATAGTGATATCAAGTTTTACTAATTTATAGTTTTAAAAAGTCAACCATATTTGTATGCATTAATAAACCAACTATACAGAGTCTATTGCAAGTGATTTGAAACAAATATTGTACTTGGTCTGTCTTCTGTAAGCCAATATCGCACGTAATTTTCATATTTTTGAATAAAGATCACTACTCTGTATATAAGGATATATTACAACAATTAGACTTAAAATAACAATCATGGTATCATGCAGAGAACCGTGTCTCAGATTTTTGATAACGTCCTCCATTCAATAGAAATTCCGTAGCATGAACCCCGCTGACAATTACGTAATACGTCATAGATAAAAAACGAAAATAAATATCAAAATTCTGAGGCACGGTTCCCCAGATAAGCATTTCCGCTACAAAATACCGAAAACCGCTTTGAAATCCATCTTCAAATAAGGCGGCAATCTTTGTTCAAAAATAGCACCCACTGCGTTTTTTTCTAAGCGAGAAATTAACAATATAAGTGTCAGATCATTATCACCTCGTGTAATCAACAATTATTCTATAAATTAATACAGCCTATTAAAATTTGATAACCAATCAAATTCGTTCATCGTTAGCGGATCAATTAGTGGAACCGCCCACCATTTTAGATGAATCTAAAGAGCTTAATTACGAATTATTTGTCAAAAAAGGATCATGTCGTACCGATGCAATACACAGTACATCAGATTTCTCGTTAACCGAAAGGCTCTCAACGGGGAAAACGGCTGATTGGGAAATCGAGTTGAAGATTGCTGGGGAAACCGCTATATAAGTTAAATGAAAGGTAGCCATGTATTTAGTGTAAAAATAAGAACTTAAGATGTGATTGATTTGTAGAAAAGTGTCTATGTTTTATGTCTGTTAATGTAATCATTTAAAAACATACTAATATATAAAGGTAATTGGAAATATAACAGAATAAAATAAGATTCTCGAAAAACATGCACGTCCGATGTCCATAAGACGTTACTGTTTTTCATCAAATTGTTTGTTTGATAGCTTTCAATATTTTACTAAAATGTACAGAGTTGCTTAATAAAAGTTCACGTTGAAATAACTATTTTATTGATTACATCGATGAAATAGCGAAAATAAAAATTTTCGTTGACCCAGTCTCCCTGTATTAATTTACTGGCAATTTAAATATATTATAGTTTTATAACTCGTGTTGAATTGTATTTGAAACCTAACTGATTCTGAAATATATAAATTTAATTAAACTTGTAAAAACGGTACGTCATAACATTAACGGGGTAACAATCTTTGACAGCTCGTTTTCGTGTGCGTTTTGTTGCAAGGTGCGTGAAATGTCTGCATGCCATATTGCTGTTTATTATATCTCCCGCCAAAACATAAAGGAATGTGTGATGCAACATATATAAGGTCTGAATTGACCCATATTGATAGCATAATAAGACCATCGTTCCGGATCAGTTATTTCATCATATATTTTATATTAAAAGTACATTAGATGCGAGTAGCCCAATCGATCAAGGTGTTAATGAATTCACACGTTTCTTGTACATCAAATGATTGTTGCAGTTATATATTTATTACGTAATTTTCCACCATAAAGTTTCCATTTTCGTCACTATGGTCAAGTTTTTTTTACTGGATGTAGATTTATGCAGTTTGGTATCTTTAGCATTCGTAAACCAACTTCCGCGAGAAACAGATTTCTAACTACATTTTTCTTTACTTTTTGAGAACACTCTAACACCTTGCTTAGCCTTATTTTTCTTATTTCCCATTTTAATCCGCTTGATGTTGAGAATCTGTCGAATTTTAAATACTTATGTTAACATACGGCAAGCGATATAAAATTGATACAAATTTGCCCTTAAGGACCCCCTTACAACGCCGCATCCTAGATCGTTTTCGCTGATAAAGTGGAGTTAATATGGGGGTGCAGTTTTTATCGCGATAAAACACTATTTTTGCACATTCGGATCGATTTTTTTGTTGCATGGTATGATAGTATGATATTTAATTATTGTTAGTAACTTAAAATGTCATTATCGCTCTTTTTTACGTTTGTAGGCACTTACGCTACATTGAATGGAAATGAAACGCAGAAGTCGAAGGTAATCGTGTAAAATTATGACAACAAATGTACATTTAGAGAAACACAAGTGTGATTCTGCGTATTAGATGGAAAGTGTAAAGGAAAACCTGACACGTTTTTTGAACTACTTTCCAGACGTTGACAGAGATGTATGTGATGGATAACGAACGCCAACTCTGGATAGAGATTGGGCGACATATACAATTAACAAAATTTGACCATTTCTTCCCTTACACCGCCTGCTCTAAGCCAATCAGAAGGTAGAATGATAAAAACATATAGGACAAAACGGATCTCCTACGGGGCACATCATTCGGGTCACCCACGGGGCAAATCATCTGCCATGTTTTTGTCGGGTTATCTGTTTGTATAGTTGACATGCCTTTTTTAATGTATGAAGTTCGAAACCAGGTTGTAGGCTCCTGCCGGGTAAACAATATTTCGACTTTTTCACTTACAGGGAGCTAGCACGTTGAAGGGATGGTGTATAATGCTGTATTAGGCTTAAAATGGCCACAAGGACCAAAAACACTTATGTTACATATGTACATATACAAGGGTTACAACTTCCGAAATGACAGCTTCTGTACCAAGTTTGTTTAACACTACGTAACTTTTCAAGAAATTTCTCAAATTTCTAATACCTGGTGTCTACAGATAGCTAATACATTATACTACGCATAACCAATAAACAGTTGGTCCAATTCAAAGCGATGAAGCAGGTATTTCAACCTATTCCTTCGAAAAATCGTCCAATTTCTTTTAGTCGAACGCGACCTCGCAACACCAAATTGATCAGAATTACCATACTAAATACACCTTAATATATGATATACGTGTTTTTGGTCAATGTGGCCATTTTAGGCCTAATACAGCATTATACTCCATCCCTTCAACGTGCTAGCCCCCTGTGATTTCACTCAAAAACATTAGCATTAATTGTTCAAAAACGAGTTTATTCTACAAAAAAGGAGAATTTTATTTGATGAATATTAAGATATGAATGCTAGTTTAATTCATTGTTAAATCCTTTGTATCCTCTGAATGAGATACCTCGATATTTGAGTTATGTGTTTTACATACGCTCTTTTGGGGCGCTTCATATCGTCGTTAAATGGTCCCCGTTCCATGCTGCAGTGCACCAAAGGAACGTTGTCTCTGTACAACCAGAGTAAACGGGAACCAGTTTAATATCGTCGTAAATATAGAATGTGTTGCAAACTCTCAATAGGAAATGAAACCAGAAATGAAATCTCTAGGAAATCTTTATTCAATATTCTATTCTTAGCTCTTATACATGGCTGAACAGCGATTCCAAGCATTTTTGGAAATGCTAATATTTGTCTCACTACTATGTACGGACATTTTCCAGGAGAGATCTTCTAAAGGCTGGTACCCAGCTTAACATCCACATGTGTACGATAACGAAATATTAGTAGAGACAACCTGCTTATTAACCCCGATAGTTTTATTTAAAATATATGCATTTGCAATTTATTTCCACCTCCGTCGGAATACAATTTTCAATTAAGACCACTTTTATACTCGCTCGAATTTCGCCTTTTGAGACCAGTCTAAAAGCACATAAGGACACACTGACGCTAGATAATTACATGTAACAACACTACAACGAGACATCTGCTCGACTTAGAGTCAGGATTACTTGTTACATGAGCATATGTCGGTTTATTGTAAGTTTTAATTACTTATCAAAGCACTCTGTGTAATGTACATAATTGTTTCACTTGAACCTTTGTTATTTTGAACCAGATTGAGAAAGTGTTTTCCCTAAAGCAAATTAATAATTTTGACAGAGTTACAACTACATACTGTGTGTTGTATGTGTCATACGGTACAAACATATTTGTGCATTTAATTATGATGGTTTTCATCAACGTTAGACAGTTGCTACTAAAACAGTTGTTACTGTCGTGATAAGACGTGTCTGTCGTGATAAGTACACAAACTTAGACCAGGGTCAAAATAAAGTCTTGCCGTACAAGTGCACCACTGTCTGCAGTGTGCACCCCCCCCCCCCCCCCAATGTCCTGACCTCTGTGTTTTTTCTTCTATTCTCTGCTCTTAAGTCAAATGATTTCAGTTTATATGATTTTATATTTTGTCACTACTTAAGATAAACATTTCGTCTTCTTTATGATCAATACATTCTTTTTTGAATGTTTAATGAACATGAAAATGTTCTAATCCACTTGAAATCTGTCAACCAGTATTTTGATGAATCACATTTTACATGATTTCATTCCACATGATTTACATTCGAGTGGCGTAAGAAATGAAAATAATGAAGAGTTTGGAGTTTAAAGTTTCACCTCAGTTAAGGTCACTCGTAAATCCCTGGTTACATTAGACAGGAGGCAGTATGTGCATATCAATTAGTACCATGGCAACACATCATAACGTGTCTCTGATTTCAAATTTTAAGTCAGTAAAACACCGGATTAGGTTGAAAACTTTGGCAGTTCAACTTGTAACTTGTGAACGTTGATTTGCCGGGGCTGTATACAACGTGCAAATTAGGGTGAATTTTGCTCTGAAATGGTCAAACAGACCTGAATACTAAGTGGTAAGTGTAATTTTTGGTCCGTTCTACCAATTCAGGCTCAACTACACCAGAAAATATATAATTCTCATTCTGTACTAGAATACGTGCTCAACATTAATCACTACAAATGTTTGCTAAGTAAGTTAATCACAACTGTTCTTAAATTATAACTGAATTACGAATTGAATAGACCTACCATCTACAGTTGCGTACACGAACCACGGATCTTTCGTCTGGTTTAATGTCATATTTAATCCAGTCGTTGTCGTCTGAATTGCGGAAGTGTTCATGATCTCAATTTCGGATATTTTCTATTCAAATCCTATGCTTTCCAAGACCTTTATTTACGTAAAATTTACTTATTTATATCCATGTTTCACTGTAGACGCTTCTTGTTCATTGTTATCTTTACAGAACGAAGACCAATTACTGTACTATAGATATTTCAATGAATCATACTTATAATACAGCTGTTTATAGCAAGTCCATATCGGTGTGTTTATATTGAAATGCAAATTTTTACCACAAAGGGATGGACTGGTCAGTTTTAACGCCCCGGGGCTAACTTTCAACCAATCGAAAAGTCAATTACAGGTGAGAAATAGCGATAGATTGAAGGCAGAGACTTGAAATAAATAGAACCTACCCATGAAAAATTGTAATCGTTACGCATCACGCGAGGACATGATCAGACATTAACGTACGGACATATAACAACATTACCTGTGGTCAGATACACGATAACCGCCCAAAAGATCGCTTAAATGTTATATAGTGAGTAAAAAAATCAAAATCAACAATTTACCTGTTCAAATTAAAGAAAAATCCTTCTAAATTTTCGAATAACGTTAACATTAAAATGCTTAAGACGCCATATTTGTTGCTTAATAGTGTTTTGTGATGATATCACGAGTTCTATAAATAGAAATACATTCCTTTTGTTGACAATATTATGGCTTACCTGTATTGGTTCCCCGTACCATATAAATTACTCGTATGTGGGAACCAGGTAATACATAAACAGTCACATGAAGGTATTATTTATGACAAATAAATACAGGCGGGAATGGTCGACATATCACATGAATGTAAATACGTTCGAAGTTTGTAAGTGAAAAGTAAATAAAAAAATAGGTTATTAAATAATTTGATTAATATACATCGTGATGTTTTAAATCATACATATATATATTTTGAAACACAGCTTAAAGACATCAAATACTTGTATAATTATAATGTATTCTTAACTGGGTGTATGATTATATAAATTATGTATCACCCGTGGCATGTTATATTAGCGTCTCAAGAGTTCTGTCCCTTATCTTATACATAAATGTGTTCGTACACACCTTTTGCTACAGGTTCACTGGTTGATTAGCCCTCTACATTTATGTTGACGATAAAATTTTAGTAAGAACGTGTATCGTTCTATATTGAACATTGATCATCTCGGAAATAACATGGATCATAGCCAAATGAAAGATGTTCGAGTAATTGATAACCATTATTGTCCGTATAATTTGTGTTTATTAAATATATGTGCGTACGACTTTTAAAGTTACTGTTGTTTTCTGTTATTTATGTTGTTACACAACATGCTGGTGTGACTATTTAACGCACTGCGTCTTTTTCATTTCCGATTTCTTATACTTGTTGTTGTGTATTTGATGTAAAATACAAAGTTGTGATTCTGTACATAGATTTATTTTATTCTATATTTACAGTGTCCTCACGTAGTGTCCAACAACAACTACCAATATCTGCATGCATCCAGTCTCTATCATTACTGTAATGTTTCCTGAGATCATATTCATCGCTTTAGGAGAGCTTGAAAATATTAAATATAATATAATATATGAAAGGTAGCCATGCATTTAGTGTAAAAATAAGAACTTAAGATGTGATTGATTTGTAGAAAAGTGTTTATGTTTTATGTCTGTTATGTCTACAATTATGGTTGACTTTTTAAAACTACAAATTAGTAAAACTTGATATCACCATATAGCCACATACGCTAACTTAAACGGGATGTATAAAATGGTTGATTAGTATATAACTTTATTATGTACTGCAACAAACCGAACGACATGTCATTGCTTGCATCTAAGCTGTTAGTTATTTCATGCTACTTCTGACGACCAATGAGATTATTGCGATTTTAGACTGGTGTCCAAACTCAGATCAAAGTTCCGCATGTTAGTTAGCGGATTGTCAAAAGAGCCTTTTCAGATAAATATCCTGCAACCTGATTGACGATTCTTATGATTTTTCATTATATTTTCATTTATTATTTATCTATTATTTCATAATTGTAACAATGTATAATGTATTGTGTAATTTTTCTCGACAATTTATGGACTATTCGAAGATATTGGATAACATGTTTCCGCTGACAATAATAAAACCATGAGTTAATGTTATTTATTTCATAACACCCCGACAATATTCAAAGATAAAATTATTAAAACTCTTACTTGAGGCTGGCATTGTTAACGTCGTATTGATTGTACAAATTATGTTCTCCATGCGACATTCTTCTTGTCCTGCACATTGAAATCGTCGAATGATTAAGAAATATTGTGTGATTTTATTCTACAGAGGTTATAAAATTATTCAGATTACTTTAGTACCGGACACACAGTCTGGTTGGCAGCGGCGTAAACGGCTGGATTTTCTTTGGGAGGCGTGAGTAGGTTTATCTACGGTAATTGTGAGGTTGCATCTTTCATACGACCCGTTCCCGCACCGGATTTATTTAGCATCTGCTAAGAGTAAATGAAAAGTTAGATGTTTGTTTCTAAGCATGCTAAGCGACAATGGAACGTAATTCTGCCGTAGTTTAGATGAGATGGTAGTTATGACACGAATCCATACCTACGATGTAAAACAAAGCAGCTTTGTATAAACTCTTTCTAAAGAGACTATTCAAGAGAAGTAATTCAAACTCAAAATAGTGAACTCTACATTTTAGTACGATGTAACTAACGTATGACACCATATAAACACACACACAGAGAAACACGTACACAAACACACATACAAACACACAAGGAAACACAAACGTATATAAAAACAAATACACAAGCACATAAGAAAACACAAACATATATAAAACACATACACAAACAAATATACAAGCACACAAGGAAACACAAATACATATAAACTACATACACAAACAAATGGACAAACACACAAGGAAACACAAACACATATAAAATCAAATACACAAACACATATATAACACATATACAAACACACAAGGTAACGCAAACATATATAAAAACAAATACGCAAACACACAAGAAATATATATATTGTCTATTGTATTAGTTTCAGAAACAAATACGCTAGTACTATAATAATTAAAAATATATTATACTGTGATATTGTATTAATTCAGTGAAAAAATGGTGTGATGTGATGTGGTTTAGTGTGATAATAGTTTAACAGTGTCAATAGTTCTCACATACATCCCTGTCAATGTCTAGCTTATTCTTGTAAAACAAGAAAAAAGTCATAGATGGCGTAAGTTCTACAACTAAGTGAAACAATTTCTTTCGGATTATATGTTGAAGACAAAAAATGACATATGTTACAAGAAAATCACAAGAAAATCACAAAAAAATATTTTATTTGTCAAGCGCACTATTTCTTGACGGGAAGGGTTTGTTTAAATTCAATAATTAGGTTACTAAGTCTAATCACTTATATAGAAACAAAACGCAGAGGTTGAACGTATTGTTGGTTTCATAAATTCAAATCCTACGAAGGTCAAGGTCAGATCGAGGTTGGGTGATATGGGCAGATTGAAAATGGTTCAAAACAACAACTGTGTAAGTATAAAAGCATTTTAGTAAGCGGTGTTGGTACTAGATGAAACGGTGAAATCTTATTTATCAAGAAATAACCCCCTTAGCACACGGACGGACGGACGGACAAGGCAGAAAAACATAAGCATGTATTTTGAGTATCAGATTGAAAGGAGACTCGGTAGCGAGTTTTAAACTACATGCACTTTTCAGGTGTTGACAGATGTGTGCTAATGATAAGTAACGACAACTCTGGGAAGAGACTGACAATACTTCTTGCGCAATTTTAGTCAGGTATAAACCTAGTATGGTCGGACATTATCGGGATTTTTAAATTACTCAGGACCATGACAGAATGATACGTATTCCTACATTGCATAGAACATGCATACAAGGGAAACATGTATATATACAATGTCTATGCACTTTTAATTGAGTTGTCTCCTTGACCAGCACCGCAATTTTTTTTATCTCATTCATATTTACCTATGAACAAAACGTTTAATGATGTGTATAGGGGTCTAAAACTAAAGGAATGTCTTCATGGTGATTTTCTTTCTCATATAGGATGTGAAATAAATGCATATGTATACAGGTATGACTTAACGAATCATTTGTTATACATTAAAGTTAGTTAGATTCCAGTTAGGTTGTCACGAAGTTTTGTTTGTATGTTCAACGTTTAATTAGGGTCGTTTATCAGCACATGTTTAGCTATGTTTGTCACACAGATAATCCAACCATTGTTCTCGGGTTACGTATTAGTGCTAACCCACTAAACTTCCATAATCAAGGTTCTAATGAAAAGCTAACCAGCATGATTAAAAGGATCTTTATCACATGCTCAATACCTAAAAAAAACGATATCGTTTTATTCATACTTTTATTTAAGGCATACATCGTACATAATTATACAATTACAATTAATATAAATATATTATACAGAGTTATGTCTCCAGAGGTTAGAATGAAGATGGTAAGGTTCTAGAAGGGCCTCGCTTCTTTTTTATGATAAAATACACACACACACACACTTAAAAGGTGCGGAGTCGATGCTAAAATAGACGGTCAATTCATGGAGTCGCGTGTACAAGCATGTAAAAAAATGACTTAGTAACTGGGAAAAACATCTACAGACTTACAAGCGTCCTGGTCGACGGACTTGAGTATATGTAATGTAAATAAATTCATGTTTACAACTAATTATTCACGGTTCTATACAACTCTGAACCAGAGACATGAAGGACAACAAATGCACGAATAACGGCGTTAATATCATTAGTTAGGAAAAAGCGGACACTTTAAGACATCTGAACACAAAGTGACGAAATGAAAACTAGAACTACGTTTGTTGAGACAATTTATGAATATACTAGATTCATTTTTTTCTTGCTGCAATCATAATAAAATGTAAACATACAAAATGGTTGACGCATGAAAAAGAAGCATACACATATTAATTCATACATGTAGTCCGTGTGATGGTTTTGCGATTAAAAATAATGTACTTCATTCTTCGTAAGATCTTGATAAATCAGAAATAATCCAGATGGTCCTGTTATTCATTTTACTTCAAAACAAAATATTATAATCTGAGAATTTTATATAACATTGAAAGTATAATAATTACTCAGAGCAACTGAAGAACATTCGCGAGCATTCTGAACGATTAAAAACAGGAATATTGATGTTTCTGTATCACTCGCATGATAGTCTGATTGTCAAATTTCTGAGACAATAATGTTTTAAAATACCCATGACGGATGCATTCACAACACGAGTGTTTTGAACTTCATAAAGAATGCGAAAATAATTTCCCAAGAGGGCATCGATTAATGTCGACAGACGAGAACAGGCACGTGCGAATGATGTATGACGTAATCACTAACAGAGCCCATGATTGTTCTACGTATTTTACCAAGACCACGTGTTCCTACGACGATCAATGCAGCACCTTCTTCAGCCGCGAGTTTGCAGATTACTTCACCTGGTTTACCCTGCCCTGTTCGGAATTTTCCACTCAACTGTAAGAGAAAAACAGAAAGATTTGATGAAAACGGACGTAGCTTGACAGCCAAATCTCTGACAGCTATAAAGAGTATCACAGGCAATTGCAAATGAGATCACTGATCAGCGCATTGTCAGACAAACTGTCGGCACACGGTTAGTGATTTTTATCGGGAACCTTGCTGTAGTGCTCCAACTTTAACAGCGAGGTTCCCGAGAAGAGCACGCATTTCAAAACGAATGCCGGGACCCAGATGTCACTTCCGTCAATCGAAGATATTGCGATTGACATACCTTTACGTTTTTCTTATGTGCACAGTAGCGGCATGAAGATCTTGTTTTGACAGATTTGCGTTGTTTGATGAGTTTAAACAAGAACAGTCACTGAATGTGCCATAGTGACTATGAGCCAGGGTCTTGAGCGCGACACATCGTCTTCTAATGGTGAACGTAAGTACCACGTAATTTCAAAATCCATTCAGAATTGGAACGTTATGGCTTAGACACGAAAGTTTTATACATACTGAATGACTTTGAATAAAAGTCTAACAAAATATATAGATGGGGACATAAAAAAATTGACAATGAAATGTGAAAATTTTCAAGCCGTCAAAATGGCATTATCAGGACACCATACCTGTAAAATATCTACAAGTTTCTGACGAACAAGATCAATCTGTCTGCTTAACGTTTGTGCTTTTTGTGAATTTCTAAAGCTATGAGGTAAGTTTAACATTCTTTTTCTCACATTGTTTTAATATGAGACTTAAACAAGGACGTAGCGCCCATTACGCAGTTTACGCAACTGCGTAATACTTTTTTGGCTGACTTTTTGAAATATGAAATATTGAAGAGCATCCTCTTTGTTAAAATCAAGATCAAATCCAATGTATTTTATTTACTACACACGAGTATAGTTTACACATATTACTAGAGTAATGGACAGACTAGCGAAAGCAACCTAAATCAATAATCATTCAAGGTCAGTTTTGACACCTGCCAAAATGTCACCGATGACGTCATTCCTATGTAACACTTTAACTTCTCGTTTACATGTATGTGTAGCGATTTGGTTATCTAGAACTGGTGTACGAGTACACAGCTATCTAACTAAATTTGTTCATACTTTGTAATTTCCTGTAAACATATTCAATTTATTTATGTGATAGATTTGCACATATAGTTTCTAGATCTACTTCTCTCTATGAGCTTTAAATATATCTCTCTTAGTCTATATACTGAATAGAGATGAGCTCCAGAAAACCACCTCGACCTCTTCATGGACAAAAGTCCATTTTTCAGTGTTTTAAACTCCAAAATACCGGTGAAAGCTCATCACCTCTTCCTGCTGATAACTCTCAGTCGTTATTGGATGACAACACAAAATCTTTTCCCGAAGAGTCCACATCTTACATAAAACAATATCAGGCAGACAACTGCCAGAGTGATTGGTATTCAGCAGGTTGCTGTATGGGTGCGCGGTTTCTAGACATTGGAACCATTGATGTCACAAGAAGACTCCGAATGTCTGATTCCATGAAAATGTCGACTTTAATGTCAAGATTTGAACCTTCGCGGAGTTGGGTAAAGCCTAAAAGCACTCACGGCAAAAGCGGGGCAGCTAGGCGTGTACCTGACCTAGTGTTTGATACTGAAAACTACCCGTATTTAAGTCATAGTCCTTCAGTCAATGATGTTTTTGTGCACCGTGTTTTGTCTTTAATTCATCCGAAAACACTCTTGTTGCTAAGCCCCTTGTAGACTGGAGCAATGTGTCTAGAATTATAGGGATGCATAAAAAAACACTAGATCACAATAATGCAATGACTAAAGCTGACAAATTCATAAAAATATGTCAAAATCAAGAAAAAAGTTTCGTTGAGTTTGGCTCAAACGCTTACAGAAACAAAGTCGAGAAAAATAAGAAAGCATTGACATCTATTGTTAAAACAATAGTCTTGCTGGGAAAACAAAACATTGCTTTTCGTGGCAAAACGGAAGAACACAGTAACTTCAGAGCTTTGATAAATTATCGCGCTGAAGTAGACAGTGATTTGCACAACCATCTAGAAAATTCTCCCAAAAATTCGCCCATTCAAGGTCTGGCAAAGGCAGTTGATGAAACATATCAACTATAACATATCCAAACATACATGTTGTGCTGAAGATCCTTCTGACTATGCCAGTGTCCATGGCCTCTGCTGAAAGGTCATTTAGTAGCCTTCGCCGCATTAAAACGTATCTAAGAAATACGATTACCGAGGAACGGCTGACTGGACTAGCTCTGATGCATATTCATCGCAATCACGAGATCGATATCGACCGGGTTTTACGTGATATCGATGCGTCTGGGCATCGACGAATCGCACTTGTGTTTGATAAATGAGGAAATGACGAAATCAAAAGCATTCAGCGAAAGCAAAGAAACATATATATCGGTCTGAATAAAAAAGTTAAATAAAAATACAAAAAGGATCAAAAAAATAAAAACACTAAAAACAAAAACAAAAAAAACGTCGCGGGGAAATCTATGACATCAAATTATATAATCATCACCGCCTGATGAGACCTATTGGAGAGGTCGAAACGTTTTATTCCTACAATTGTACTGATTAATTTCCCTTTTTTATAACATTATATCTCACTATATGCGTGTCTTAAAATGCACCATAATGCGTCTTTTCGTGTCCCTTTTTTTCATTTTTTCGGATACCCCCTCCCATACTTTCCCCCATCGGCACTTTGTGTCGAGATCTTCGTAACACTGTCAAAAAACGGGTTACGCCCATGTTAAAGATATAATGATGTGCTATCCGTCGTTGAATCTGTAAAAATAGCATAAATCAAAAAATGTAATATGTTTCCGCGACCTTTTTCAAGTTCGTTGTTACTTGTGTATAGTAATAAAACAATTACAGACCTGTACATAAAGAAATCTTAGTTACAGGTTTAACGGGAAATATCTCAATTTATTTTCCTACGGAAGGGCATTGTCGCCATAATTTGGAGTATGAAGGAAGTTTTAAAAAGTTCCATATTTTTCGATCAATCAATATCTCACACAATAATAAATGCTGACTGCTTTTAGTTCACACTGGACATAATGAAATGCTTACAAATATACCCTGCATAAACAATATAAACCAAATTAATGCTAGTGTATTTTTGTTTGCAGCGAGTCATACCTCATTGTAATATGTAAAATGTGCAAGCTAGCTCCTGGTGACGATAGATCTACTGTAGTTCTGAGACCGAAAGGAAGCAACAGTAACAGTGTCAATGAAGCCAGCAGAGCCGATATATATATATATATATATAACCAGGCGATTTTGTTCATAAAGAGTGTGTTGTGTATACTGCAGTTCATATGAACCTATGAAACCAAACAGGAACAAATTACACTCACCCCAATCTCCAATTTCAAGAAAAACTAGAGCCAGTATGTAAAGACAGAAAAGAAACTTGGGCTGAACAAGTGCTATTCATTTTTACATGACCTTCCTGCTGGAGGTGCAATTTACCATGAATTACATATAGGCGCAGGCCGGAATGAAATGTTTATACGCATACTATCCAGATCTAGAAAAAGCTCATCATACTATATTTTGGTCACCAACAACAACTTTATAGACAATACAGCGGTGATTCCTGGAGATGTTTACATCCTAGGTCGCATAATTTTTTGTACGCACGTATGTAATGAGTGCTACGCCCTTGTAATGTAGCGTAAATTTCAGGACATGTAAATGCAGACCTCCAGTACATCAACGCCATAATGAAAGTAAAAAGTGAATATATAGTGGATGTCCAGTTAATTCAGAACAATCCATAGCATTTCTTGAAAGTGCAAAATATCTGGAAGAAAATGATTAATAATTTCAAATTTGGTAGATCACTTGGAATAATTATGTGGTGACAATGCATACACAGTTACTCATATGAAATCATTTTGGATCCTCCATAATCACTTCTGACATTAATGGTAAATGAAATGATGTCACATTAAAAAATAGTAGGTAGGTTGAAACATCATGTCTTTCAAGAGAAGCAGATAAAACCATCACTCTCCAATGCAAAATGGTATATAGGTAACTGTAGTATGGTAGAGGATGCTATATCACCAATAAAATACATATTAGATGGTGGGTCTTTGTCAAAACAGCCATAGGTTGTGACAATGTTTCCAGTATCTTAGCTGTCAGTGAAGACACAGATCTCACTTTGTTATGTTACTTTGCTGGTAATAGTACTACATTAATCAATTTTGTTCTAGGTTCAAACAAATTCAATCTGTACTAAACTGAAGTGTACTAAACACTAGGATATACATGTGTAATTCAAACAAATAAGATATAAGGTCCCGAACCAAAATACTTCCATTCAACAATTCATGTACAGGATGTGATACTACATTCAAGGCCTTTTCCAGCCATTTTGGGGAAAGGTCCCTGGCTTAAGTTGGGAAAAAATATACGGCATGTTGCGACATTTTGGGAAATTTGAGAGATTTAAAAAAGTTTAAAAAAACTAACTTGTTCAGGTATATATGCTTTTTATTCATGGGTATGATGTACCAACTGTTACTTTTTTTTGAAGAACTTCGGCTAGTAAGTCAAAAGTCACACACAGTCCAAGTTTACATCTGCATCTTTCTCTGCATTGCTTCTCTAACTGTGGTAAAATGATGTTATTGTTCGGCATCCTTTTGCAATTGTTTTTTTCTATTTTTCATATAATAGTGCTTACTATCGTGTGACATTATGGTTCACAAAATCTGGCGATATTAGGGTTAAATATAATGAATGGCGATAAAATCCAAGCGTTCCATAACGCCTATCAGGGTAATTTTTGGCAGCTGTTTGGGAATTTATTCCTGAAATTTGGAAAAAATAGGACTATTTCGGATTTTTTGAAAATGGGGACTATATTCGGCCCTTAGTGATAGAGCAAAAATGCACAGGCATTACAGAAAATTGGGGTTGGAAAAGGTTGTGCTTTGAAAAAAATAAAAATAGCCATTTTATACGACATAAAACACATGCCACCAGTGCACCAGATAATTTGGAACGTTCAACCGGCTGTGGCTGTGATTTGTTCAGATGGATATCATATTTCAGATTATATAAATTAAATCAATGGCTGTGTACATATAAGCATAGTTTTTGCTAACATTAGAAAAATTGTGGGTTTTTTTTGAGAATACAAAACACACTGTATACATTGAATTTTCATTTAATATCGATACTATGTTATTATTTACTCATAAATGCATTTTATTTCAATAAAAATGTATAGATACACAGTGTACATGATGAATAATCATTAATTTATCTTTTGGTAATATCAGTTGTATGCTTAAAAAGATCGGACATATTTTTCATTAAATGAATACAATGGATGGGGTAATGTTACCCTGCACTGGCTTGCATATCACTCTGTAAAAATGAAAAGAAGTGCTAATATCATTAAATATTAATGTTGATTTTTGAACAAATACATGGTTAGATCTCAAGAAATGATTACCTTGTCTTCACATGTCTTATTTTATACAAATGTTTTGTAGAGTGCTGTTGAAGTACAGAAGATCTTTGCATTATGGTGGGGTCAAAGAATGACAATATTTGAATATTTCCACCAATATTTTGTTAGACTTTTGATACGTTTTTCAGTACATCTTAAGCTTGATTATACAGTAAATATCATTTCTGTTGCAATTACTTGGAGGTTTCGTCATTTTTGTCATATAATGACTGGACTATACGGACACATCGTCTAGACACGAAAATGGGACGGACGGACGGACTGTGCGACTGCATGCACTGCTACATGCATGCCTTCGGGGGCATAAAATAACGTATGTATGGGTATAAAAATCACGGAAACCGAATGTCCATAAAATAAACATATTCCCATCACACTTAATGTAATATTGATGCATCCATGAAGCAACATTATTTATTATTAAAATTGTGAAAAAGAACAATTGACAGGGGACTGGTTAATACTGGCATGTAACTCAGAAACTCATAAACACGTATCCACAAAAAGGGTCTCCAAAACGTATTAAATGTTATACAGTATTATACATGATAGCGGGTAAAACGTACCTTTAGCCCTTGTATCTTCTCTTTATATTTGGTTTCCAATGATTCAACTTTAGCTTTCAGTTCTCTCAAAAGTTGGTCAACGACTGCTGGACCTGAAATGAGAAAGATATAGAAATTGCATCATCTTTGCATCAGTATTGACCAATCTATTAATGTAAAAGGCTAATAAAACATCTACACTTCCACTTGTCTCACAACACTGTTCATAGTGATACGCTGAACTATCCAACAGCCACTTCAACACAATGGCAGACTTACAATGTTACTGTATTCAAGCATTTTATGTAAAGTCATAAAACGGCTACAAGCAAACTCAAAACGTTCGAAATACAATAATTTTGTATCCGAAAAAATCCATGGGGAAGTTGAATATGTACTTTATCTTCACCAAAACCAGCCCTACTTCATCTAAACCAGCTCTACTTCACCAAGACCAGCCCTACTTCATCTAAACCAGCTCTACTTCACCAAGACCAGCCCTACCTACCAAGACCAGCCCTATTTCATCTAAAACAGCCCTACTTCATCTAAACAAGCCCTACTTAACCAAACCAACCCTACTTCACCTAAACCAACCCTACTTCACCAAACAATCCCTACTCCACCACCAGCAGCCCTTTTTCACCTAAATCAGCCCTATTTTACCAAACCAGACTTTATTAAAACCAGTCCTTCTTCGCCCAAATCTGCCTTACCTAACAAAACCAGTCCTACGCTCACCTGAGGAACATTGCAAACACTGAAAGTGTTTATGAAACAAGAAATGTTTGTTGAACATGTATGCTCCCTTAATGGCAACTAAGGACTACTAAGTGATGAGACATACCAAATATCAAAGTTCTAGGCCTTGCGGTATTGGACATGAAGATTTTTTAAGATTTCATTATATAATCTATGTAAAACTAGGGCGGGGCCAATTTTGGCACCAAGGGAAATATCTTGAGCAAACTTGATAAAGGACCACTTGGTGATGCTACATACCAAATGTCAAAGCTCTAAACCTTGCAGTTTTCGACAAGAAGATTTTTAAAAGTTTTTCCTTTCGGTTGCCATGGCAACCAGAGTTCAGCATGAAATGGAATTCTTTTAGCAATTTTAGAAGAGCCTCATGCAAGGAACATCCTTGTCAAGTTTTATGGAAATTGGCTGAGCAGTTTAGGAGGAGAAGATGTTTAAAGAAATTGTTGACGCACAGACGGACGGACGACGGACAACAGGCCATCACAAAAGCTCACCTTGAGCACGTTGTGCTCAGGTGAGCTAACAAGCCCTACTTCATCAATTATCAGCCCAACTTCACCAAATCAGTCCTTCTTCACCTTAACCAGTCCTACTCCACCTAAACCAACCCTACCAAAACAAAGCCATCCCTAATTCACTAAAACCATCCCTACTTCACCAAAACCAGCCCTACTTCACAAATACCAGCCCTACTTCACCAATACCTGCCTTACTTCATCAAGACCAGTCCTACTTCACCAAGAGCAGTCCTTATCCACGAAAACAAATCCTACTACACCAAAACCAGCCCTACCAAAACCAACACCAGCGCTGCCTTATTACCTTACTTCTTACTCCAATGTTAGGTTTTAGATACTAGTATATAAGTACAATGAGTATCATTTAACTGCAGGTCCAAAGTTGCTCGTCCAAAATTCTTGATCTTGATTCTCGACCCTCTGGTTGTTTTATGACACGGTCTTGAAATAAATCAAGGATGTGGCCGTATTTATTTTCAAACACTTTACGATACTTGTCATTTTCTGTTGGGAGCAGATGCGCCATTCCCGTTTGAAGAGGATGAACTACATTAAAAAGTCATCAGTCAGGGAGAAGAAATATACCCTTCATACACGGTTGTTCGTCATTCAGCGGTTTATTATATCAACAAATATGTACTGAATAGTGACCACAGTGTGCTGGTTGGATTTTATTGAAAGGTGGCGGTTAACTTACTTGACTGATTTTTTTATTCAAGGTTCATACTACTTACACACAAAAATGAGGGAAGAAACTTGAAGTCCCCGCACATCCCAATAGTCACAATGCTTTTAATGAGTAATTCTATCATCGCGTACTTAAACTTGAAATTAATCACCCGGTATTCCCAAAGGCGATACTTTGTGTAACAAAGCATAACTATTTGGCCACACTGGCGATGTTGATGAAGGATCAATGAAAACACAATGGCACGAACATGTATGGATTCAAAGTATTGCCATCAGTAACAGGGCTCGCTTGGAGCTTTTAACGTCATTTATCAACATTCTTCATTTCACATGTGTATGCCCTATTTGACTTAAGTAGTGCTGGACTGTGATGCACCCTGATAATTGGCACGAGCTCTGTTCTGAGTGTTAATGAATCTTGTGATGGATGGATGGATGGATGTCTCACATTTGACTTTTAGTCAAAATACTTAAATTCCCAAATACTTTCGATTACAAGTGACGTAATCGTTCATAAAACTACTTCTATCAAATGTACAGGTATGTGTTGCTTTTACCGGCTTCTATAAATAAATATGAAACAGAGCTCGACTTAAAATTTGACTCAGGTTCCACAATTGCATGCAATGGAAATCCGTCCTGCGGGCCGTTTCTCTTCTAGGGAGCCTTCCTATTCAATCAGGAGGAGTTTAAACGTAAAAAGTGAATCTCTTTATGTTTATTGTTGGGGGCTGATGTAATTTTCTAAAAACAACACAACTAGAACTTTATTCTGATTATTTATATACATATATTAGGATCACTAAAAACACATGAATATGGACAAATATTACTACATCCATTTATGTTCTCGTCTATCACCAAACGACTATACAATAATATGATTCATTATTAATATCTTTATGTATGATATAATGTAATATTGAGTGAAATTTACGACTAAGGTCTGACTCTAATCAATCTCTTTTATATTGCTTACATTTTCTTTGGATGAATATCTTGTATGATACAAGTTCTCGTATGAAAGGTAAAATAACAATAGCAAGAATGGATAGTTCATTATGAGTGCAAATGTTTGACGACATGTGAGGTACATGTATATAATGATCACGTGCATATAAAGTTCACGTGCATATGTTTTTACTTTTTATGAGTACAGATTTACTGTTCATTTGTATTGTGAACTGTTATATATGACAAAACTGGGCAGTAAAAAATAGTTTAAAAAACGCGAATCAGTGACTAAGTAAGGTGGACATCATGAAAGGGATACTAGTGTTTCAGTACAGATAAATAAGTCTTTCCTGAAGAATTTCGCAACACAAACCAAATAAAACTGCAGACGTATTGCTAGTAAGCATACAGGTATAGTACGACACACAGATAGTAACCTCACTAAGCACCGTGATAGAATGTACTTCTAAGCGAGGTAATCACTTTTTTTCTGGAACTAAGGATAATCAACTAATGTTTCGCGACGAGGACAGGAACGTGAGAATGGTGGATGATGTAATCACTGACAGATCCCAGGAACGTTCTGCGGATCTTGCCGAGACCACGTGATCCAACAACAATCAAAGCAGCGCCTTCTTCCTCAGAGATTTTACAGACAACCTCGCCGGGCTTGCCTTGTCCGGTACGGAATTTACCACATAACTGAAAATAAACATAGATTATTTAATATACCATACACGTAAACACTTCATTATTTACCATATAAAAGTTTCAAGATTGTTCTTGCAGTTGTGCAGAATGCAGAGTGTAATTGTACAGAGAACAGAGTGTAGTTGTACAGAGTACAGAGTGTAATTGTACAGAGAACAGAGTGTAGTTGTACAGAGTACAGAGTGTAGTTGTACAGAGTACAGAGTGTAGTTGTACAGAGTGTAATAGTACAGAGTACAGAGTGTAGTTTTACAGAGTACAGAGTGTAATGGTACAGAGTACAGAGTGTAGTATTACAGAGTACAGAGTGTAGTTTTACAGAGTACATAGTGTAGTTGTACAGAGTACAGAGTGTCATGGTACAGAGTACAGAGTGTAATGGTACAGAGTACAGAGTGTAATGGTACAGAGTACAGAGTGTCATGGTACAGAGTAGATTTCTAATGTTCGAGTTGACAGTTACACGATCGATCCGGATTTAGGGGCCGACCCTAAAGTATCTAACAACAAAATCACAGCACAAAGATATCTGAGTACCCCAATTTACGAAGGGTGCGTCTGGAAAGTAATTAGAAAATTTTGCGACATACCTACAGTACTCTATTTTTGTGTCAAGCAATCGTAAACATTGCATATTTTTTCTAGCCTCAGGGAAGTAAATTACTGTGAGAAATGTGGGTTGATTTGTTCAGTAAATGTTAGATACATCCTGTTCTATAAGATAGAGGACACTAGCGTAAACAGGAGCCATGCTTACATGACCAATCCCCCAGACCTCCAGTATGCATGGTGGTCAGGCTGAAAACATGCTTAAGGGCTAGGAAAACTCATTCCTAAAATTATGTTCCATCATTAATTTTGAGCAGAAACACTGAAATATAATACAGCAGTTATGTTGTACGGTGAAATTACAAAAATCTCACACGTTTGACTTTAAAATGAATCAAAGGACAATAATACAAAAAAACAGGTAGGGACAGTTATGATTACTGTGCCCTGCATAAATATCTCAAATGGTT